>PPKL02000012.1:0-427407 GCA_003707665.2 Ogataea pini | reverse complement strand
TAGTTGTTGCGCATCGAACAATGCACCTCCCCCTTTAGTCTATATGCGAAGGTCGCACATCGCCCTCGCACAATAGACCTCCCCTTTACTCTACATTTGAAGATTGCACACCGCACCACCACCTTTCAGTTTAACTCTGAGTTGTCGCACATCGGACAACGGACCTCCCCCTTGAGTTCAACTCTCATCAGTCACACCACCACCTCACACCAATGAATTTTCTTTAAAACAGTCACACATCACACCGATGCATTTCATGTTCGGTTTGAATTTCAGGGGTCGCACATCACACCATAAAGGCAAAAATGGGCACACGTCAATAGGAGTGCGCACGTTTAGTTGAAATTTCAGGGGTGCCACATCACACCATTAGGTGCGCACGGAGATGTACTCATGTGTGGCACACACGTGTGGGGGCAATGTCAACTTTGAATCCTATCCTATACCTATCATTTTTGTTCCGCAAGTGTCCTTTTGAGAAGGGAGGCATATTTGTCAGTATTGGATGTAATTTTATCTATACATACTTTAGCAGAACTACTTAAAAATCAAATTCTTGAAGCCCGATCTTGCGAGTATGATCATTTTGAGGTCTCAGACTTTGCCAGAAATAACCTCATTGGCCAGTTTACGAACATTTCGCTGTCCAGGAGTAAGTTCTTCTTCATCTGCATCAAATTCAAGTAAGCCAAGTGCTCTTTTTCCATCGTCCGTTAAAATGTTTGCTTCGCTTGCACGGTCTTCAAACTCTGATTCATCTCCTATAGACTCGAGCGCAAAATCACGAGGTTTTCTTCCAGTCGAAAATTTTTCCTTTGTGTCTTTGAGAGTCTCGAGATTGTATGGACACAAAGGAGTATGTGCAATGTAAATTGCAGAAGAATCACTTTCTCCAGTATGAGCTTTGTCCACCTCATGAAGCAGATCTGAGTGCCACAACACAAAGTCACCGGGGTTAACGTGTGGAATTCCAATCACCGAGTGCGCGTGATCCAAGTGAGGGAAGAACTCTGTGTTGTCGGCCAGTAGTTGAGCGCCTCCAGGTTTAGTTCCCGGAAACTTGGTTGAGTCAACGTCAATCTCACCGTCATCACGCCAAAAAAATGGTCTGAGCAACACATATGCGAGAGCAAGTTTCAAATCAGGCAAAAATCTGACAGTTCCTTCGCCACTCTTGGCATGTGATAGCGATAGCCATCCTTGAAATGCTCTGAAAGTACTGCAAGATGAGAATCCTGTATCCTCAGGTGAGTACAAATTCAGAGTGGCTTTCGATCTTCTACTGATTTGGTTTGGGTTCCAGTCTTCCCACCGTCCCTCAAAAATCTCTCTGTAGACATCACGGTACTTTTCATCTTCCCACCTTTCGATTGAGCTGGCATCCAGATGCAGGTTCAGTGATGACTGAATGCCGGGCATACGAATTCTAAGTCGGTCAGGGTACACAATTTGCGAGTCCAGATCGACAAGTGCTTCTGGGTCATCATTGTCGTATAGTTTTCCTACCGCTTTCATCAGTTGGACTACATTCGGATGGCTTCTTGACTCTGCTTGAGATTTGGCCCAATGAACATGCCAAATGTTTGGACAATGTGCCGGCCATCCTGTAATTTCCGGATGTTTTCTGCGATACTCCAATGTATCTTCCTTCCACTTAAGAGCTTGGTCCTCGGTAACAACATTTCGGATGATCAAACATCCTCTCTCCTTCACCAATTTAGCCACGTCACTTGGTATTTCCGTACCACGAATCTCGGAAAAGCCAACCTCGGGAACATATGAAGAACCGGCAGCGTTGATCTCAGCGACTTTTTTTTTCAATGCAAGTAGCAGTCTTTCCCAAGAAGCCTTGACTGAATCGTAATTTTCTGGCTTGATGATCTTTTTTTTTAAATCTCGGTATCTCCCTCCTTTAAGATCAGGAGGCACGGCAATTGGGACTGCTTTGATAGAGGAGGGGACTGTTTGTGTAGTGGACATTTCGTTGGTGCAATTGCTAGTTTTCTCGAAGTGTTAACTGAGATATGAACACAAATAACAGTCTTCAACTCTTTCGAATATCAAGAACACTTTCCTCGACACACACACTGTGGTGGCTTCACATAAAGTAAAAATAAAAATAAAAATAAAAAAATCTTGTCGTTATCTTAGCGAATTTTTGGTGATATTGCCCAATCGATGATTTGAAGATACTAACAGAAAAGATATATGTGGAGAAAAACAGAAAACCTGAAAAACTCAAAATTCAGCTTGAATAGAAAGTGTTACAATGAAGAAATGTTTACTACTTTCAAATGAAGCCCAACTTTCATTCAGTGTAATCAATTGTGATTGTAGTAAGTTACGATTTTTTGTTCATTTTGAAACCATCAGATCACGCGTTACTATTTTGATTTTAAATTTCCGCAATATGTTGGCTTTTATCGACTCCTCAATCAATAGGGTGCAAACATTTTCACACTCACACAATCACATGCAGTAATAGATAAGAAATGATTTGGAAAAAAAAAATGTTGGTTTTAGTCTCGCCTGCGTCTTATCACCGACACTTTAAATGCGGTGCGGATCTGACTCCGACGATCCATACAACAGAAGTATAAAAACCCTTTGATATCATCAATATGGAAACCTCCGTTGACCAACATCTGCCTTAGTGTCAACCTCCTAAATTAATGTCTAAGGAAACGAAAAGCGCAACATCAGAATCGGTGGTAGAGCTGGAAAGTAATATCGGTTCGGACTTTTTCCCAGCTATCAGTCGCACTGACAATGTCGCTGTTGAGAAGGAAGATCCTGTTCTTGCTAAAAAGATGTTCCTGATCAATAATGCCATTGACGAGATCGGATTCACTTGGTACCATGCTAAACTGTTCTGCATAGCAGGATTTGGTTACTCTGCCGACTCCCAAATGGATATGATCCAATCATCTGTGCATACCTACATTGCCTATCAATTTGGAGTTGGATTCCCAATTGACACGGTGATCGTGAACGCAGGGGCTTTGACTGGGGCTATAATCTGGGGTTTTGGTGGTGACATCATCGGCAGAAAATTCTCTTTCAACGCTTCACTTTTGCTCACTGCAATATTCGGTCTTTTAGCTGGTGGAATGAGCTCATTTTCCACATACTGTATAATGGTTTTCCTCACGTTAGTTTGTTCAGGTGGTAACATCGCGATGGATGTCGCCATTTTTCTTGAATACTTGCCTTTCAAGTATCAGTATTTGAACACATTGATGGCCGCTTGGTGGGGAGTTGGTCAAACCATTACGAATCTCATTTGCTGGGCCTTCTTACCAAATTTTTCTTGTGATAGTACGGAAGGGTGCCATTCTGCAATAAACAGGGGATGGAGATACTGCTGGTATGTGAACAGTGCTATTGTTTTAGTTTTCGGACTAATTCGACTGTTTCTTTTCCAACTGGATGAGACTCCCAAATTCTTGGTTTCCGTGGGTAGAGATGCTGAAGCTGTTCAAAGTTTGCAAAACATTGCTACCAAATACAACAGAAAATTCTCACTTACGTTGGAGCAACTAGAGCAATGTGGAACCATTTCCAGTGAATACTACAATTACCAGAAAGATGGTTTCAGTATGAAGAAATTACTCAAGTCAGTCAAGCACCATCTTGCAATTTTGTATCAAGACAAACTCAATGCAAGATCATCAAGTTTGATTTTTGTGTCTTGGTTATTCATTGGTCTTTCCTACTCCATTTTTTACAATTTTCTCTACATCTACATTGCAGAGCGAGGAGGAGACACCGGATCAACCACGTTTATGGTCTACAGAAACTCATCTATTGCCAATTTTGTTGGAATCTTTGGACCTGTTTTAGCTGGTTTCATGATTCTGATTCCGCGTGTTGGTCGTCGTTATACTATGACATTTGGTGCTCTTGCATCAATGGCGATTTTGTTTGGTTATACAACTGTGAGAACGTCAGCAGGAAATGCAGGTTTTGGTGCTGCAACCTATTTCTTTATCAATGTCTATTATGGCTGTCTGTATGCATATACACCAGAGGTTCTTCCTGCTCAAGCCAGAGGTACTGGAGCTGGTCTAGCATTAGTTTTTTCTGCAATTGCAAGCGGAATTTCGCCAGTGGTTTATTACTTTGGTGAGAAATCTGGATCTTCAGTCCCGATTTGGGCTTGTGGGGCCATCATCGGTTGTTTAGGTGGTATTTCTGCATTGCTGCCTTTTGAGCCATCAAATGTGAGAAGTGTTTAGAGATATAGCAAATGAATCAAATCAAGTTTCTGTACTAAAGTTGTGGCAAGCGGCGTGCAGGTTGCAGCTCACTGCTATTGCACTTTTGACGAGTTGATGTTCAGTGCTCTTACCCTTTTTAGACGAAATGATTATGCCCCAAATTGTGCGAGCTCCGCAATTCATGAAACAGTTCGGTTTTGACTTCGGAGGATTTGCCGTTTGTCAATTTTGTTGGGAAAATCCCTTACAGGGCTAAACAAAGGGTCTACTTTTCTTATCGAAAATTGTATCGCATGCAGCATGTGATAATTTTTTTTTGGTTTTAGGTCTTATCGCGCTCCCTTCTTGACGACTTCTCATAAGAGTATACATGTCTGTGGGAAACCAACCCCTTTTCTTCCTGCTACCAGTAGGTTTCTTGAGATACGCACTTGAGAACAATGTCTGTGACCGAGACCATTGAGTCAACAGCTGCTACGTCTTCTCAACTGAAGGTGGACAACTACATTCAGACCCAAGATGAGTACCTCGCCGTGCCTGACTACCTTCCTGAACGATTTAAGGACCTGAAGAAGGAGATCATCAAACCTGAGCACTATGAAGCAGTTAAGGCTTCTTGGAATCGACTACAAAAGGCAATGAAAGAAAAGATAAATGAAATTGAGGCTGCCGGATCGTCCTATATACCTGAGATAGATTTCTCAGAGATTGAAGAAAATAATTTCACTATTCCAAAAGGCACACTGGAAAAAGCACGCAAGCGTGGATGTTTGATTATTCATGGTGTTGTTGAAGAAGAAGAAGCCATAAAATGGAAAGATCAAGCATTACATTATATCAAAGACAACCCTTTGAGCTACGGATTCCCACTTGAAGACCCAGCTATGTGGTATCTTGCTTGGTCTAAACCTCAAGTGGAATCTCGCAGTCACCCTCGCATGATTCAAATGATGAAAGCTATTGGTCAAATATTCGAACTTGAAGATCCGGAAACCCCGATTGATCTGGACACAACCGTTGCTTATGGAGATGGGTTCAGAATCAGAAATCCTGGGGAACAAATGTGTCTTCCATTGCATTTGGATTCCTGCTCTATAGAACGTTGGGAGGATCCCGGTTACAGAGATGTCTACAGAGAAATTTTTGAGGGCCGCTGGGAAGAATGGAATCCAACTCTCATCGACCGTAGACATTGTGCCAAGCAAGACTTGTATGGTCTAGCGATCAATGACTCGACTTCTAGCGTGTTCAGAGCATTTCAAGGCTGGCTGGCTTGGTCTGACGCAAAATCAGGCGAAGGAACGATACGTATACTTCCTGATTTGACAACTACTGTTCCGTACTTGCTTCTTCGTCCATTTTTCTGGAAAGATGATGGAACTTTAGATTTGGAAACAAGCAAGTTCCCAGGATGTACTCCAGGCTCTGGGCAGCTACTTGTTGATGATCCCCGTTATTTCTCTCATCTAGAGCCTGCTCGTTCAGTAGTAGGACTTCCTCAGGTGAGGCCAGGAGACTACATTCTTTGGCATGCAGATCTCCCTCACGAAGTTGACGAAATTCACCTAGGTGATCATGATTCTTCGGTCTGTTACATTCCGTACACTCCACTTTGCGAGTACAACGTTGAGACGCTGGTTAATACCAAAAAGACTTTTTTAGAAGGAAAAAAACCACGTGACTTTGTTTTCGAGTTGAAGTATGGTCCTGACGAGAGTGCGTTCAGGGATAGGGCAACTATGGAGAACATTCTCTCTGAAGGCGGTCGTCGATCAATGGGTTTTGAGAAATTCAAGACCGATGAAAAAGGACTCACTCCTGGCCAAATAAAAATCAGAAAATACTCCAATCTGACTATGTTTGAGGAAGAGTGATGCTCGAAAGAGACTTATGTAGGTAGCAGCTCAGTCTTTTGAAGCTCAATTTGACACTTTATTTTTTGTACACCCCCAGCTGCCGTTCCAAAAATACATTTTCAGCAAATTCATTGTATGAAACACTTGATTGTTGATAATATCACCTATATCAATAAGTTTCACCCCTCTACAACCGTTCATGAGATTTTGCGCCCTGTCTAGCCCACTTGGAAGCCGCTCTGAGTTTTGCTCCAAAATTGCAAAACACATACACCATCATCACACTGTCCCAAGCGAAATGACTCCAAGAGCAGCAAAAGCCCTTGTAGTGTACAAAATCAAACATAGCGATCCCTGCCTGTGCCAAAGCTGCTACTATCAGGGATGACGGCAACGTCCAAGCTGCATTTGCAGAGTTACTCAAACGACATTCTGAATGGGAGTCAATGATTTAGTTGAGCATGGCCAGCCACAGTAAAAGATCAAAGAGTCCCTGATGCAGATTGAAGAAATAATCACTGGTACAAAGTCTGTAGTATAAAGGACTTCATGCCTCAGAATTTTCTTTGTAAAAGAAATCTTATCATCAATCGGTGATAAAACTTATAATAAAGAGATAAACTATTTTTCCGAAGCCTCGTGGAAATTATTGTTGATTTTGAGCTCGCGAAGTCAATGAAAAATATCGTGAGAAGATTTGCTCGATTAGATAAGTTCGAATGACCATAAAGGAAGGTTGTGAAGAGACAGTGGCAACGATCTCCTACGTTTGCTTTCCTTAGGTGGTTTTTTTGCACTTCATCGTTCCCAAAGAACTGTGATATCAGCATCCTTTTCACTCGGCTCAACAAATTCATCAATCATGGAAGATACTGCTCTTATCATCATTGACATGCAAAATGACTTTTGCAGTGACGGTGGCTACGCAGATCAAGCTGGGTTAGACATATCCCTTCTCAGAAAACCAATCACCGCAATTCGTCAGCTGCTAGATGCCTCACGCAAGAAAGGCATACTGGTGGTGCACACTCGGGAAGGTCACAGACCAGATCTGAGTGACTTGTGTGAAGCAAAGAAACTGCGGGCGGAAAAATCGGGTGCACCAATTGGCTCTAAAGGTCCTCTTGGTAGATTATTGATAAGAGGAGAAAAAGGTCACGACATCATTTCAGAACTGTACCCTATTGAAGGTGAGCCTATAATTGACAAGCCTGGATATAGCGCTTTTGCTCACACAGATTTCGACTTGCTGCTACGCTCGAGAAACATAAAAAAATTGATCTTTACTGGAGTGGTTACCGAAATCTGCGTTTCCTCAACACTACGGGCAGCTGTCGACTTGGGTTACGATTGCACCGTTGTCAGGGATGGATGTGGATCAGCATTTCCAAAGCTTCATGACGCAGCCTTGAAAACAGTTGAACTGGAAGGCGGTATCTTTGGCCGTGTGGTGAATTCTAGTGAGTTGCATTCCAGTTGGTGATTTTCACTTATGTTTGTATTAACAGTTTGGATCACACTTCTAGTTTGATGTTCCAAAACGCGTTTTGACACCCATTGCAACAGTAGCGAAGAGAAATCGGTGAAATTTGGTGTGGTGTCCACTTTTCGAGAGAAGTCTTTTGCAAAAGATTCAGGTATGCAGCAAAAAATATAATTCAAAATCTATTTTTTTGGATGTGGAACGGTCAGCTTTCTTTGATAGATGAGATTAAGTAGTCTTAATGGTCGTGGGAGTTGAGGTACAAAGTTTGGAAGTCGAGGTATATATCTCCATTTTCAATATTGAAGCCCTCTGCAGAAAAAATCTATTGAAATCGGCAGATTTCAGCTGAGGCAGTTTATGACGCCACAAAATATACTTCAAATAACTCATCTCAAGTTCGGCTCGGCAATTGCTGTCAAATTAATTTTTGAATACAACTCAAGATTACTGGATTCAGAGATGAGCGTAGTCATTGTGGAGGCTAGCATGTGTCTGTGCAATTTAGATTCACCAAATCAGGCCCTGCCACCTATGGATATGATTTCAGGGCGAAAGCTCCCGCCAAAATTATTTCATGTCTTCTTATCTTCTGGCTATATTCGGTCACGGAGCATGATAAATTGCACTGCCGGAAGCAATTAAAAAGTGTTCAGAACTAAGACGTTATCATGTTAGCTCGAATGAAGCAATACTCATTGCACAGGCACATTGCACTTCGGTTTGAAAGCTAACGCATGAAGTTGGCTCCTTTATGAGTTTTTAGGTGTTCTTGGGTAATCCTGTCTATCTAGACCCTTCCCTCATTGGTCCAGCCGAAGGCACAGAATTCAAGTGGTACCTTACAAAAAACCGTTGTGGTCTGAGGTGTTTGCTTTCTCGGATGTTCTAAAGCATCCGATGCAATGCCGACTAAAAAAGAACGAGCTCGCTCGGCAAAAAAAAAGTTAAAAAAAAAAAAACCAGCAATGGAGGTTTTGATTCAACGGGGACAGGGCAAATTTACCAG
The DNA here is from genome assembly GCA_003707665.2 of Ogataea pini. NCBI lineage: Eukaryota > Fungi > Ascomycota > Pichiomycetes > Pichiales > Pichiaceae > Ogataea > Ogataea pini. The sequence goes on along the minus strand of PPKL02000012.1, from coordinate 418,839 downwards.
TACATCTACTCGAATTGCTATACCCAATTTGCTAGACACTTGCTTATGCCTAAATGTAAAAGTTGTACATTTGTAAGCATTTTCAAATTCTGGATTTCCCTAAACCACTACTGATCTGAGGAATGAGCTAGTAAATTTTTGTGCACCGGTGAGTTTTAGTACGATTTAGGTAGTATTTCTAATTTGATTATGCGACCGATCAGACTTGCGCCTTTAAGCTGTTAATTCCATATCATTAAGTCATCGCATTTAAGGCCTTAACTCCAGATCGATAGTGCGCTAGCAAATTCAGCTTGTGTCTTTTTTTTTGATGCCAAAATTCCTTGCAAAACGTGAATATCCATTCTCCCCGAATTGAAACGCAGGTAAATAATCCGAGAAAAAAGAAACGACTGCTCCCTCTGTATAAATACATTTAGTTCTACTACATTCCTTTCCTATTCAAAGCTTAATCAAGCTCAATTAATCTATAATCAATTGAATCAACTTATACAGAATCAGTTTCACAAATATCAAGATGTCTGCTTTCGTTACTGGTGCTACAGGTTTCCTTGCACTCCATATTGTCGACTCTCTCTTGGCTGCTGGCTACGAAGTTGTCGGTACTGCTAGATCGGAGGCCAAGTACCTCCCGATTGTCGAGGAATTCAAGAAGAAGTACCCAGATGCTAAGCTCAGCTACGAAATTGTTGCCGATGTTGGTGTCGAGGGAGCTTTCGATGAGGCCTTGAAGAAACACCCAGAAGTTAAGTACGTTTTACACACTGCTTCTCCATTCTCTTTCGGTTTGAACAAACCACTCAAGGAGGCATACCTTGACCCTGCCGTCAACGGTACCGTCAATGCTTTGAGCTCTGTCAAGAAGTACGCTCCACAGGTCACCAGAGTCGTTGTTACCTCCTCGTTCGCTTCTATCCTTGATCTCACTGCTACTACATTTGTCCAATACGACAACTCTGTTTGGAACCCAGTCAAGGAGGAGGAGATTCAGAACGAGGTCCAAGCCTACTGTGCTTCTAAGACTTTCGCCGAGAGAGCAGCTTGGAAGTTTGTTGAAGAGGAAAAGCCAAGCTTCGCTCTCACTACTGTTCTGCCACCATACATTTTCGGTCCTCAAGTCTTTGACTCTCACGTTGGTAAGACTTTGAACACCTCTAACGAGTTGATCTCCGCTGCCGCCAAGATTGACGCTAGCAGCACTGCTTACGCTGACCAACCAAACGGTATGTACATTGACGTCAGAGACGTTTCTAAGTTCCACTTGTACGCTTTCGAGAAGGAGGCCACCAAGGGTCAAAGACTCTTTATCACTGCTGGTCTCTTCAACGGTCAAACCATTTTGAATGATCTCAACAAGAACTTCCCCGATCTCAAGTTTGCCAAGGGTGATGCAGCCAAGGAGCTCACTCCATTCCTGGGCTACAACATTGACAACGTTCTCGAGCTTGTTGGTGGTTACAAATTCATGTCAGAGGAAGAATCTGTTGTCGACACTGTTAAGCAATACGTCAAGGTCAACGGTGGTTGGAACTAGGTTGTAGAACTCATGGAAAATTGAAAATGTGATTAGGTAGTTTAGAATATAAAGCAATTTTATTGATCATAAATGGTGATGGTGCTACGTAACCGTCGAGAAAGCCGATGCGCAACTATCACGTGCAATGTTTTTTTTTTTTTTTCTCGATGATGCTTCTTAAATCAAGCGGCTTATTTTCTCGGCTTTCAAAAGCGGGATTCACAATCACGAAGCACCCCGCACTTGACCAAAACAATACAGTTCCGGTCCGCATATTTAAAGGCAATTTTCCCTTCTTCTTATAAGGCCATCTTCTTTGCCCTATATTTTGCACTTAAATGATTGAAATCAACTCACAATGGCTAAATTTGACTACTACACTATGAATTCGGGATTCAAAATTCCCCAAATTGGACTAGGAGTCTACTTGACTCCAGGCGCTGTGGCCGAAGACATTGTCTACAAGGCTTTGAATGCCGGCTACAGGCACATTGACTCTGCCATAGGTTACGAAAATGAGCAAGAAGTTGTTGACGGAATCTATAAGTGGTTGCAAGATAACCCTGACAGCAAGAGAGCGGAAATTTTTTATACTACCAAAATTCCAGACAATTCTCACGGGTACGAGGCAACCAAGAAAGCAATTGAGAAATCGTTGGAAAAAGCCAAAAAGATTGATTACATTGACCTTTTCTTGGTGCACACTCCACAGTCAAATTATGAGAAAAGACTAGGAACTTGGGTTGCTTTGCAAGAAGCTGCTGCTTCAGGAAAAGTCAAGAGTATTGGAGTTTCTAACTATGGCATAAAGCATTTGAAGGAACTGCTTTCTTATCCTGATCTGAAGGTGAGACCAGCCGTCAACCAAATTGAGCTCCATCCTTGGCTTACTAGAGACGAGCTTGTTGAATTTAGCAGAAAGGAGAATATTGTTATCGAGGCTTATTCCCCTCTTGTTAGAGGTCAAAAACTTGAGGATCCTTTTCTTCTTGAGCTGGCTAAAAAGTATGGCAAGGATACTGCCCAAATTCTAATCAGATGGTCGTTGCAAAAGGGTTTTATTGCTCTTCCAAAAACTATCTCAGAGGCTAGGGTCATTTCGAATCTCGATGTTTTCTCCTGGGAATTGTCACAAGAGGATTTTGAGAAATTGAATGCTAAGAACGAAAATTACATTTCTGGATGGGATCCTACTGTTTATCCTTTGGATGACGAAAAGACCGATTAGAATCAAAACTCAATTTGACTGGATCGTCTGAGGATATGTGTACTCAAAGTTACTTTGAAACTACAAATATCACACCTTTATTTGTAAAAGCAAAAAACAGAGTAATCTCAAAAAAGTACTCACTTGATTCCTTCTTTCCCAAAGACACCATGAATAACTTTCAGCAGTGAATGTCTTCCATCCCACAAAGGAAACAATCCGATCATAATCAAAGCCAGATATAGCCAGATTAAGCCAACCACGGTGTACCCTTTGAAAAAAGAGATACTCCAGATCCAGTCTCTATATAACGGTAAAGGCCAAACAACCCAAGTAACGAGAAACACAAATATAGTTGTTGCGTAGGCCACTTTGATGTATATGGATATGATTCTTTCCTCGCCCGGTTGAGTCAACGTATTTTCCAAAGCTTCTGTGGAGTCTGTTTCTATGTCGTTCACGATAACAGGAGCATTTTTTGTTGAGTTTGTGCTTTCGTTTTCCACGTTGAAAACACTCACATCTTTCTCCACAACAATCCTGCTATGTTTTTTAAAATCTTCCCAATCAAACTTTGAAGGTCTGACCAAACTGATGATCACAGTCAGAATACCAGGAACAAATAAAGCAGTTAGGCCTCCGTACATACATGGAAGCTGCTCTCCAGTAGTAGCAATTGTGACCTCTCCATAGAATTTGTATGCAGTACCCAACCACACAGCGAGTCCTGCACAAACACCTATAATTGAAGAGATCAAAAATGCTGCTTTCGTTTGGCCAGCCCATGTGATGGAAAAAATCATTGGAATCACACCTGGACAATTAAGCATGGAAATAAAGTAGCCAAACCAAGTCATGTTGACTCCAACGTAGTGTAACATGACAGAAAACCCTGCACTGAAAAGTCCAAAAAAAACGACTCCCGCGTGTGAGACGTTTATCAATTGTTTGTTTGTAGCTTCTGGGTTCAGGTATCTTCTGTAGATATCAAAGCTGATAATACTGCTAACAGAAATCATCTGTGCGCTCACTGTCGAAGTGACTGCAAGATAAATCACCAGTAATAAGGCCCCAACAGCGCCATTACCTAAAAGCATCTTGACTGTGTAAGAAAGTCCAAATCCACTATTGACCTCGTTGGTGGTCATCTTTCTTGGATATGTTGGGAAATACGGAGAATCTTCAAGTGCGACGTTAGCCAGGCCTAAAATAGTGCCCAAAGGCCAGACGTTTGCAAAAATAGCAACCGCTGCAATAATGTAACCAGGAACTGAGGCCTTAACATCAGCACTGAAAGACTTCTGCCAAAAAGAACTATCCATGACAGTAAGACCAATATCACCAACAGCATGAATGATACCAAAGAAGATAGCACCTTTGGACTTTCCAGTTAGATATGATCCTTCATAGTTTCCTTCGACATACGACACTTCACCTCTCAGTTCTTTCTCTCTGACTAAGTTGTAAAGATCACCTATTCCATTAATGTGCTCCGAATTGAGAGCTGCAGTGCAAATGTAACACAGTACGATCAGTAAAATGAGAGAGTGAACGTAATCAGTCAAAAAGGTAGACTTGAGTCCTCCCACAGCGGTATATAGTAAAACTCCAAAAGGAATGAGCATGGTACTGGCCACAATATGTAGGTTATCGCACATTGCCGAAATTGCACCTGCAGCTCCCAAGATCATTGAAGAAGACGATAACAAGTTGTTAATCAAGCAAAGAATCATGTACAGGATGTGGCCACTCTTTCCATACCGAATCTCGACAATTTCGAGACAGGTGTGACCACTTGGTATTTTCTTTTTCGCTTCTATACCCAAAACAGCCATGACACAGATGTGGACCGACAGACCAGCTGCGTACCAATAAGATGACTGAACTCCATAGGAGTAGACCATAGTGACACACCATAGCAGCTCTGTGGCCCATGACCACGAAGAATAGACTGCTGACGCAGTTAGTCCGAGTCCAACAGTTCTGTTGGCAACCATGAACATTTCGGTAGACTGGGAGTTCTCGTGTAGGTATTTGGACATGAGCTTGGTAGCAACGATAATACCTAACGCGAAAAGAGTGCCGACTCCCACAAGGACGCCGTAGCCGGCTCCCTGAGTTAGCAGATCAACCGTACCTGAGGTCATTGTTTGAAGAGAGCAATTTCATGGATTGAGATTGGTAAGTTTTGTAGCTATGTTCGTTTCGTACGTTTCCGATATATATATATGCCACCATTACTTCTTCGCTAGTGGTATTTCTGCTCGCATTCCCAGTGGGGCTGGTATTCATGCATGCTTAATCATCTTTTCACGTGCGGCTCGAGGAAACTCCACAGCTTTTGCTGAGCCCATAAATTAAGTTTTGATGTGTGGCATCTCCTATGCATGTTTGACAAAGTCTATTGTTGCAACTTGGTTTTTTTTAAACTTTTCATGATGTAATGGGGGTATGAAATGGCATATATTCATCTGCTAATGATTCACTCGGAGTTGAGGAAAGGAAATTGCTTCCCCCAAAGAATGACTGTGGTTGCGGAAAAAACAGCTATCACTCAAAATACTGGGTGGATCGACAAAAGCTCAAATACGTTGTACCACTGGCGTTTACCTCTTTTCATGTGACTTTGAGTATTTTGAATGTCTTTCTCGAGATCGCCTATCCCTGAATATATGAACATTGTTATCGCATCTTGTTCATTCGTGCTTCACATAGCAGCAACTTCATCCGATTAATCTTCGAAAAAACACACCGACAATCTCAAAAATGCCAAAAAGAATCATCGTTAATGCCTTTGATATGGGCTGTTCTGGGTTGCAAGCCCCAGGTCTGTGGACCCATCCAGACGACAAGTCTCCAACTTTTGATACTATTGAGTATTGGACTGAGTTGGCCAAGCTACTTGAAAAGGGCAAGTTCAATGCTCTTTTCATAGCCGACGTTCTGGGATGCTACGACGTGTATAATGGCCCACGTAACATTGTTCCTGCGGCAATCTCAGGGGCGCAATGGCCTATCACCGAGCCTAGTGCTGCAGTTTCTGCTATGGCGGCCGTGACCAAGAATCTCGCATTCGGTGTCACATTTTCTACGATTTCAGAAGCACCGTACCATTTTGCTAGACGCATTTCCACGCTTGATCATTTGACTAGGGGAAGAGTTGGTTGGAACGTGGTCACCTCGTACCTTGATAGTGCTGCTAGAAACCTTCTCAACAACGAATCATTGCCCCCTCACGATGAAAGGTATGTCAGAGCTGAGGAATACTTACAAGTTGTTGAGGAATTGCTTTTATCCTCCTGGAGGGATGATGCTGTTGTTCTGGATAAGGAGAAGAAAGTTTATTCAGACCCAGAAAGAATCAGAGAAATTAATTTCGAAGGCAAGTACTTCAATGTTCCAGGACCCCATATTACTCACCCATCTCCCCAAAGACTGCCCTTCTTGCTTCAGGCCGGAACCTCAAAGCAAGGTAAAGATTTTGCAGCACGAAATGCCGAGGCAGTTTTCATCACGAACTTCACTCCCGAGGCTCTTGGAAAAAACATTGCTGACATTAGAGAGCTTGCAGTTAACAAGTATGGACGTGAAAGAGACTCCATCAAGTTTTTGCAACTCGTCACTACCATCATAGGTAAGACCCACGAGGAGGCTGTGGACAAGTACAAGTATTACAAGTCTTTTGGGGATAAAGAGGGGGCCCAAGCCTTATTTGGAGGCTGGACTGGGATTGATATTGGCCAATTCGGACAGAACGAGGAACTGAGAGACGTTGGTTCCAATGCGGTGAAGGGATTCGTTGAGAATTGGACCAAGCTTACTCCCGGCGAAGATCCCAACCTCAAAAAGACTAGAGATTATGTTGCCAGCGAGATCACCATCGGTGGTCTGGGTCCTGTCTTTTACGGTACTGAAACCGAGGTGGCAGACGAGATCGAAAAATGGGTGGAAATCTCCGATGTGGATGGATTCAACTTTACCTATGCTATCACCCCGGGAAGTTTTGAGGATATTGTCGAGTATTTGATTCCAGAGTTACAGAAAAGAGGATTGATGTGGAAAAATTACCCAAAGGAGAGGCTCACGTTCCGGGAGAACATATTTGGAGTTCAAGATCCACACAACCCGGGTGATTCAAAGTTTTTGAGACCATCCCATCCTGCCTACGGTTTAAGATGGAGAAATGATAAAACGAAAAAAGAGTTCGAAGACTATTTGAAAACTTTGAAGCAGCATGAGGTGGAACAAAAAAACTGAACAAAGTAGTTGACAGAGCGTTTTCTGTATTATAACGATTTTATAATTTGAAGGCGTATCTGTTGATTTTTGATTGCACTATAGGCCTCTTCGCCGCGATGTATTCACCCTTACGCGAAGAGTCTATCGGAGTTGTAGGCGGTACAGTTATCAAAAAGCCGCATGCATGGAAACAATTCACAAAGTATTCCGAATAGAGAAACCACGCAGATTGTCATGCGCGTCACATCAATTTTCGCGATAATGCAATAATTTGCACAACCATCTCCACAGTTGTATTGCAAGGCTCCAGAGATCTGAGTGATATTCATGTGATTTAGACGAAATAACGATTACCCAGATTCGATTATTATTTATTCGACTACATTTTCCTTTCAGGAGTTGCTATTCCACTGGTGTCAATCGGTAGCTAATATCGTCGGTTCACTATGTCATCGCTAGTAGAGACCAGAGTTGGGGGAAAACTTAACTTACCTATCCAGAAACAGAAACAAGAACAGCCGCTTTCACAATCAGCTGTGGCAGTGGTGGATTTTAACGAGCCTGTTCAGGTCATTCCTCACTACCCCAGACCGAAAATAGAGAGTCCCTACGAAGTGATTGTGAAAAATAAAGCGATAGGTATAAATCCGATCGATTGGAAAGGACATAGATTTAAATTTGGCATTCATCACTTCCCGTGGATTAATGGCCGAGAAAGCAGTGGTGTTGTTGTTGAGGCCGGTACAAAAGTGGACAGGGACCTCTTCGGAGAAGGTTCCAGCGTTTTGATGGCAAGTACAAGTTATCGCGATAACAGAACTAGCACGTTTCAAGAATATGTTGCTATGGATTCGCGACTTTTATGGAGGCTTCCAGAAAACTTGGATTATACCAGTGGAGCCAGCGTTGGCGTCGGTCTGGTTACGTCTGCAGTTATCCTTGCTGATTCTTTTGGGCTGGATTTAGACTTCCAGTCGCAGACAGGAAAGACTCTATTGATTTGGGGAGGGGCTACAGTTGTTGGACTTTACCTAACGCAACTAGCGAAGTTCATGGGCTTCAAGGTGATTAGTGTGGCAGGTTTAAAGAACGAGGAATACCTGAAATATTCAGGTGCAAATGCAGTGATAGACCGAAACAAAAGCACCGATGAAATAATTGGTGAGATAGAAAAGTTGACAGGACAAGTTGATTTTGGAGTGGATTGTGCCTCAAAACAGAGCGCGGAGCAAGTCATAACTGTTTTGGATGCTTTTTATCGCGTGGAAACAGAAAAGCCCAAATTCGCAGGAATTGTGTCTGTTCCAAGGAGTATCCCAGACACTGTTGATAACAGGGATGTTGTGATCAAACGATTTCATGAAGACATAGAGTTTGGACAGAAACTAGTCGACCTGACCTCAGAGCTTCTGGAGCGCGGACAGGTCAAACCTGTGAAAAATAAAGTGTTTACAGGAGGACTCGAAACCGTAATCAATGCCTTGAACGCTTTGGAAAGTGAAGGCGCAGCTGCAGAGCGGTATGTGGTGAAGTTGGAATAAGTTAAGCAATATTTATATTTTTAGAGGCATCACTCAACAGATTTGTACACTTTTAAGTACTGATTTAGCGTGTCGCCAACAGCTTTCTCCAGGCTGATGAAGTCGTACCCACCGATCTGCTCAGTCAGATTGGAGACATCGTAACGCATAGGAGCCTCGGTCTCAACAACTTCAGGGAGCAAGAATTGTGGGAACTTCTTCTTGATAACTGCGAGAAGATCATTGTAGAAACAGGTGGACGTGGCAAGGAACTGTCTCTGCTCCGCCAGTTGCTCCTTTTCAAGTGGCAGAACGTGGAACTCTGCAACATCTCTGACGTCAATAGCAAGACCAGCAATTGACTTGACCGCTTCTTCATTTCTGATGACTTTCAAGATAAATTCATTGGAAGTGTTGAGCACCTTACTGACCGAGCTGTCGAAAACTTGCGGACCAAACACAAGTGGTGGGTTGACGGTAGCCAATTTGAAAAGTGGTTTTTCTTCAGCGACAAATTTTCTTGCGGCGTGTTCAGCACAGGTTTTGGAAGCAGTATAAGCTTCACTCTCTGTTTTGACACTGTCCCAAGTGATTGGGTTCCACGACTTGTTAGTGTGCACGTGTGTCTCCCACGAAGAAACAGGCTGTCTGACTGCTGCAAACGAGGAAGTCACAACGACATTAGTCACTTGTGGCGCAAAATTTTTGGTGGCCTTGAGTACATTGACAGTACCGTTCACAGCAGGGTTCAAATAGGCCTCTTCTAAAGGCTTGTTCAGGCCGTATGAAAATGGAGAAGCGGTGTGGATCACCTTTGTGATTTCTGGGTGTTTCTTCAAAACCTCGTCAAAAGCATTGTCCTGGGCAATATCAGCAACGATCTCAAACGAAAGCTTCCCGTCTGGGTATTTCTCCTCAAATTGCTTGAGAATCGGACCGTATCTTGCTTCTGATCTTCCAGTGCCGATAACAGTGTATCCTCTGGATAGAAGTTTGTCCACAACCCATTGGGCGATGAATCCGGTAGCACCCGTGACAAGAACAGTGGTGGATGAAGACATGGTAACAACAGTTGATTTAAGAAAGTCTATAGTTGTATGGAAAGATATTATCATGGCTTGCAACTTTATCTCGGAAAATTATTTCAGAAACACTTGTATGGAATTTCCCAATTTGGAAACTCCCGCGCTTGTGAAAACTTTAATACATTGATGCAATTTGGTAGCCACGATAAGCGAAGAGCGAGCATAGTCAAAGTTTATCCGTCGGAATTTTTACTGGCGGTTTCAACTAACGGCACAACGGGTTCCGACTTTTGAATTCCAACCTGACAAACCTTGGTTTTCAAGGTGCCATTCTGCTTGTTCGGGATCTCTTCTATCAATCATATTTAATTTTTCAAAGTAATTGATTTTGGAACATAATTATTGGAATTGTTTCGGAAAATGAACAGAAATCCAAAGTTCTGTTCAAAGTTACAAATACTCATCTTCAACTTCACCGAGAGTCTCCTTAATGATCTTTACAATAAAATCGGCATCATCTTTGGTGAAACCAAATGCCGGAGCCATTGTAATATGATCACCATACTCAATGATTTTCCCGTCATCATTAACCTCGTAGCCTGCAGTTCCACTGATACACATAAAGTGGCAACCTTTACGGAAGGTTTTTTCATGTAAAACTCTCGAAAGAGACAATTCAGGAGGAAAAACTTCCTTGGTTTCCTTGTCCTTGACCACCTCGACAGTCAAAAAGTTACCAGCACCTCTGACGTCACCACAAACCTTAGAATCTTTCAGCTGGAGTTTCAGCTGATTTTTCAAGTACTCACCAACAACCCTGACGTTTTCAATCAGATTATTGGCGTGTATTTTTTCTTGAACAGCCAAACCAACTCTACAGTTGAGATAGTGAGAGTGATAAGTCTGATAGCCAAATGCATATCCAGAACCTTCCTCAATTTTTTTAACCATTTTTGGAGAAATCATGACTCCAGACAATGGCACAATACCCGCTCCAATGGTTTTTCCAAAAGAAAGAATATCGGGACCTCCCGAGGAGAAACCAAACTCTGGGTGCATGAAAGTGTATGGATAACCACATCTTCCAAGACCGCACATAACTTCATCAAGTAGCAAGAGAGCACCATACTTGTGAGTAATGGCTCTGACACCGTCAAGATAACCTTTCGGAGGCAGAGTGTTACCCAATGAAGAACCGCACATGGTTTCCATGATGACTCCTGCAACCTTGTCTGGTCCGTTTTGAATGAATGTTTCTTCCAATTCGTCCAACAACACCTTTGTGTACTCTTCTTCTGTCATGCCTGGCTTCATGTCTCTGTAAGCGTTGATCCGAGACACTTTTGGAGTTTGGTCCTCTGATAGCAACATTTTTTTGAGCAAAGGCTTCTTGGAGTTGTCTCCAACGGAAAGAGCACCAACAAGATAACCATGATATGCGTTCTTTCTGCTGATGAACTTATATCTCTCTGGCTCACCGTTCTCAAGGTGGTACTGCATAATGTACTTCATGGAATTTTCGTTGGCTTCAGATCCTGAACAAACAAACATTGCTGATTCAAAACAACCTTCTGACTTGGAACACATCAGACTAGCAAGGTCTTCGGCTGCTTTGTTAGCGTAAGCAACACAAAAAGTGTAAGCAGACTCTTTGGCAAAATCGTTCATTTGGCTGAGAATCTCTTCGTCACCATGCTTCAAGGATCCAACGGCCGCACCAGAGATAGCATCATAGACTTCTTTCTTCTCGCCAGTCACTGGGTCTTGGAGAACAAGCCATTGACCGTCCTTTGCTGTTCCTACACACTCGAGCTGTTTTTCAACCACTTTGGATTGGAAAAGATGGGAACGAGGTTCTTCGATAGTCATATTGTAAGTTTCGGTATTTTATTGCAAGTCACTGAATTCAGATCATGATTCTATAGACTGACCTGGAGATAACAGGTGGTACTTATAATCACACAAGAATCAAGACACGACTCTTTTCAGATATCAAGGTTCGAGCTCATTTAGTAGATCTTCAGGTAGTAGGCGCAATCTGAGGGATATTGCAAAAGCATTTACGAAGCTGATAAGCAAAACTTTTTTCCTTTTACGGAAAGAACGGAGTTGTATTATCTTTTATCTTTTTTTTTTTTTTTTTTTTTTTCTAGAGATAAGCAGATCAAATCTCCAACTCGCAAATGTGTTTGCGAGAAACTTTTGCGTAGTGAATATGGAGGAAAACAAACCGCCACCAATACTCTCAAGGGAAGTGGATCGACCATTGAATCTGTGCATTTGTGCAGTGCGGGAGACTTGCAGTTTACAACTCTGTTAGCGTGTTTCAGTTGTGAAGTTGATCTGTAAATCATATAAATTTTTATATTATAAGAAACTATTCCATTCGAAATCCCAGCCAAGTAAGCTGTAAGCTTTGTCTCTGAGCTGCTCATTCATCCAAGGTTCGGCCTCTTCAAACTGGAGTCCTGTGGAATTCGCTGGTTTGGGCACGGGTGGCTCAACCAAATTACCGATTTGAATCCATTTGGGTTTCAAAATGGGAGCAGTAACGTTAGCAACCTCGACCAACTCGTCTTTCATGTTTTCAAATACTGATATGCTGGATTCTTCCAATTTATTACTAGAAGCAGCTTTGAGTAAGTCAACTGTTTGAACCAGAAAGTCGTAATAATATGACCCCAATTCCCAATGGGTTTTGTAAAAAACCAAGTACTCAAGGCACTTTTTATAGTGATCTTCTGCATCCGTAAACTCGGGATAATAGGAAGGGAAATAGTGAGCGAAAAACAGCATTGAAGCGCAAGTAAGAGAAACAAAGCCTGTGAACGTGTTACAAAGGTGGAAACCTCTTTTCTTACATTCTGTGAGCAAGATTGAAACTGTTTTTGCGGAGTCAAAAACCGTTTGTGATGAGTTCTTCCACCAGTTTGGCGGGGCGTTTTTGATTTCGGGAGAAAGCGGTACAGGCCCTTTTGGTCCTTCATCATCCAACGGAACAAAAGGCATGTAGTTGCGATGTATGAGGATCTTGGAAATCTGAAGAACCACATGACAGTAACAGTACATATGTCCTTGTCCTAAAGCAAAGAAAGCAGCTAGATTTTCCATTCTGAATGATTCTTTGGGACCCAATTGTGATTCAAAATCTGTGATTCTTTTGTTGATTTTAGCCCAATTGCTTTTCTCATCCCAAGGTGGCTCCTGGTAAAATCGCCGACCACCTTTGGCAATCCAGGCACAACATTCGGCCCATATGTCTGTGGCATAAATGAATAGCGAAAAGAAATTTCGGGTTGCGGAAACGTCAAGGCGGCTGAGAAAATAAACACCCGAGGCTTGACGAAAAAGGACGTCAGAGTTGTCTAGCGGTAATCGGAACTCTTCAATTCGTGACTTGTACTGTCGCAATTCTCCTTCACGCATTGAAAGTGATGTCATGTTGTAGCTCCACAATGTCCTTATTATCATTTCTTCCCTCATGAAGTCATCTGTTTCATTCAATTCTCGCCTCAAAAGTACACCGGCTCTCTCCGCGAACCCTCCCAAGAGATAGCCTTTTTGTGTTTTTCCTTGCTGCCAATTGAGAATTATCATGAGAGTCACTGCTTGCAAGAGGCTGACCAAATCCAAAGAATTTCTCTCATCCATCAATGCAAGTAGTCTGATTTCCAAAGTGGTGTAGAGTTCACTTTGATATTCAGGTAGTAAAGAAGAATCAAATGGTGCACTCAGAACATACAGACAGAAGATGACCAAGTCATCCAGGCTACTCACAAGTTCATCTACATTGATGTAGTTCAAAAACATCAACTCCGGATAATTGCGAGCAGCGCACTCAACTGAAAGAGTAGCGATTTTCTCGCTCAATTCTATTTTTCTGTTACCACCATCAACGAGTTGAATACTGGCTTTTCTGCGTTTTCGAAACTCCTGGGTTGTATAAAGCTCACATGTGGCTTCGAGTCTTTTCTTTTTGCACGACCGACAAGGAGCCGTCCCTTCGTGAATGCATTTGATTTTTTTGTCTCGACAGTTTTTGCACGCGAGGGTCGTTCTCATGATAGCAAGCAACAGTCATACTGATATTTCAAAGCCCTGTTTTTTTGGCTTGTTCTTTTCGAAATAAACAGTTTTTGTCGCGTATTTATCAGACATTCATCGCGAATATTTGTACTACAGTGCGAACTTATAGATAAGAAGTAGATCTATTCGGTTATTTTCATGGGGAAAATTTTCTCTGCGACCCAATCTCGCATCAAAACGTCTATCTCGCGAAATCGTTATTCGCGAAATCGTGTCAAATACTGTTTTTTGGATCGTTGGTAACACTCTGATCGGAGTTGAATGCTCGAAATACAGAGAGAAGAGTTGACATGGGATCGCTGGAATACTTGTATCGCAAAAAGATCACAAAGTATCATTAAATGGATGAGAACATATTGCGTTGTTTGTCGATATCTTTCTCCAAGAACGTAGTCAGTCAAATATATGGCATGAGACCAGTCTAATGTTTCAAGAAAACGGGTTATTATATTCTTGTTGCACGAGCACCATTCACATTTAACCGAATATGCTCAAAAAAAAAGTTGCTAACGGCACCGTCGACTTTAAGCTGCAGTCTGTGGGTTCCAAAAGATCAGGATCGGAATCTGCCTCCAAAACAATTGCTTCTGATGGATCAAACATAAAGAGTCAAGCTAAACCAGACTTACCTACCCGTTTGTTCTACGCATAAAGCTACATCAAAGATCAGTATAACGAGCTAAACGGTCAGTAAAAGTTATCAAATCCGGACCATAATTACATGGAAAAAGCAGTGACAATTGACTCTCTCAAGGCTATCTCCGATGACTACCCTAAATGGTAAACGATTATTTTTCGCTCAGAACGACTCACTGGCTGACTTGCAGTGGTTTGCTTACAACCAGAATTATGGGCGCCATTTTGAACCCGTAATCCATTGCTTTGATAGGATATGTTCCGGGAAATTTCATGCTAGTCACTTGTTTTCTCATGTCACTTCTTTCGGGTGGTGTCATTTGGTAATGCTTCATGCTGTTGGATCTCCCTGAGTATCCAGTCAAAAATTCCGCAGACATTGCCTGAATCTTGGGCAGCGAGTCTTACAAGCAGATTGTCATTCTCTTACACGTTTTTGCAATGATTAAGATAACTGCATCCACTGTTTTTGAATGTGCCGAATCGATGATTATCTTGAGAATTGAAACAATTGGTTGGGCTGAAGTTTTCATTCAGATCGTGGGTGTAGACACACGCCCCAAATGCACAATGATGGTAAAAAAATCAAGAATTCATATATGGAGAGGTGGAAAAGCCTGGAAAGCATTGCTCGCATCGACTCCAAAAAACATTGGGATTGAATTGATCCCGTTCAACAGTTAAACGAATAAACAAATACCGAGTTGCGGCAAAATACAATTTTGGAATGTACTTATCTGGCCCACTCAAACTATACTGGCATCAAAAGATATATTCCCTTAACATTCAATTCCCGCACAATCAGCTTTCTATTTAATAAGGATAACTTAGATGAGTATGATTCAAACTTGCTACTGGAGGAGTGAATCTTCTGCACATCCTACTCTGTAATCATTGCCTTTGCAGGAGCGAACAATCATGAATCAAAGGCAGCATATAGACTTTGCTTTTGACGCAGCCAATCAACATGTTAACAAGCCTGTCTCCTGTGCACATAGCTATCTGTCTACTGCACAAAACTTCGGAAATGTTTCACGAAATAAACGGGAAAAAAATTGTTAAGGAGATGCGAGTACTATGAGCTGCAAGGCGCGATAAGATAAGCTGATCTTGACGGATCATTTTGCAATCATTTGAAAGTGCGAAGAAAATCTTATCATTAAAATTCACAGAGATCGATTGATCGGAGTTTTTCGAGCCATTTCTTATCACTTTAAGAAGATTTGATCCCAAAAAGGAGAAATCGCTGCACTTCCCACTTGTACAACATCAATCAAGAATTGGTGATTTCTACCATTATAGGAAACTAGATTGACGTTGTTGTGAGTCATTGTTGTGATACGAATCAAAGATAAGGCTGCTACAAAAAATGATCTCCAATGGTTGCTGTAAGCTCTGGCTCCATAAATAATCGAAGCTCCTCTCATTCGTTATGTGTACCTTTGTACTCTGGATCGCGTAGTTCCAACAAATATTAATCGCAATGCTAGAAAAAGAACCCGTTAAAAAAGACGCAGTCAACATCGAACTCCATTCAGTTGGCTCTGACCTCCCAGCTGGGTCGGAAGTGGAGAATGATATCGTTTACACCGAACCAGACTTGCCAACTAGAATGTTTTATGCCCAAAGGTATATCGAGGTCCAGTACGACGAAGTCAAAGATGAAGCCAGCTGGTTGAGATGGTTTCATGACTACATGAAGAAGGCTGTCACAATCAAATCATTGGAGCCTACCTCTGGCAATTATCCGAAGTGGCTCAACAATGACCTCTCAATTAGAACAACCCACTGGCTGGTTTGTACTGGTCTACTGACCTCCGAGATCATGGGTGCTACCTTAGTTCCCAATTCCATCGCAATGGTTGGATACGTTCCGGGTAATCTGATGCTCTTTGTTTGTTTTGTTATGACTCTTGTCGCTGGTGGTATCACTTGGTGGATGTTTTTGTTGCTCGATTCTCCTGAATATCCAATTAAAACTTTTGCAGACATTGCCTACATTCTAGGAGGCGAGCCTTGCAAACAGCTCACTATTTTCCTCCAAGTGATTGCGATGGTTTTAACAGCTGCTTCGTCTGTTCTAGGTTGTGCAGAGGCAGTCGTTATATTGAGAACAGAGAGAATCTGCTGGGCAGGTGTTTTGATTTTGATTGTTGGTGTTCAATGCATATTTGGACACATCAAATCGTTGAGCAACCTCGGTAAATTCTGTTTTGCAGTCTCATGTTGCAACTATGTTTCCATGGCCGTTCAACTGGGTTACATGAATGAACCAAATTGGGACAATGCAAAGAATCTTCTTGGTTTGGAAAAGGCTGTGATCAAAACTTTCGCAATTACGCCTAACCAGGAATTGATCAACAAACTGGTTGCGGTTTCAAACATATCGTATGTTTTTGCCGGTTCTGTTGTGTTCCCAGAAATCCTCTCTGAAATGAAAAGACCATGGGACTTTTGGAAAAGCATGGGACTGGCACAGGTGCTGATTTTCGTCACGTACATGATCTTTGGAAACTACATTTACTCGCAGCAAGGACAATTTTCCAACTCTCCCGCAGTTTTTGGAATCAGCAATAGCAACGCACTCAAAGGGCTTTCCTTTATCACCTTTCTAGTTGGATTTGTTCAAGCCGTTTTTTACGGCCATCTGTCTTGCAAGATCACATACAAGAACTACCTCCCGCTGATATTCAAGAGGCTCAAATTCAATTCCAAGCTTGGACTCATGTTATGGTCGGCCACTGTGGTGTTTATTTACATCTGCATCTTTATTATTTCTGCTGGAGTTCCTCAGATTAGTGCGATCGCTTCTTTCACCTCTGCCTTGACAATGATTCCATTGACTTATGTGATCCCTTTTATTTTCCACAATTGCCTTATGTTTCACAAAAGCAGTATGGACAGAGTTGAATACGACTCCGCTACACTGACAGCTTCGAAAACCAAGACGAATTTCATAACGTTTTTTAAAAGAGGCTTTCTAGAGAACTGGGCAAATTCTACTTTCAACTTTGTTTTTGCCTTGGCATCTTTGGCGTTTGCCGCCCTGGGAGTGTATGGGTCAGTGGAATATATGAAAGTTATTTTCAACAGCACAAACGCAACTTCTTTTTCGTGCACATCTCCAATTTAATTTGGAAAAATGGTGGCCACTGGTATGGTCCATTTTTCATACAACCAACTTTTTCTCTATACATAGATCTGGTATCAATGATATAATCGGACTACAATTGCGGGAATATAACTCATGGTTACCAGTCGTTTCAGCAGAAATAGAACCAAACTAGATTTTTTTGGGATGCACGCAATTGATATTCTAGGAACGTGTAATTCATCGCTCAAAGTAAACTCCAATCGCATGAGCTTTTTTCCATTTCTAGTCTGTACATCTTATCAGTGCTGCTCTACAGATATGGTAAAAGTGGTATCTATTAAAATAAAATTTGCTTATCGGCGGTGGTCGGGTTAGTTTCCATTAAAATCGTGGTAGCAAGTTAGGAGTTAAATGAATGTGTTGATACTTATATATTGAGCAGAATACGCTACTTCCAATCAAAAATGTAACTGTATCGAACAAGCCCCTGATATTTATTGGCATGCAACGTTTTACGGAAACTCATCGTGAAAATTCACGTACAAGAACTACTTACCTTTGATCTCTAAAAGACTGAGGTTCAACTCGAAGCTTGGTTTCGTCCTATGGCCTGTCACAATTATAACGATTTGGGTCTGTAGTCACATTGATGATGCTGAAATTCCACATATCAGCGCCATTGCCTCGTTCACATCGGTGTTGATTATATTTTCATTGACTTATGTCATCCCTTTTCTGCTGCAAACTTGGCTGTATAGTCATTGCTCATGCTTCGTTGGCTTTTGGTGGTTTGGCACTATTTGGAGCCGTGGAATATTGGAAGGTCATTTTCAACACAACAAATGCCAACTCTTTGTGCGCTTCTCGTATTTGAAGTTTACTGTTTTTTTAATGTCGTTCTTATATTCACTACTACAGTCTAAGATGAATCTTCTTCAGTTTTTCAGATCTCGGCTTCGCTGTCGTGATTGTTCTCTTGCAATCTCTTGATCCAAATCTGTTCTGCCTCCACAATGGTGTTGTTGTTGGCCATCATCTTGTTCATTGTTTCGATGTACTCATCGTATGGGTCAGAATCATAGACAATACCTCCACCGGCTTGCAGATAAGCAACGCCATCCTTAACAACCATTGTTCTTAAAGCAATACAAGTGTCCATAGTTTTGCAATCGTAGGACCAGTGACCAACAGCACCGGCATAAACACCTCTCTTTTCCTTCTCCAATTCACCAATAAGTTCCATGGCCTTCACCTTTGGTGCTCCCGAAACAGTTCCAGCAGGGAAAATGGATCTGAAAGCATCGAATCTAGTCTTATCTGATCTCAAAGTTCCGCTCACCTGAGAAACCAAGTGCATAACGTGCGAAAATCTTTCCACAGACAAAAGTCTGTCAACGTTTGTGGAGGTTGGCTCGCACACTCTGTTAATATCGTTTCTAGCCAAATCAACAAGCATCACGTGCTCAGCTCTGTCTTTCAAAGAGCTCTTAAGTATTCCAGCCAATCTATCGTCTTCCTCTCTGGTCTTTCCTCTCTTTATTGTACCCGCGATTGGATGCGTGATCACCTTGCCTTGATTGTCGGACTTGACAAGCAATTCTGGCGAGGCACCAACAATTTGGAAGTCCAAGTAGTCAATGTAGAACAGATATGGTGAAGGGTTGACAGTTCTCAGATGTCTGTAGATGTTGAAAGGGTGCAAGGATGTAGGTCTTGCAACTCTTTGAGAGGGAACAGCTTGGATAATGTCTCCTTTCAAAATGTGAGTCTTCAGTGTCTTGACAAATCCTTCATAACCTTCTTGTCCAACGTTGGAAGAAAAATCTTGATCCTTCTTGATTGGTGGTTGTGGTGGGTACGCGATTGGTGACAGCGTATCGGTGAGAACTTTTTCTATTTCTGCAATTCGTTTGGCGGCTTCAAGATACTTGAGATTGATTTCAGTTTTAGAGTCATTTGGTCCAATGAAAATGTTGTTGATCACTTGGAATCTTTGAAAAACATTATCGAAAGCCACAATGAGATCGAAAAGCATCAAAGCAGCTTCCGGAAGTTGCAAAACATCCTTCAATTCTCTCTTTGTTTTTGGCTCGAAATACTTGATACAGTCGTAGGAAATGTAACCGATTGCACCTCCACTGAGCTTTGGAATACCTGGCAATTGAGCCTGCCTGGTGTTTTCAAGCTCTTTCTCCAAGAGAATGAGCGGATCAACCTCCTCTCCGTGAAGTGGGCCAGATGTGATAACCTTCCTTGGATCAACACCCATAAAAGAGTATCTGTCAATCTGGTCACCATTTTTCGCACTCTCGAATAAAAAAGATGGAGTCTTCTTGTATAGCTTATCTCCAGGTCTGGTCAGCTTCAAGTAGGCCAAATGCGGCGTCAAGTAGTCTGCAGAGAAGTAAGAGTAGATAGGGTACAAGTTTGGTCTTTTTTCCTCCGAGTAAGAGGCCCTGTGCTCCTCCACAATAGAGTAGAAGTCGTCAAAGGCAGGCTGAATAGATGACTAAATCGCAATGCAGAAGTGCAATTTTGTTAGTATGAAGATGTTTCGAAACAATCGCCTCAACCAAAATGATCAAAAGCACTTTCCCAAACTCACACTCATTTCCTTGTGCTGTTGTCGTGTTCTTGAAAGGGTGATATAGCCTGAGTTCCGATCCTACTTGACTTTCAGTTCCCCGATGATTTTTTTTTTTCAGTGTTGATGAGTCTTTTTTTTTTTTTTTTTTTTTGTCATACTTGCTTCAATACCGGTGCAAGGATGTTTTCTTGAACTCATTTCTCGTTCATCACCAATTTACTCTGTCAGTCACCACCCTGCTTGATAGTGGCTAGGCTACCTGTGAGTCGGCGCAGAATTTTAGTTTTCCTTTAATATAAAACTACTCCTATTTCCACCGCTGAACTACCACTGAGTTAATGAGACCAGCCTCCTTGATGGTTTTCCCGTCGTTCTCAATAAACTGCAATGGGAAAGCAAATGCCAACGCCCACTCTCTAGCAGACTCGGTGTTACTAGCGACAAATTCAAACACCGTTGCAACAGACTCAGTACTGTTGAAGCTGTGAACCAGTCGTGAGCCATCAGCCATTCTAATCTGGATATTAGCGTCACCGGTTTGCTCTGCAACAGCAACCTTCTCTACGGTTGGCTCGCTGGTGACCACCTTCGCCTCCGGCTCAATCTCAGTGGCAATCTGTTCTCCAGGAACAGGAGATCCCAGTCTTTGACCCTTACCAACAAATCCACCTTTCTTAGCCTTTGGAGGCCTAAATGACTCATCCATCTTCTTGATAACATTCACTTCAACATCCTGAAACATTTGAACGTCCAACAAACTCAGCGGAGCTCGTCCCGCATTCAGCTGTCTCAGATACTCTGCATTCTCTGGATCATCATACCTGTAAAGTTTTCCATCGCCGACTTGAAATCCTTCTTTCCAGAAAGTTATAGTTCTAGTAGCTTTTTCTGGTGGTTGGAACGCCGCGTTTCTGGCATTTGGATCTTCATAAGCTTGAGACTCCAATTTCCTATCAACTGAACCCAAAACATAGCCTGTGCCTGTGAACTTGTTCTTTTTTGGTTGCGGTTGGGAAGACTCTTTTTGCGGCTCAGAGGCCTCTCTCTCAGCCTTTTTAATTAGGTCTTCCACTAAACCAAGTGAATTTTTCTTTTTATCAGGATTCTCGACTTGTAACCCGGATTTTTCTCCACCAGTGAAAAGGTTGAGGTCTGTGTTATCATCATCTTCATTGTCGGATCTCAAATCAGAGAACGATTTGATTTTTGGCTTAGAAGAACTTTTGCTTGTAACTGTAGGACGTGAATACGTCTGGGGTTCGGGAGCATCTTCATCAGAAGTGGCGTGAATATAGTATTGTGTGACTGCTTCCTGAAGATAGAACGGGTGAACCGAATTTGTTAGTAAAACAACTTCTAAAATTCATAGTAGGACTACTCACCTCTAAATCCCAGTCATTGCTAGAGAGAAAGTGCTGCGCCACAGACTCTGGCGCTTTGGTGAGTTCTGTGAATTTGCTCAACAATTCGTTATTTGACGACATTATGAGTGGCAATTGAAGAAGTAAACAAAGGAGTAAACGATATTGAAGATTTATATTTTTGCCACTAGAAAATAGTGAGAAAAATAACATCAAACCCAAGAAAAAAAATGGTTTCCCGATTAAAAAGGTTTATTCAAGAGAGGAAAAATTATCAAGTTACAATTCATAAAATATAAAAGACCGATGTTGAAATCCCAGATTTACATAGTTTGCTATATATAACATAAAAGCAGAAGAAACTCTAATGAGTTCTAAGAGAAGTGTACAAAAAAAACTTGTTTCATAAAACAATCATTAAGAAAAAAGGTGCTAAGAAACTGAACATTAATGTTGAATAAATGTATTATCAGCAGATGAAGAGAGTGAAGACTCGATTGAATTAATTCTTTTCTCTGTAGTACTTGGCGGCGTCAACCATGTTGGTCAGAGAAGCCTTGGTCTCTTCCCAACCTCTGGTCTTGAGACCACAGTCTGGGTTAACCCAGAACTTGTCAGCTGGGTACACCTTCAAGATCTCACCAATTCTGGCAATGAATTCCTCCTTGGATGGAATTCTTGGAGAGTGGATGTCGAACAAACCAAGACCGATGTGGTTTGGATAGTTGGAGAACTCTTGGATGTAGTTTGGATCATCCTTCTTGGAGAACTCAATAGAAACAACATCAGCATCCAAAGCCTTGATGTGGTTTGGATCCAAGTCAGAGTAACAGAAGTGGGAGTGGATTTGGGTAGAGTCTTCGACACCAGAAGTGGCAACTCTGAAAGATTGAGCAGCCCACTCAAGGTAGTCGGATCTCTCCTTACCGGCTCTCAATGGCAAACCTTCTCTAATAGCTGGCTCATCGACTTGAATGACGGTAACACCGGCAGCTTCCAAGTCATTGACCTCGTCTCTCAAAGCAAGGGCCAATTGAAGAGCTTGAGTCTGTTGAGAAACATCATCTCTTGGGAACGACCATCTCAAACAGGTGATTGGACCAGAAAGCATACCCTTGACTGGCTTAGAAGTCAAAGATTGAGCGTAAACGGATTCCTTGACAGACATAGCCTTTGGTCTAGAGACGTCACCGACAATGATAGGTGGTCTAACGTATCTGGAACCGTAAGATTGAACCCAACCGTTGGTGGTGAAAGCGTAACCCTTCAATTGTTCACCAAAGTATTGAACCATATCGTTTCTTTCTGGCTCACCGTGCACAAGAACATCGAGACCAATTTCCTCTTGGAATCTAACAACCTTCTCGATCTCAGAGTTGATGAACTCTTCGTATTGCTCAGCAGTGATTTCACCCTTGGTGAACTTGTTTCTGTTGATTCTGATGTCCTTAGTTTGTGGGAAAGAACCAATGGTGGTGGTTGGGAAAAGAGGAAGGTTGTACTTGGTCTTTTGAACAGCCAATCTCTCTGGGAATGGCGACTTTCTAGTGGAGAGAGCCTCATTGATTTCGGAGAGTCTCTTCTCGACAGAAGCGTCGTTGGTGAGCTCAGACTCAGCTCTGGCCTTCACGGACTTAGCGTTAGCCTCGAGCTTAGCAGAAACATCCTCACCGGAAACAGCCTTAGCAATGGTGACAACTTCTTGGATCTTTTGGGTAGCAAAGGAGAACCAGTCCTTGATTTCAGCATCGAGCTTCTTCTCGTTCTCAAGGTCAACTGGAGTGTGCAAGAGAGAAGAGGAGGTGGCAACGAGAACTCTCTCGGCACCAACCTTCTCAACAGCCTTCTTAACGAAAGCAATGGACTTGGAGAAGTCATTCTTCCAGATGTTTCTACCGTCAACAATACCGACAGACAAAGTTTGCTTGTCGGAAAGGATGTCAGCAACAGCATCGAATTGTTCTGGAGATCTGACAAAGTCAAAGTGGAAACCGGAAACTGGAAGACCCTTGATAGCCTCAATGTTTGGAGTAACATCACCGAAGTAAGTAGCCAACACCAACTTTGGAAGACCCTCCTCCTTAGCCAAAGCAGCGTAGGCGGTCTTGAAAGCGGCTTGGACATCTTCTGGCAAGTCCAAAACGAGGGTTGGCTCGTCAATTTGGACTTCAGTAGCACCGGCCTCAGCAAGCTTCTTCAAGATCTCAATGTAGACTGGCAAAACCTTCTCGAGAAGAGAGATTGGCTTCAAGTCAAGAGAGTCCTTGTCTGGCTTACCAAGGTACAAATAAGAAACAGGACCAACAAGAACTGGTCTGGTGTTGATACCGAGTTCCTTGGCTTCCAAGTACTCATCGACTGGCTTTTGACCGTTCAACTTGAACTCAGTGGAGTGAGAGAAGGTTGGTCTAACATAGTGGTAGTTGGAGTCAAACCACTTAACCATCTCCAAGGCGGTGACATCGACAGCCTTGGTGGTCTCAGTAGCCTTTCTCTGCAAACCTCTACCCATAGCGAAAAGGGTGTCAAGAGGAGACAACTCATACTTGGTGTATCTGTCTGGAATGACGTTGAACAAAAGAGACAAGTCCAAAACGTGATCGTAGAAAGAGAAGTCGTTAGAAGGAATGACATTGACGCCAGCCTCCTTTTGCAATTTCCAGTTCTTAGCTCTGATCTCCTTACCAACGGCCAAGAGTTGTTCAGCGGTGATCTTACCGGCCCAGTAGGCTTCGGTGTTCTTCTTGAGCTCTCTGAAGGCTCCAATTCTTGGGAAACCCAAAACGGATGATTCAACCATTTTCAATTTGTGTTCACTAGTTATCGTGTTTTAGTAACAAAAACCGATTGAACTAAGAAGAAAGAAAGAGCAAATATATACAATTTGGATCTAGGTGATTTTTTTTCGACTCTTCCAAGATTTTCCAACAAAAAGTGAAAATTTTTCGGCCACAGTGAAAAAAAAAAAAAATAATAATAATAAAAATATATTGGAAAAACCTTTGGATTATGTAATCGGTCCCTTTCTTAACATGTGAAAAAAGATGGAGGCAACGAGTTTATCAATCGCGTAAATTCGGGACACATCACATGTGATAGCCTGTTATACCTTGTTTACGAGCGAATCAAAAACATGTTACAACGTGGATCTTGCCAATTGGGGCAGAAGTCAACAAAACGTTCCTCCCAGATGCAACATGGAAGAAGATCATGAAACGCATGTGTTGACTTGGAAAGGTTGCACAGCCCAGCATTGCCCGACCACCGCGGGTCACGCAAGCGCTTGACCGGTGTAGGGGTGTAAAATACGCCACACTATTTTTGATTTGTTTGTTCACGGTACGTACAACTTGGGATAGTATGATACGGACAACAGACCCATCACTATGGCTGAGACTGACATGGACGTGGCGGAACTTGAGTCCACCCTTCTTAAGGAGGAATTGGAATTATTGAAAGTGAGTTTGTTTCTTTCCTTCCGTTTAATAATTGGCGATACTAACATGCTATAACTAGGACAAAGAGATTCAACGGATCTTGGGTCAATTTAAGCTGGATTACTACTCTATTCTGGAATTGCAACCGGGAATTGCCGAGAAAGATATCACCAAGATCTACAGGAAGAAATCGTTGTTGATCCATCCCGATAAGACAACAAATCCTAGAGCGGTCGAGGCATTTGACTGTCTTAAAAAAGCTTCTGCAGCTTTACTTGATGAACCTGAGAGGAAAAAACTGGACGAAGTTTGGACAGATGCACGGAGCATGTTGATGAAACAGCACAGTTGGTCGGTTGACGATAGCAGATTGACCGGCACAGAGTTTTTGCGCGAGTGGCGAGCCAAAGTGAAGGAACTACTGATTGAGGAAGAATTTATGAGACAAGTTGAACTGAAGAAGCAACAGAGGGAGGAAGCACGGAAGAGGAAAGAGGATGAAGAGGAATTCGATCAAAGAAGAGAAACCAAACGATTAAAGGAGGATTGGGAGAGCAAACGAGACGATCGTGTTCATCAATGGCGTCAGTTCAATCGTAAACTTGATGACAAAAAGAAGAAGAAGGCAAAAGCAAATGTGTTGGTGTGACATCCGTACACCAAAAAGGGAGCGGAAAAAAAAATCAAGTTCACCAAAGTCAAAAACAAAACCAAGTTTGAATCTGATTTATTGCGTATTAGTTTGACATTATCACTTACGTCTCACCATGTCAAACAACTCGACGCTTCAATTGGTTGCAGTCGCGTCGATCTCGCTATTTACGGGATGCTGTATTGGAGCATTGCTCACTCTGCCTTCCGCAACAGGTTCCTCGACGGCTTCGCCATTTCAACTACCATTCCAAGCCGTTCTAGGAACGTCACACGTGTCTCCTAGCTCACAGACTCCTTCCACTGCAGGGTATCTTTCTGATGATGAGGTTGAGTCTGGCTCTGAGGACGAAGAGGAAGACGAGGACCTGATCGCGATCAATTCCAAATCACTTAACGAGATAGCAGGTGAGTGTCGTATGGCTTTAGTGGTCCGCAGTGATCTAAAGATGGAAAAGGGTAAGGCTGCTGCGCAGTGTGCACATGCTGCTGTTGCCTGTTACCGCTTGATATCTGAACCGGGCTCGGAGGCACAGAACTTGCCGCTTTTGGAGAGATGGAACAGACGTGGGCAGGCTAAAATTGCTCTCAAATGTCCAGATATCGACGAAATGGAGATGCTTTTTGCAAAAGCTTTGAGCTTGAACGTTAATGCATACATTGTTCATGATGCCGGACGCACTCAGGTGGCCGCCGGTTCGGCAACAGTACTTGGACTTGGTCCTGCTCCAAGACCAATTTTGGATCTAATCACAGGTGATTTGAAATTGTATTAATGACAGACGAGCGAGCTACTAGAAAAACGAATCGTGAGTGATATGAGTCATGAATGTCTTATTATTTTGACTTTTTGACAACTGGTCGAGCCATTCAAGACATCTTCTTTGGTCAGCACGGCGGAATATACAGCGAGATTACGTAAATTGGCACCGGGGATAATATATTGTACATAGCGCATATTACAAAACTTATGATGAAACATCGTAAGTACGAGCAAATAGATTGATTTCGATGGGCTGATCACTCTCTGACGTATCAATTTGCTCGTTGTTCGGTCGTTGTTCAGTCTAATAAATATTAATAAATAGTATATACAAGTTCTTCACCTCAGTAATATGTCATCTTCAACTGAACTCACACGTATAACCTGTGAACATAATAACCTATCACCAACCATCACCTCGTTATCTGGTATATCCACCATGAGATCCACATTCATGTCCAGATCGACGCAATAGCCACGAGCTACACCGTCATAAGCCGGTCTAGTGACTACACATTTCAACAAGTTGAAATCACCATGCCAGTTTTTCTCAACATACTGTAACGCTTCGTATCGTTTAAGACGGAGTCGTAATTGGAGCATAGAGTTCAAGTTGGCTGTCAATTTAGGCATCAAATGTTCAAGTTGAAGCGGGTTTCTTCCAGTCAAATGATTCATAAGCTGACCATTATTGATGTATGCTTCGAGAAAATCATAGTCTGTAAATGATGCAAACACGTCCAGTCCTAGTGGGGCGTTTTGAGTTCCACCAGAATCACGATTCAGCAATCGCAACTGGGGCGCCCCTAGATACCTCTCTGCAGAAACAAGATCCGTCAATGAAACTGTACCATTGTTCAGAGCTCTGCTCAGCTGCAAAATCGAATCATACGAGTTGGCCAACCGCGGAAATAGATTCAAAAGAGTGAACTTGGAATAAGTACGTCCGTCACTTGAGGAACGTTTATCTGCTTTTCGAGATCTGGTCACTATTGATACGCCTTTATCAAGACAGTACTTAGCCAGCAACTCATCAAGCATGCGTTGACTGCTAGTGTAGAACCAGTTGAAGTCACTATGAGTCGAAGATCCCGTGTTTGCGCTGATCAGTAATCCCTTCTGTTGGCGTTCACGTTCTTTCTGTCTGAGCAAAAGAAACAACTTATGAACCGATCCGTTCATATGAGAACGAGTTCCACGAAAGAAATTGAAACCAGATAACCGTAATGCAGACTGCCTGATTGGAGTACATCCGTTCACCAGAACATTTGAAACGGCCACATCCGAAATTCCGAACGAAAGAACGTCTAAGTTGAACGAGACTTGCACGGCTGGCTGTCTTGCGACTTTAGTTTTGAATCGAGAATAATAAGGCATATAGTTGAAAAATTCCAGCTCAGGGTTCTCACCAGCGAGATTGACCGGATTAACCACCATCCATTTGTCGATGTTATGAGATGCAACAGGTAGAAAAAATGTATATCTGATGGTGGAGGAGGTTAAGTTATCGACGGAAAACAGTAAAAATGGCGATAGCATGTAAATTCTGTTTGAGAATTGTGGGCTCTCAATCGGCTTTTCGAACCGTGCTTGTGCTCTCGTTGAACGTTTCACTTTCGATAACTGCGAGAACTTTCGAACAGCTTGTTTGTTGTTGGGAATTGGTGCATACAGTTCTGTAGAAAGAACCGCATTGGTCTGATGATTGTAGATGCCACAGTCGATGAGAATTTTATGAAGATCAGATGCTGAAAGGGGCCGACCAAACACGAGCTGCAAACGTTTAAGCAGGACCAAATGCGGGTATTCAATCGTGTATTTGATGAAAGAGATAAGACGTTCAAAAAGTGGATTATTCTGTTGTAGAAGTCTGAAAGTCTCGTAATGGTCTTGACTGAGAAGTGACTCACGATATGATGGGAGTATGGGGTCGTAAGAAGGATCCATAACTTCTGCTAGTCTCCGAGATAATTTAACAGGATTGATGAAGTAATTTGAACTTAAATGAACAAGCGGATTCAACGTTCCCGAAAGTTCATTCTCCGCTTTAATGTATCGAAACTTAATGGGGTCATTGGTCATGGTGATGTGAAGTGCTAAAAACAATGCTGGGACGGAGATCGTGCCTGGAACGAGAAGATCAGGTGCTGTTTTGATGACGAGATCAGCCATAAAGCCGAGTGTAGTGGAGGATTGTTTGATTGATTGTGAAATTCGCATGTAGATGTTCTCCAGGATAACTTCATCTGCCATTTTATTTTGTAGTTCAACAGAGTATCGTGCCATGACGTTCATAAAATATTGAAGAAGATGATCATCTGGGGAAGTGAAAAAAGAATCTTTTATTAATCCATTCAAAGCGAGCGTGACGTCCTCTGGACTGACCTGCACATGTGTTCCGTTGATAGCCAGGACATTGAAAAATGTTGTCGTTAATTTTTTGGGTTCTGGCGGTGTCACGATGATCCCCAGGGAAACATCGTAACCTGCAGTACGATACTCTATGAGCGATCCGAGACTGGGTTCGCTGTCAGTATCTAAATTTTGGGTTGTTGTGGGTGAAATTAAGTCACCAATAGGGTATTGTGTGTCTAATTGTTGTTTGAGTTTTTGTAGTAAGGGAAGGTCAACTGATCTATAAAAGTCATTTGAGACTAGTGATTTACGTCTTTTGATAGGAAATGAACTGGCGAATCTAATGGCTTGGAGAGGGAACGAAGGGGCAGTTGTAAAACATGAACGAATAGGCCATATACGAGAAAGCTTGAGCGGCCTGCACATTGTCCATGGCAGAGAAAAAAGGAGGTATTGGGTGAATGATGAAGAAACGTAAGATTGAATAAAAAATGTCAACTCAGGCCTTTCCCATGAAAAAAGAGGGGCTGGGCAGATGGTGGGAGTATCGACGCGGTGTCTGGGGTCACCGTCGGTAATCGTCGCGCCGGTGTTGGCTACTGCCTCGCTTAGTCAATGCGTCGATCGTCGTGTTTTGCCCCCGGTGCAAGGAGTGCAACTCGCACGCTAAAAAATTTTCTTGCAAGAGACGATGATAATATTTTTAGGGGACAGCGAGAAAGACTTATAGAATAACAACAAAGGGTTTTTACTCTCGAGATAAGGTCATATATTTGGCAACAACATTGGTGGTATAGAGATTGCTAGGCGTGGAAGACTAGAAAACAACGACTCGGCCAGACAGACCGAAAAACGCGAATCTAGGGCGTTATCAAGAAAAAAAAATTGCAATCGAGACCTGAGGGTTTGAACAAGGCGTTTGAAGTCAATTTTATAGCAATATGGGTCAAATATTGTCGCAACCAGTGACCGAAAAGACGAGTGAAGAAGGCGGAGACAACTTTGTTGCTTATGGATTATCGTGTATGCAAGGATGGAGAATTTCTATGGAAGATTCACATTCAACTATTTTAAACCTCAACGCCGAAACTGATGATGACTCTGAACAGCTGGCGTTTTTCGGTGTTTATGATGGACATGGAGGTGAAAAGGTTGCTTTGTTTACAGGTGAGAATTTGCCAAGCATTCTCAAGTCAACAGATAGTTACAAGAAACGCCATTATCCACAATCATTGAAAGATGGTTTTTTGGCTTGTGACGTTTCAATTCTTCAAGACGAAGATTTAGCAAAAGATCCTTCGGGTTGTGCAGCCACCTCTGTTATTATCACGAAAGATAAAATCTTTTGCGGTAACGCAGGAGATTCAAGAACGATCATGTCTATCAATGGACAGTGCAAGCCACTGTCTTTTGACCACAAGCCAACTAATGAGGGCGAAAAGGCTAGAATTGTTGCCGCTGGTGGATACGTTGACTTGGGACGTGTTAACGGTAACCTTGCCTTGTCTAGAGGTATTGGAGATTTCGAATTCAAGAATTCCCCTCAACTCCCTGCCGAAGAACAAGTTGTTACCGCTTTCCCAGATGTTATGGAACATCAAACTTCACCTGATGATGAGTTCGTCGTTCTTGCTTGTGATGGTATTTGGGATTGTTTGACTTCTCAACAGGTTATTGATTTTGTCAGAAGAGGTATTAAACTCAAACAATCGTTGACTGAAATTTGTGAATCAATGATGGATACTTGTCTTGCCCCAACTTCGGGTGGAACCGGTATCGGTTGTGACAATATGTCTGTTTGTATTGTTGCTTTGCTAAGAGGCCAAACGTTAGAAGAATGGTATGCCAAAATTGGTGAAAGAGTACAGGACGTTTCCGAATTGCCTTCACCTGATGAATTATCGATGGATTTGTACAAAGTGACTATTGAGTCTAAATTATCCAATTCCAGAGATGATGAAGGGCCAGGAGGGCGTCAAAGAGGTCTGTCTGCCAAGAACCGGAGTTTCGCTGGCGATGATGACGAGGAAGGCGGGATCGAAGGAGATTTGAATGGATCTCCAATGCTGATACAACAACTACTTGCTGCTTCCAACATTTCTCCAAACAACAACATTATTTACCTGGACTCCTCAACGTCTTCTATTTTACAATCATTGGGCGTGATGGGTGATGAGGTTGAAGTTGACGATGAAGAGGATGATGAAGAAGACGATAACAAGATGCAAGAGATCGAAGAAGATGATGAAGATGACAACGATAAGAATTAGTTCAACCTGAAATATTGTACACAGTTATTTGATGATCATTATTACTTACATGCTTATGTTTTTTTTTCTCTGAGTGAACTATTATTCTACTCCTCTCTTTCTCCTTGAGTTGACTTTGCTGCTTTATTCAAGCAAGTTTTCTCTGTTTTCCTATCACTATCAATACTATCTGGCATGATGGATCAATGAGTTGATATTTGATTTTTATTTTTCTTATACTGTTTTTTCCCGTTAATGGGTTTGTAACCCATTCTTTTCCCTTTGGGTGTTGCTGTTGTTGAAATGTGTTTATTTTAGTATTTATAGTTCTGTATGCAACAGATTTAATGTTCACGAAGCGAGCAACGAGCTAAATACTAGCGAGGCGAGCAAGAGGGCCAAATGACGGAAAAGGAGCAAAGAAAGCGTTCCTTACCATTTTAGAATGATTTGAAACAAACACAGATAGTAGCACTTTATAATGAGTGACTGGTGTTGATTTTGGGGTTCACAGAATGAGCAGGACAAGAAATGAGAATCTGAGTGGCTATATGAATACATGTAGTAATTTGTTAGTCTATATACAACAATGATTGAGTTTAGTTCGTAAACAATTGGCTATTCGCGACGCTCATGACTAGCCTCGCTCGCCGTTTGCTCGTCGATGTCGCTCATCCTCATCCAAACACCTTCTCGGCATTTTCATAGCACGTATCTATCAACTTTTGAGGTTCAGTTTCGGTTAGTTGGCTCATAATTTGCGCAATTTGTCCAACCAAGCATGGTTCATTTCTTGATTTAATTAGGGGATCCAGGAGTTGTTTTCCTTCCAGAGACTCGACAAACGTGTCAAACTTGTCTGACTTCACAATGGGCACAGGAATGAATTCATTGAGTGCAAGTTTAGGTCCTTTTTTAGTTTTCGTCTTTGAAACTAGTTCTTCAGGTATTTCGTACTCAAATGGGTAAAAAT
Organism: Ogataea pini; assembly: GCA_003707665.2. Classification (NCBI taxonomy): domain Eukaryota; kingdom Fungi; phylum Ascomycota; class Pichiomycetes; order Pichiales; family Pichiaceae; genus Ogataea; species Ogataea pini. The sequence continues at coordinate 387,140 of PPKL02000012.1, read as the reverse complement.
CGTTTGGACAAGCAGAAAGATACTGGTATGAGGAATGTGATTTTCTCACTTCGCACCAAGGGGAGTCAGTTTCGATCATTAGTTTTTCAAGAGGTATTTTGGCGGCCACTTGACAGTTTTCTTCAGCTTTGAGCGAACATCCATTAACACTGACATACATGGTTTCATGGGCCAGAATTTGTTCAAGTTCCTCTTGTGTACCTGTAAAAGAGTGAACAAGGACAGTTTTATTCTTCAGTTGTAAACCATCCGGACGAGTTCCATTGATGAATGGAACCAAAATGTCTAGAAAGTCATGTACAGCATTTCGCATGTGGAGAAAAAGAGGTAGATTGAATTCAGTTGCGAGTTTCAATTGGAGTTCGAAGTATTCGATTTGCTTGTCTTTTGGTGTATGATAGAGTCTATCATAATCGAGACCAATCTCGCCGAATGCTTTGATGATACCCGAGTCTAAATTATTGGTGATTAGGTCACGAAGCTTGTCAATATGAGAACTTGGATCGGAATTGAATTCTAAGACGGTGCAAGGGTGTACACCGACAGTCGTGAAGAGCAGTGGGTATTGTTTTGTCTGCTTGTTGAGTTCGTTGAACTCTTTAGCGAGTTGGATTGTACGGGCGGACTCTTCAAGTGATGAACCGGTCAAAAGCATTTTTTCAACATTGAAGGTGCGGGCTTTGCGTAGAACCTGGTGAATATCTGTTTGATGGTGTCTAGAATCACGATAGCGGCCTCTGAACATTTCATCGGTGAGGTTCATTCCAACATCAAAATAGCGTGGCTTTGTCGCCACTGAAGGCGCAATTTTCAGTGTGAACTGTTTGGACATGTCTGCTGCTACGTCAAATGAACGTCAATAGAGAAGATTGATATTAAATTTGGCATTTTGTTATCTCGAATAAATATTGATTTGTTAGGTCTTGACGGGAAAAAAAAAATCAGTCCCATTTACAAAGGGCATTAATTATGTAGCTCTGGTTCTATAGCAATTACAAGGGGAGTAAGTTGCGTCCCTCTTTTAAGCAGATTTGGCAATATTTAGATGGCATAGTATCCATTGTGGGCCGGAAGGTCCTGTAATTGGTTCCAAGGTGTTTTTTTGCGATTCATGTGCGGAGAAGGCCGATGAGGCCGAGGATGGCGAAGAAGGGGAGGTTGACCATGAGGATGGAAGTGGAGAAAAAAGTGGTGGTTCATTGACTTCATCTGGTTCTTCCTCTGGACTTAGCAAGTACTTGATGCTGAGTTTAGCACGCTGTTGTATTTCGGTGGATTGCATGCGCATGCGGATATCAGAGGTGGTTTTCAGCGGCAGCAAAATGCTCAACTCGTCAAATGTGAGTTTACTCTTGGTGTAATTAAGAATTAGATAATCCTCTTCGAGTGACCAGTGAGTGCTTTTGGAAGCTGGCTGGTAGGGATGTGCAATTGGAGATAATGCGAGATGCGGGGTGGTTTTGGTGGTGGTGCTGCTGCTGCTAGGGTGTTTTCTGTACGAGCATTTTTTAACATGATCGGAGAGCGCTCGTTGTTGTGATGGTGAATATTTGAGTCTTCTCCATCTAAATTGACATGCATTTGATGTTCGTTTGCGAAAATAAGCAGCAATCTGTTTCCATCCGAGTTTCCTGCTCTCTTTGAGGTATAATAGAAGCTGATCGTCTTCTGGATCCCAAGAGGCAGATGCTGGTCTGGAAGTGTGGAGACTGTTGCTATCTGGGGCTGAATCGAACCTAACACGATTGCTTGTGTTGGACATTGACGTAGTAGAGCAGATGATACTAGCTGGGTACCAACATCAAATTACCTGGTTTCATAAAAACAACCCTAGGATGAGACTGTGTAAACATATATATATATATAGATATAGATATCAGCGAGATGAGAAATGAGCTCGGAATTGCGTGAGAAATAGCGGGGGAGGAAGGAAACCAGGTCCCAGGGGCAGGCTGTGCCGAATTAATGGGACGCATGCCCTCTGTTATGGCAGGTTGAGTGTCGGACAAAACAGCCTCAAAGCCGAAACGAGGTGGCTTAATTTTTGGGTTATCGGTGCCACCGCGTGGTTTACCGTTTTCGGGGCACAATTGAATGAAAATTAATATTTTCATACATCTTTGAGCATGTCTTTTGTCACATGATCGAAGTTATCGGGTATGAGAACTACACCCGATTTACCGAGACTGAGGTAACTCATCTCTGTGAGGCCGAGTCGAAGCAATTTCGAAGCAACTCCGGCAACGATACCTTTTAAGTCTGTTGGTAAACTTTTAAGGTCGATCACGAGAGGATAATAAAAGTCTTGAAGCGAGCCAAGGATTGAAGATTTTGCGTAGTTTAGTTTTGCGATTTCTGAATCATCAAGTGGGAGCAATAATGCAATTTCTTCGGTTGGGGTTAAAGTGAGCGCAAAATATGCAGGGAAATCGAGCCGTGCGCCTGCGCTAGAATCTGTGCAATACTTAGAGATTGCATCTGCTGTTTTCTGGAGCACAAGTGACGAGTCTCCTGGCCGTGCTCCTGTTAGAAGGAGTCGAACCTCGGTGTTGAGGTGAGGTTTTATACATGATGACCTGAAGAGTTCGAAAGTTTTTGTTTCAAGATCTGTTTCTGGCGAGGCTGACGTGATTATTTTGCTCAGTATGCTAACAGCCTCTGCTTTGCGCACCCAAGGGATCAACACTATGTCTGAAAAGTAGTTTGAGATGAAAAAAATTGGAATGTCGCGTAATGATAATGGTTTTGTAAGTTCGAGGATTTTTTTGCCGATATTTGTACCGTCACTTAGCACCTGTAGAATGAGATATTCTTCGTTGAGAAGCTGGGCTCCCAGACCGGCAAGGGAGCTCAATTCAAGTGGTCGGCGGAGATAGCGCTTTATAAGGTGCGTAGAGCACATAAGTGTGACCTCTTCAGGGGTGAAAGCGAGGTGGACAAATAGTCCATCATCTGTGGATTCGGCCAGCGTCTGTGGGGCAGCGGTGATGTCTATTTCTGCCAGAGTAGTAGTGACAGCTTTCGTAGTGTTGGAGTAGGAAGAGGAAGACGCTGTTGATTGATCGTCCGAACTCGATTCATCAGATCCAAACGTTCCGTCAAAATTAGCGATAAGCCGGTGAAGGATCTGCAGCACTCCACTTTTGAACACCCAGAAGTTATCTCGCGGTATTGTGAGAATCGACACTTTCGTCTGGTATAACTGAATTTCACTGGCACTCATGTTGGCAGAGGTGATGGTGGTGGTGTTGTTAAACGGGTTGGAGACTATATTATTCTGCGGGGTGAAAAAACTCTTATCTGATTTATATGAAAAAAATTGGCTGTGAAAAATTTCCTCAGATGAGTCAGAGAAGGTGACTCACCTGGCACGATCGACCCGCGAAGCCGAGCCACGAAAAAAGCGAGTCGATTGTCAGAACTCTTTGCTCCTTGAATCACTCACTTACCTCTTTGTTACTCAATTGCTGCTGATAGTAGATCGGTCAGGCGGTTACTAGAGAAATTGTTGAATCCACTTACTCAGACTTAAGGTGCTTGCGCACACGCACAACTGGTATAATACAGCAAATAATATCTACCTAATCGACTTGGTTTGTCACTCGCTGACCTCCAAGTCATCATCCCCCTCTACATCCTCTTCCTCATCCTCCTCATCCTCCTCCTCGCCTTCTTCAACAGAGTATGCCTCATCGGAAGAACTTTCATTCTCGCTGTGTAAACTCAGTTCATCAGCCTCCTCAGCCATATCATCCAAAATGTTCACCGCCACATCATATTTTTCTTGCGTTGATTCCCCCTTCTCTTGGTCTTTCTTGGGTAACACCATTCCAGGATAGCATGTGCGAGCGTGTTCGAAATCCAAATCACTGGTCTCAATGACGGTCGTTTCCTCACGGACGTGATCAACTGCCTGCTCCTCAAGATCTCGCTCATCTTCGAGGTCATCGCGTAAAAAGTTGATTATCAGTGAGATGTTGGACATCAATTGATTACCTTTCTCGTCATATTTCTGAGTTTGGAGAATGTCCTCAGCAGAATTCCCAAGGTTTTGGGGATTTTCTGCTTCGCCAGCGGAGCTGGCTCCGCCGGCACCGATTGGGGCAGCCGCAGTTATCACCATCGTCGACGTCGTATTGATCCCCCCAGATGGCCCTAATATCACACTCTTCCAGACTAACTTATCGGGATCCAACTTCACATAATGTTTATCATCCCACTTCGAGATAATCTCCTCAATCTTTGCCAAATCAATCACAATCCCGTACTCTCCAGAGTTCCAAACAAGAGCATCGAGCTGCTCAAGACCAACAACTGTGTCACTGGAAATCATTCCTGTCAGATTGGAAACGTCTTCAACAGAAACCCGTGCCGGACGCGTGTTTTGAGTAAGAAATCGAAGTGCTTTTGCCACGGAAATTTTCCAGTAATTTCGATAACTCAATAATCCAAGATCACTGAGTGGTTTCTCAGGAGTTCCAAGCCTGAATTCCCGTCGAGATAAAAGATAACTGAAACTGATTAAAAAATTACCATATCCTTTACGTTGGTAAATTGGTAACGTGAGAATACAGCTGAGATTATAGTTTGTTCCATTGAGTTTCTCTTTTGAAAAGTATCCAACAAAATGGTATCCTCCGTCAGAATCAAGCTCGCATAAGACGTAAAACATGAATGGTTCAACGTCATAGTAAAGAGTCTTTGAGTTGAGAAATAGTTTGGCGAACAGACACAAATTTTGACAATAAATGACATTTTTGCGACCATCCACTTCAAAAACTGCAAGCTGACCATCACGGTAGATTTCGTTACCCGGAGGATGTTTGCTGTATTGACATTTCATCTCATGACGAGCAAGTGTAAAAGAGGATTCAAAATATTTGAGGCAATATTCACAAAGATGTAAAACATATTTTGATGAATATTCTTGTGGATATGGAGACTTGTACCATGTATCTATTTCACAATTTCGGAAATGAACGCAACGCAGCTTTGAAACAGTGAGTGTTTGTAATTCGTAATCCTGTTGAGCTTGTTCTTCCTCAAGGGTTGGCTTTTTGACGAGCGTTTGGTCCCCATTCTTTTGACGTTGTTGAGCACTTTGCTCGAGCAATTTGTTGAATAAAAGTCTCATTGATCCAGGGGGACGAGTATGGAAAGTATTTGCATCTTCAAATGAAAATAATCCACGGTAGGGAAGTTCAAATTCATCCTCATCAACTTCGAGTGTTTCTGAAGGATTTTTGATTCGAAGAATTGTCCCTTGTGGTTCTCCAGGCGATCCGTAGCGGATTTTCACGACAAATCTATTGTTATCCAATTGTTCGGACTTTCGTGGTCTACCACGACGTCTGGGTGTTGGAGGGGTAAATTGCTCGTTATCAATGGTTGATTCAGGTATTTCCGGGCGGAGAAGCTCTGCAAGGTTGTAGTTCGTTAGTTTTGCCCGTTTTCGGAGGTTTCTGTTATCATCTGGTGCATTTGCACTGAGAAACGCGTCTTGTTGGAGTTGTTGGTACACTTTGTTATCAGGGATCTCCAAACCGTGTAGGAGTGAGCGCGGTGCTCGCCGGCGGGAGGGCAAAGTGGTGTTGTGTGACATAACGACAACCGTAACGAAGAGATTTCAACGAAAAGCGAGGCGAGTCGTTATTGTAGATCGCCTGGTATATCCAAGTTTCGCTGATGTTCAGTGTGTTGAGTGTAATTTCAACTATGATGACAACTGTTGACTGTTGATACAAAAGTGTTCACACTCGCTGATTAACAAACACTGATTGTTGGACCCTGATTTATTGAGGGCACTTGTCTGGAACGGATAAGGACTACGTGAATAAAAAACGCGATCAAAAAAAAAAAAATATTATGCCAAGCGAAAGCGAAGTAAACGAGGCAATTGAAGAGGCGATCAAATAACCAAATCAACGGGCATAAAAACCAAAAAAAAACAGCCCAGAGAAGATGTACATCTGTCCAAACATACACAGGGAAACAGTTGTCGATGTTACTCAGTACCATTTTTCATCACGTGACCCACATCACGTTATGTCTATTAGAAGCTTCCAAATTTAGCACCGTTGAAGACTGCAAACGATCTACAAGGACCCTTGTTACTGATTTCATCAGGTTTGACACTGTATAATCCCATTTTCTCGCTAATTGGATCTCACTTCCTCAGCAGTCGCTTACTAACGACTCGCTTCACTCTTCGGTCGAGATTCGTCGCTCACACCTCGCGCTCGGCGAAAATTTTATGCCCACAAACTCATTTCATTGCTCCTCCTTCTTCTCATCACCCTTCGTCATCTCTCATTTAGACCCAATCAATTCCCTCACCACCCGTCGACAGTCACCAGCCACGGTCGACTTTTCCTTTTTGTTACCCTATTGATTTGATTCCACGCTCCCCACCACCGTCAATTGCCTCAACTCCTCACACGCCACCGCCATCCTCTTTGCCTTCTACACGTATCTGACAGCGCCACCAGTGCCACTCCATGGGCAACGAGCCGTCGAAACAGAAAAACAACCCGCAGTTTCTCCGCACCGACACGTCGACGTCGGTGCGGTCTGGCCGGTCCATCAGAAGCAGAAGGTCAAGTTCTAAAGATCCGCAGGGAAGCGAAAATGCCAGCTTCAAAACATCCAATTCTTCGCCGATGATGAGTCGTCGCAATTCATCAAAATCAGTCGGTGACTTGGCTGCCGGTGTAGAGCGTTTGGATATTGACAGCGATTATAAGTATGACTACATTCATGATGATGCCGGTGGACTCGCAACCACTCCCCAAATAACCGTTGATGGTGAACCGTACGGTAAGCTTCCGCCTTCGATGGTATCGATGGCACCAAAATCGCCCATTTTAAGGATGAATTCTTCGTCTTCAGTCACTCAACACACCGACCACCAACATTTATCCCGCAGATTATCGAATTCTTCCTCAAATCCTAACCTCCACAGCCTTAATGTCGACGTCCCGGCGACGGGAACCCTCACGGGGACAAACTCAGGCTCAGGAATAAGCCCGCCTCGCGAATCGTCGTTCACACGCACAGCAACGCCGCCGGTCGGCGGCATGGCCAGTATTTCGTCACCAGGAGGTGCAGGTGCAATCAATATCAGTAGTTTATCGGGCAGTGTGCCGCGCTCTCCAGTTGAAATTACTCCATCTCCGGGTGGTACAGTACCAATACCAGCACCAGAACTCAACTTAGAAGATATCATTCAACGTCTCCTCGATGCTGGGTATTCGGGAAAACGAACGAAATCCATATGTCTCAAGAACAGTGAAATCGCCCTAATTTGTTCAGCAGCTCGTGAAGTGTTTCTCAGTCAGCCCACTCTTCTTGAATTGAGTGCTCCAGTGAAAATCGTCGGTGATGTTCACGGCCAATACAGCGACTTGATCCGGATATTCACTAAATGCGGATTCCCACCAGCTTCAAATTATCTATTCCTCGGAGACTACGTCGACCGTGGGAAACAGTCTTTGGAAACAATTTTACTTCTGTTGTGCTACAAAATCAAATACCCAGAAAATTTCTTCCTTTTGCGTGGAAATCACGAATGTGCACAGATCACACGCGCGTATGGATTTTACGACGAATGCAAAAGAAGAGCGAATCTCAAAACATGGAAGATATTCATAGACACTTTCAACACTCTCCCAATTGCCGCAATAGTAGCATCCAAGATCTTTTGTGTGCACGGTGGCCTTTCACCAGTTCTCAATTCCATGGACGAGATCCGCAATATCAAGCGGCCAACAGATGTGCCTGATTTCGGTTTACTAAACGATCTGCTTTGGTCAGATCCGGCAGACGCTCCCAACGAATGGGAGGACAACGAGCGTGGTGTTTCCTACTGTTTCAACAAGGTGGCAATCAACAAATTTCTCAATAAGTTTCAGTTTGATCTCGTTGTGCGAGCCCACATGGTGGTTGAAGACGGCTACGAGTTCTTTAACGACCGGTCTCTCGTAACGGTCTTTTCCGCGCCCAACTACTGTGGTGAGTTCGATAATTGGGGTGCTGTCATGTCTGTTTCCGAAGAACTTTTATGTTCTTTTGAACTGCTCGATCCGCTAGACAGCGTCGCCCTTAAACATCTTATGAAAAAGGGTAAGTATGAACGACGCAATGCTACATTAACCTACGCATCGTCACCTATCAACCAGTCGTACTAGCGTCAACTTGTACCCCGTCCCCGCTTACCTTTTCCCGCTCCCATGAAACTCCTTTACGACTCTTTCTTGCATCCAACTGCAGTGTTTTTTGCGTCATTGTTTTACCTGAACTTTTTGTCAAGTTTCTTACTTTTTATCGTGTTTGAGTGTTTTGTTTTTATTAGTATTCTATTTATTTCATTTGACCTTTTTTTGACCTTTCTCCTGTGAATAAAAAGTGCACTTGGATCAAACTTTCTTCACGACAACCCACCAGTTGTCTCTCTCGTAGCCGGATTTGACCACCGCCCCGCCTGCACTAACGCAGTCAGCTTCCAATTCTCCTTCCTTGTAGAGGTGATAGTATCTCATCTTAGTCTCTGGTTTTTCCTGTTCGGTGGCCTCCTTTTGGTTCCTTGCCAAAACCCATGGAACTAAAATATCTTGATCCATTCCCTTTCTGTATCCACGACGAGATTTTTCTTGCTCCAAAGCCCAACAGTAGATCAAAGCTTCACCGTCTTTTTGCAACACTCTAAGAATTTCTCTGATAGCCTCCACTCTCCTCTCCACAGTGGAAAAATGATGGATCACAGCTATAGATATGGCGAATTCAAACTGTTTGTCCATGTGAGGCAACGTCATACCGTCTGCCACCAGAAGGTCGTTACGTTCTTTTTGATGTAGCTGCGAAGCTTGGCCGAGAAGACCAGTTGAGTAATCCGATCCCACGATGAAAAGATCCGGATTAACATTCAAGTACTTTCCATTTCCACAGCCAACATCAACACCGAGCGAGTACTGTGGCTGAGATTCAAGAAAGTCTTTTACTATTGGCCATGGTTTGTATCTTGTCTGTGAGAAATGCTGAGCGATCTCATTATAAACTTCATGAACATATAGTGATTCTTGTAATTCGGGAGTGGGCGCGCTTTTGAATTTGAGTGTTTCTTGTTGTATTTCTTCTGCTGACGGTTGAATTTTCCCAGACATGTTGGTGTAATGTTGAGGACAAATCAAAGTGTTGAAGATGATTGTGGCTGTTACTGAAATTTTCCAGCTTGAATTTTTTTCAGAAAAACTTCAATACTACTACGCCTTTGACTTTTTGGACTTTGATGTTTTCAGATAGTTAATGGAATTATTATAGTCCTGTCATCCCAGGCAATTACGCATCATCAGGTGAATGGTCTTTGTTATGAGCGGGAAAACCGAAAATGCAAAGTCTGCACCACACAATCCCTTGAACGTATGGAAGCTCACAGTAGTTTCACTGGTGATACTGATCTTGTCAACGTATTTTATCCCAAACATCCACCTATTTTTGCACAATTACATCATAAGAACAAATGAACTGCCCAGAGAAGCACTCTCCTATTTTGTACAGAACCCGCTTGCAGATATTACAGTGAGAATCCCCATTCTATACCAATGTGAAGAGTTTAACTTCCCAGATCTCGAGGAGGCACTTCGAATCCAAATAGACGGCCGACTAAAAATCGATGAACAGCCACTCATCAATTACCAGATTGAGTTCCGCAAAGGCGATTACGAAAAATTCCAGCAAGGTGTTTACCGTAACGAAAGTATGTTTGGATCTACTGCATTGTTTCTACGTCTTTTAATAAGTAACGACAATGGAATTTATGTAGACGGTCTTGCAGGCTTTGCCGAGCTTTTTTACTCTATCAATGCAGTTGACTCAAACGATCTTCCTTTCTTCATCACACAGCTCATCCTAGAACACTGTTACAAGAAAGAGATTGAATTTTACTCGAAAGACAGGTTCGTGAAAATTATCGATGAGGAACATAACGATTACACGTTTTTGGATGTCGAACAACTCAACGTCAAATCTGAACAAACAGACTACAAACTTGTGTTCGCCTTGTTGAGCACCAGAATGTCATGGGAGGTGGAAGAAGCTATAGAGTTGTACATGAAGCCAATGTTGGATTCGTTTTCCTGCTTCAATTTCACTTTCGAAATACGCAATTTAGACCAAGATATTTATAACGACCAACAACGTCATGTCGATCAACATTTTCCGGAGGAATTGTCTGATTTACCGAATCTGGTGAATTTTTACGAGGAATCGCTTGACTCTCGAAACAGTTCACAAAACACCCTCCATTTTGTGTTTTATCCGTTTGAAGAAGCTGGTGATCTGATCAATGACAAAGTGGTGGACAATGAGGCGGTGTACTCGAAAACAGAAAATATCTTTTTGCAGATAGACACCTGGGGGTCCATTTATTTTGGTCACACAGACGTGGAAGAATCAGCTCATCTTTTGGTGAGTCAACTGAAAGATTGCATGCTTTCATTTACAGAGACCATTTTCAGTCATATTGGCATCCCTCATGAGAATATGGCCCCGTTTTTGCGGGTGGCCATGTTCAAAAGAATACTAACCGTGCGGAATCTTACTCTGTTTTCTAACCGTCTTCACGGCTTGGTTCAGCGGCTTGACAGAAACGACATATACATTACAAATGACGTAGTCAGCCGTATGCGAGAATTGTTTGCGCTACGTGAACAGACAAAATTAATGCTGGAAAACTACGATTGGAACAGCAGTCTTGAAATCAGTACACGCATGACCACTTTGATTGGTGAGCTATCGAATGATCTTGGAATTGAGTCCAAAGCGGGAGTGTATGCAGATCTCATTGGATAGTCACGTTCAATTCAGAACAGTATTTATTTATCTGTCTTGGGAGAACAGCAAAAAAAAAATTATGTATCGAGAATATAGTGAATACAGGGTCCCGGTTGTGGCGGTGCGGCTTTTTGATAAACGGTTGGTTTTTATGAGGTTCTGCTCAAGTCAATTGGATTATTTAAGATCAAGAGCCTGGCCAAATTGGGTAAAAATATGGGTCACCAAGAGATCATCGTACAAAGCAAATAAAGAAGACACAAATGTATTACGAGTTGAAAGACTGGAGCTCAGTTGCTTCCACCAATCGCTCTCATCCGCTCATCTTTGAGACGGTGGGTAAACCACTATACATAATGGCAGATATCAAAAATCCACAACAGGATGATAAGTACCTCGAAGAGTTGCTCAAGGTTTGCGATTTGAGTGGATTGAGACAAAAATATTATCAACAAACTGTGCGAAATCAAATCAAGAAGGAGTTACTTATGAAAGATATGCTCAGCCGTTTGGCAAATATGTTGCGTAAATATTCCTTCGTTGATGCCAGGGTAGAGCAGTACATCAAGAAGAAAGATTTGCTTCCCCCAGACTCTTATCCAATTGTTTGCAAACCAGTGTTGAAAAAATTGGATTACGGTGAGTTTGATCTAAAATACAACTCAGAATATAACGCTTTGGAGTTCAAAAACGAGGAAAAACTCAAACAGCTTTCATCAGATGCTGATATTCTCTACTTTGAGACTTCCACGGCAGAGAAGCTTTACATTCGAAAACTTGAGACCATTTCAGATTCGAAAGAATTCAATATTCCCAAAGCCAGAAGTGCTCACGTTCGTACAGCAAGAAGATGTGTCGATAGTTTATTTCATAAGCGAATCAATGACAAACTTGACAATTTTGAAGATCGGCTGCTGTACGAACCACTCGTTCCGGGCACTGGTGGAAGGTACTGTTAGGTCGGTACAAAATGTTTGATTTGAGCGAGATATTTTATTTTCATATTCTTTTCCTGCTTGCTACCATTGTTAATTTTGTTATTCTCAAGTTCTGCATTTTTTTATATAAATGAAATTAATGAAAAACGACATTGACGACGAACCAAAAGACGACCAAAGCAAGTCATGAGTGAAGTCATTGGAGTCAGTTATATAGGGTGGGGGTGAGTTCTGAAGGTTCTTACCACCGAACCACTGAAAACATCTCCTTTGGTCAGCATGGCAAGAAAAAATCAAAAGATTACATAATCAGACTATCAGAAAATTTTCAATTCTAATCAACAACGGAAATTCACAATAACTGAATCGCTAATATTTCTTTGGCTCTGTCAAACAGTTGAAGGTGGGTACAAATCAAATCAAAATGTCCGCTGCATCTAACACAACGAATGCTGTCAAGAGAATAGTTGCTCTTCTCGAAAAATTCCCAAGCGACAAGGTCAAACACTATGCTTCTTTCAAACACACTCAGATAGAGAGATTTTGCAACATTGGTTCCATCCCCATTCCAAAAAAGGTGGTTGAAGAGCAAATACAGGAGCAGAAGAAACAACAAAAGCTGATCAAGCTGGATGTTGATAAACTGAAAAAGATGGTGTTTGCAGACCAAGATTCTGCTCCAAACTACAAAAAGGAAATGTTCAACGTTGACATCATCAACGAACAGTACAAGTCTTTGAAAAACATAAGCGATAACAAATGGAACGGTTATTACAAGCTTGACAGCAAGCTGTTGAAGCCAAAGGGAAACCCTAACTACTACAACAGACTTTTGAACGACGTCAACAAAGGTGGTCAAAAGAGAGAGAGTATTTTTGAGGCGTTTAGAACGGTTTTGACTGGTAAATACTAAGAGTTTCGGAGGGTATGATGTTTATAGTTTGGGTTTGCTTGTTGCTTGTACAAAATTAAAAGAATAACAAGCTAATTGCTTTGCATTGAAATTAAGTCATGAACGAGTCTCTTCAAATAAATCCAGCTTACCACTGGCTCTGCGCAAAAACTCGATAAGTCAAAGACAGCAGCAAGTAATCAGTAACCAGGATTCATTTCTTGGCAAATTGTAGAGAAGTCTCGGTCTCCTTTATGTTTAGCGTATATCCAAGCTCCTCCAGACAATGTTTTGAGTCAACTTCAGATCGAAACTCTATAAGAGCCAGACTTCTGATGCCAACCAAATTCAAATTCAAAAAACCAGGATATTTCTCGAAAATCGATAATATGTCTGATTCCTCGACTGATTCTGGCAAATCGGTCAGCAGCAAAATTCTGTGCGGTTCCAAATTGACCTTTCCATTGGCACCACGAACCTTCTGTTTTTTCTGGCCACGTTCTTCCGGAGTTGTCCGTCGTTTATTGGCTCGAATTTGTAGTCTTTTCGTTTTTTGTTCCTGTATGTAGTTATCGATGATTGTTTGTGCTTGATCTCCTTCCTTTTCGCTCACTAGCAACTCAACTCCGGCATCACTGTTGGATTTAGCAAAGTATATATCCATAGGCTTGTCGTAAATTATTTTTGTATTGAGCGTATCTATTGCTCGAAGACAGTCTTGATGGCTGTAAAGAGTGACAAACGCCTGTCCCCGGAGTTGCAAATTTTTAAATAACTTCAACTGTTTCACTGGAAGATCGAGCTCCGAAAGTAGGCTGATTATCGTTTTCTTCAGTTTCTCCTTTGATACCTTTTCATTCAAATTCCTTATATACAAGGTGTTGCTGTTTTCCTGTGAGTTTAGACTCGTTTCGTTGTAGTTCTGTTGTAACGACATTTTGGAGCAGGCAATCGAGGAAGTCCTGGCTTATGTAGACAATCTAATATTGCAGACTAACCAAAATCACTGGTTGAGATTAGCTTCACTTCAATGAGTCGGACAAAAAGATCAAGTGCTTAAGTCTCAATCATTCTCTGTAAATCTCTTCACAACAGTTGCGCCACAACTTTGTTTTGTGGCGAGTGTTTTCTTTCTCGGAAAAAAATTTAATTAGGGATTTATACTAACTACACTATGAGAAATGCACATTCTTATTGCCCAGCAAATTTCGTTCACTCTGATAACCCCAATTCCTGAAGGAAAGCATCAGAGTTTGGCTTTCTTCCCAAAAGATCAATCAGGATGTCCATTTCTTCTCTGGAGCCACCTCTGCTCAAGATCTTGTCTCTGTACTCCAAACCACTCTCAACATTCAACGGATCATCCTTGAACTTTGAGTAGAAGATATCTGCCGCAAAAACTTGAGACCACATATATCCATAGTATCCAGAAGCATAGCCACCCATCAAATGACCAAATGATCCATAACCGGTAGTGGTGACGCCTCCATTTGAGACTAATGCGATCTCTTGTCTCAATTCATTCCACAGACTAGTCATATCAACCTCACCATCTTTGGAGGCATGGAGACTCATGTCGAAAAGACCGAAATGCAGCTGTCTCAAGTTGGACATCGCACCATTCACGTTTTTAGAGGCCACCAACGAACTGATCAATTCGTCCGGAAGTTTCTCATTGCTGATGTAGTGAGACGAAAGGAATTTCAGTTGATCCTTATCCCAACAGAAGTATTCCAGCAACTGTGAAGGCATCTCAACGAAATCCCAACTAACAGAGGTTCCATGGAATCTCGAGTTCACAGTTTTACCCAACAAATCGTGGATCCCGTGTCCAAGTTCATGGAAGAAAGTCACAACCTCGTCGTGTTTCAAAAGAGAAGGCTTGGATTTGGTGTCTCTAGTAAAGTTGCAAACCAATGCAGTTGCAGGGTAGACTCTTTCGCCAGTGGTGACGTCAGTATAACCTGGAGAAATCCCAAAGTTGGCAGCGTGTCCGTACTTTCCCTCTCTTGGATGCAAATCAAAGAAAATGTAACCAACAAACTCAGGGTCTTCTTTGTTGTCCAGTTTCCAAACAGCGAATTGTTTGACTTCCTCATTCCACGAGCTATAAAGCTTGTCGTCATTGGAGATCTCGTTGAACTTGAGGTTGAAAATTGTTTCGTAGATCGAAAGCATCTTCTTGATGGTCTGCTGGATTGGGAAATACTCTGCGATTTTGACTTCATCAACCTGATAGTTTTGCTCCAGCATTCTTGTGTGGTAGTATCTGTGGTCCCAAACGTAATATTCAGAATCCTCAGGAAGCCCGTTTTCATTGAGTTGCTGAGCTTTGAGGTTCCTAAGCTCAGCTAGCTGAGTCTCACCCAAGGGTCTCAATTTTTCTCTCAAATCTTGAAGGAAATTTAACACGGTTTCTGGAGTTTTGGCCATTCTCTCTTCCAAAATGTACTCAGAGAAGTTTTTGTACCCCAAGAGATTTGCGAGTTGTGCTCTCAACTTGACGGCTCTAGTCAAAAGACCAGCGTTCTCTGGAACTTTATTTTGATCGCCCACAAAAGCCTTTTTTCTGGTCTCTGGATTAGATGCATACTTCAGAACAGGAAACAGATCCGGGTACTTGAAAGTCATTTTGTACAATGTAGAACCATCTTCGGACTCTTGAGTGTGGAATTGGTTCACTACATCATCAGGAACACCGGCAAGTTGTTCTTTAGTGAAAAGGACATATTCAGTCTCCTCACCAAGATTTTTCGAAAAAGTAAGGGACAGATTCGATAGTTCTTGTTTCAGTTCCCTGATTTTCTCTCTAGTCTCTTGTGGTAAAGCGAGACCGTTTCTTTCGTACTGCTTATTGATTTTGTCAATGAATCTTTTAGTCTCTGGATCCAGTGAGTCGTTGTCTTTGTTCTCCAGATAAACCTTGTGAATTGTCTTGTAAACGTCTTCACGAAGTCCCGATTCGATTCCGAATTCTCTCAGTTTTTGGTCTGCTTTGTTAGATGCGTCTCTCAGTTCTTTAGAAGTAGCCACATGTTGATAAAATGAGAGTTGATTACTGAGACCAGCTTGTTTGTTCTCCAAATCGGCAATTGGCTTGATAACTGTTTCAATTGAGGCATTTTCGTATAAAGATGCAATCAAATTATCGAGCTTTTTGCCATCGTTAATCAATTCATCAACAGAGAGGAGAATATGCTCTGGAGTATGGGTCCATTTTGGTGGAGATTGAGGAGGAGTTAGAGTGACCATTGTTGAGGGACAAGTAAATTTCTGATACAGTAGTGATGTTACCAAAGAGACGATGGCAACAAAAACAGGTATGTAAAGGGCCTTTTGAAGAAGAGAAGGCATATTCTCGAAGAATTTGCTACAAACGTTTTTCAGAACAAGAATTTTATTTCGAGGGGGAGAAGTGGTGGTGGAAGGCGGCGGAGATTCGAATTGGTGTAGTGATGCACCAAGCGGATGTTGCATAAGTCGAATATGACTGTATGTTCTCCGTATTCACCAATTTCCCCTGCTCTGAGTAAGGTCAGTTGAAAAGGACCGGTTTGCTCGAGGTTGGTGTCAGGCTACTTGAGATCAGCTACTTTCACCCGTGCACCATCTGCCAAAAAATTGCCCCGTGTCAGTGGAACTTAAAAGTAAAAGGCCTGAGTGTTTTGGTTCACTCAACACATATATGTGATATCTCTTTATCACATTCATTGCCCCCCTCCCACCGCTTTATTCTGATACTAATAATGGTGGATAGTAAAGGAGATGAAACGGACTCTGCAACAGCGATTGTAGAGGAAGTTCCCACTACTAATCTTAATGGAACTGTTTCTTCAGAACAAGACTCTATCATCGAACAACTATCTTTACAGTTACTTGAGCAGACAGAAAAGAACGCACAGCTAGAAAATAATTTGCTGAACAGCAAGAAACAGATCAATGACCTGAAAAGACTGCTGGTTGATAGCAGAAAACAAAAAGAGGAAAGTGACAAAGAAGTTGAGAGATTAAGTTACGAGATGGAGGATCTGAGCGCGTCGTTATTTGATGAGGCCAATTTGAAAGTCAAAGAGGCAAACATTTCAGCCAATGACTTTAAAGTGAGAAACGATAAACTTGTTGAAACGCTCAAAGAAAAAGATATGACTATCGAGCTGCTCAATAACGAACTCAGAAATCTCAAGGATATGATTGAGAAGTTGGAGAAAGAAGGCACTGAATTGTCTAAAACGGTATCTGAAGAAGAGCAAGCCACTCTTTTGGAGTGGTTTTTCAGCTCACAACATCTCGAGAAATATAATAACAAGGCAATATACTCGCCAACTTACAATCAACTACGGTTTGATCTTCATTATTTCAACCAGTTCAAGAACACAATGAGTCAGTTTTCATCGCACTTCAACATTAGAGAGACCAGTTTCTACAAAAGCATACTTTTGGAGGAGATTGAGCCTGTTTTGAGGTTGGATCGCGCTCCATCGATCAAATTCTACCAAAAGAAATCTTTCATACATAATTTACTTGACAGCAAAGTGATTATCGAGCCACTGAGTGTTTCCACTGAGGTGTGGAAGAATTCACAGGCCTCTCAATCCGCTCATTCTTCTGCTCCATCTTCGCCGGCTCTTTCGCTTCCGAATGAGCTCAAGGAGAAGAAAGATAAGATGGACTTCAAGTTGTTCAAATACGAGACTGACCAGCCTGTGGCCGTGCACTCCAAGTGCACTTTGTGTGGGGAGTCGAGATTGGAAATGAACTTCGCAAGATTGTACGTTTTGAAGATGAAGGAGGTGGAATATCTGCTCTGTATAGCCTGTTCAGTTAAATTGAGACGGGTGGTTGAATTACTCAACAGCTTGAAGAATTTGCAACCTACAAAGGATCTGGAGGAGATCATCAAGGCCTGGTGCGAGATTACTGAACTTCGGGTTAGACTTTTCTACTCGAAATTAGGGTCTTGGGATGATAACGATGAGAATGGACTTGCTTACGGCTGGAAAAATTGTTGGATTGGCGATACTCAATTGGCCTCGTTAACCAATGGTGAGCAGCCAACTGGCCCCGTTCCTCCTCCTTCCGAGCAGGATGTGAGCGCAGACGGGGAAGGTGACGGGGAGGATGTTGACGAGACTGCATTTGTCGACGTGGACACATCATCGCAGAATCAAAATGCAGAGCCTGTCGCTGCGGCCGTTACCGATGCGGCTGAAAGGACGTCACTACGAATCAAAGAAAGCCCAGAAAAAAAAGACGAGACTGTTCCCAATGCGGAGGTGGAACAACAGGATTTGATCAGCGAAGCAATTGACGCATACGGCAATACATCGGAAGACAACGATGACGTGTTTAACGATGCTGAGGAAGGGCACAGTAACAACTAATAGTGGAAGCTCGAAGACGTTAGGAACACCGCTGGCTGGTTTCTTGTATAAAGACTTATAACATACGCTCAAGTCCAAATATGCTGAGTTGTCTAGGCAAACAGCCCAAATAAAACGGCCCGAAAAATCAAATTGCAAAAAAGCTAAAAAGCCGCACCGTTGTTACCTTGAAGGCGGTGCAAGAAAAAGCCAAATTAAAAGTAAGTGTATAATTTCCCCGAACTGGAGATGACTTCAACAAAGTGGGAGTAGTGATAAGGGGACACTCCATACGTTATGGACTAGGTTGGATGAAGAATTAATGGTTTATGGAATATGACTGATGTGCCGAACTTAGAAGATGAGAGTGTCAGGGAGCTCAGTGATAAAATATCGTCATTGAAGTTGGACAACGTTGAACAGCACAGATCTTTTAAACTTTTCAAAGCTCTAAACCCTACAAACAAATTTGAATACCAATCGCTGCTACAGTCTGATTATCTGCTAGAGAATTTCAACGGAGCGATTGTTAAGGAAAACTTCAGGGTCAAATGCATAACTTGGAATCTTGCTGCGATAACAAGTACAGGCCCGGAACAACTTCAACAGTTGCTACTGAATGCGGACTCATCGTATGCCGAAATTTACATGATTGGTTTTCAAGAAACAATTCCATTGACCTCTGTCTCTGCTTCTGAAAAACAGATTGATTTCTGGTGCGATAGTGTGTTGGCATTGCTTCCAGAAGAAACATTTACTGTGGTGAGCAAGACAGGACTCCTTGGTCTTACGAGTATACTAATAAGTACCAAGAAATTAGCACCTCAGATATCGAGCATCCAGATACGAACAGTGGGTCTTGGATACCTGAATTGGTACAATAAAGGGTGTATTGAAATGAGCTTCAGTGTGGGAGAAGTTGACGAGAAACTGAATGGTGTTCATTTTCAATGGCTGAATATGCATTTGACTCACGGAAGTGACGAAACGGCGGTCGAAGACAGGAAAAATTGTTTAAAGAAAGTCGAGGACAGTTTAGGATTGTTGCGCAGTGACCTCAGTCTAACCGGAGAATTCAAGAAGGAGGTGAAGACCACTAAGCATATCAGCTACGAGCTGAGCGGGTCCGAGATGGAGCGGGTCAAACAGCTCAAAATACCGCTCGACGAGATCTTCAAGACCGACAAAGAGTGTCTGGTTTTCGTATCTGGAGATCTCAACTTTCGTATTTCGGAGCTGGAGAGATCGAAGGCAGTCACGATGACAGAAACAGGAGACCTTTTCGAGCTTTTGAAGCACGATCAGCTCACGCAACTGAGAGAAAAAGAGATGCTTTTTTCAGGGTTCAAAGAACTGCACATCGACTTCAAGCCAACTTTCAAGTTCAAAGGACCCGACACTTATGACGAAATCAGAATTCCATCATATACGGACCGCATTTTTCATTCGCCTTCTCCATTGTTGAAACCACTCACGTACGCCAGTGGGGCTTTTGCAGGCTCCGACCATCTGCCTGTGACTGGTGAGTATCAGGTACAACTTCCTGTGGTCAACTTTCAGCGAGTCAAACAACTGAAAACTGCTCTTACCAACTGCTTTGATAAGGTTCTTAACAGCATGGAGATAGTAGAGATTACTCCGCCTTTGGTCACCGTGGCTGCCGTTGTGGGACTCACAGAATCGATAGGTATCACTTTCAGGAACTTCACTAATGAAGCACTCAAGTACAGAATATCTGAGTGCGACAAAAAACGATTCCGCAAGTCTGAGATAAAAATCATTGATAAGGCTAAAGAACTGGCCCCCGGAGAGAAGAAAACAATCAGATTCCAGCTCTGTACTAGCAAAATAGGCCACTATGACAAGAACTATATTATCAATTTCGATAACTTTCAGGTGGTGAAATTCATTGGGTTTTCGGTGGAATCGAGTTCGATTATGGGAATTCCAATAGCACTTCTTTCTGATAAACAGTTTGACAACATACTAAAGTCTTTTGAGTTTATCACTTCCCATTCCAGACTCAATCTGTTGAGTCGGCTCAAAAAGATCGATTCAGAGTCAAGTTTAGTGGACTCTGAGATATTCCTTTTGAAATGCATGACATTGTCAGAAGTCGATTTTGCACTGTTGCAGAAATTAAACCAAATTGGAATGGAGAAAAATGAAGGCTCAATTTCATTGATGTGTGTAATATATCTTTGGTTGAAACATATACCTGATCTCGCTAACTACACCAAAGGAAGAACAAAACTACTGTTCTCGCATGTGATCCATTTGGTCGAGTTTCTGGAGTTGGACGAGTTCAAAGGATTTTCTTATTTTGGGTTTCTTTTCCAGGATGAGTATGAGTTGAAGAGTTATTTAGGGAGCTGACAAGCCTTTCACGAGCCGAGCGAGTGAAGCTACTGAAGCTACTGAAAATTTGAGTGAATCATTGGGATCTTGATAATCATACATCACAAATTTCAGAAAGCTCAACGGTTTTCAAGTCACTTGGTCACCGTGACCGTGTCAGTCACGGCTCGCTCCTGTCCTCGTCAGCTTGCTGTCCGGAATTCAATTATACAACACTAGACTACCAACACGTCCAAAAGTTTCCCACACTCGAAAACTTCTCCACTCTTGATATCCAGCATCTTGAAGTCCTGCAGATTAACCAGACCTTTCTCAATTCCTATCAATTCCAGTTCTGTCTCAAAAAGATTCCCCGACTCCAGATTGATTTTCAAGTTATTGGTGAGCGAGATCAGCCCAACTTTACTGAACTCATGATAAAACGCTTTAACCAGTTGATTGGTTGAGTAGAGCGGAACTGGATCGTCTTTGATGTGATTTGAGTTTTGCAAGGGAATCGGAGGGACCGATTTTTCGTAATGTTTAGTGATAGAGGACTGAATGTATAATATGAGAGACAAATTATCGTTTGATCTGTTTGTAAGTTGAAGTTTCCATCTAAAAACTTCTCCGAGTTTGACGTTAGTTTGGCCTGAGACCGAGATGGTTAGGCCTTTTTTGTTAGTGTTCAAAGTGACCGAGGAATTCGATTTGATCTTGTTCAGTGCTCTTTTCGAAGAAACAAAAGAAGAACTCACAGATCTCGTTTTGTTGAGTCCCAGTCCGGGCGACGGTACATTGAAACCAGCAGGGCCTGGACTCGAAGTAGCAGGAGTTGAAAGAAAATCAATGTTAGTGATCCATTTAGTTGTGATTTCAACTTCTGAGTTTATGATGGAGTTGATTGTTACCACGATTGGCTTGACCCATTTGATATCGTTGTTGATCAATCTGTAGGCGAGATTCAAGCTTGAGTTTTTTTTCAGTGTCAAAGGATAACTGACTTCTGAATACTCCGTTATTTCACAGTTTTTTACATTCAATGACACCGAATTTATCACAACATGATAACCAACTTCTTTCAAAAACGAGGAGAGATTAAGTTCTAGCGAGGTGAGAACTTTCTCCATTTTTATGGTCTTGAACTTCATTTGAAAAATCGGCGATATCCTGATTGAAGTTGAGCCTGAAACAACTTTTTTGTGTTTGACTGCTTTATCAAGTTTCACATTGGCAATTTCTAACGATTCTGTGAGTTTGAAATTCGTGAGAAATTTGTCCTCTTCGCCATCAATCTGTTTGTATGATGCTTTAATTTTCAGATCGCTTGAAAGTTTGTCAGGTGTAATTATGGCAGTGAATTTCCAGACTGATGTGGTTTCGTCCGTGTAGATCGGCACATCAATCCTAATTGATGTGAATTTTTTTGATGAATAGACCAATTCCAGTTCTAAATCCTTAACCAGCTTTCCATTCTCGGTCACAATGTACCCTTTGATTTGTTCATCAAAGTATCCTAGATTTCTTCGTTGGCAAGTGTTCAGCAGTTCCAGAAACTCATCTGAGCCTTCCTGTTCCTCCAAGTTCTCTTTTGGAAGTACAATCCTCATATCACTGGCCCTGACTTTATTTCAACTGGTCAATCCCGCCACGAACATTAATAACTTATCTTACTGTGTTATTGAATTCGTTGATCTTTCTTCAGCCGCTTCGACGCGTCGCGGATTGGACCAAAACAAAAAACTTTCTGAGTCGATCGACCCGAACTGCTCCTCCTGCCATGCGCCTTGACCCGCCTTTTTTTCCTCCTTCCGAAAAAAAAATGAGTGCGGTTTTTACGAAGGAGATTTTAATCTGTAAATAACAGAAGTTCCAATAGAATAAGGATCTTACTATAAGGAACCAGTCATTTCGGTGGGGGCGCATACACCGGCGAACAGAGTGGGTTGTTGTTCAAAGAGGTGAGAGTCAGGTTACACGGTCACCTTATTCTCTCAATCATTTAGGTTACGTCATAGTTAACCGAATCGGGATCGAATATCATTACAATATATCTACTCATGCTCAGGTGGCTGCTACCGGCAGCAACACTGTTCTCAGTGTTGGGCAATTGTCTTTCGAGCGATTCAAAAGTTAATTACGAAGTTCACGATTTACCCGGACTGTCCGATATACCAGGTGACTCAAGACCAGTAATTCATTCTGGCCAGCTCAAACTACAAGAAACCGTTGAAGACGACTTGTTCTTCTTGAGATTTTCCAAACAACATGAGAACTCAACATACTCCCAGCTGCACAAGGATGAACTTATTATCTGGCTCAACGGTGGCCCGGGATGCTCTTCAATGGACGGAGCGTTCATGGAAGTTGGTCCTTTCAGAGTGACCGATGACAACAAAGTCAAGCTGAACAAAGGTTCTTGGACAGAAATCGCAGACGTTCTTTTTGTTGACCAACCTTTGGGAACTGGGTTTTCATACACTCAGTCCTACGTTAAAGAATTGACAACAGCTTCTGAAGATTTTGTCAAATTTTTGAAGAACTACCTTGAAGTGTTTCCAGAGGACAAGAATAAGAAAATCTGGATTGCTGGCGAATCTTATGCTGGACAGTACATTCCGTATTTTGCGGACTACATTTTGAAGGAAAATGCCAAAAATTCATCGACATTCAACCTAAACTTACAAGGTTTGTTGATTGGTAATGGATGGATCGAGCCTAACCTCCAATCACTTTCTTACGTTCCATTTGCGCTCACCAACAACCTTGTGGACACCACCGACGAATATATGACCAAAATCTTGAAGCAGCATGAAAAATGCCAGAAAGTGGTTGAAGATTCAAACAATACTGACTTTGAAAGTAGCGAGTGTGATCGTGTTTTGGACGTTTTGCTTAGAGAAACTAGACAAAAGTCGAAACCACAAGACCAACAGTGTTATAATGTGTACGATTACCGGAAATTCGACTCATATCCAGCCTGTGGAGCTCATTGGCCAGAGGATTTGCCTAGTGTTACTAGATTTCTAAACCTTCCAGATGTTCAAAATTCATTGAATTTGGATCACAAGAAAGAATGGAAAGAATGTGAGGGACGCGTTGGAAATATGTTCCGGCCTGAAGAATCGAAAATCTCATTTGACTTGCTACCAAGCTTACTGCAACAAGTTCCAATAATGCTTTTCAGTGGTGACAAAGATATCATTTGTAACCATCTTTCTACCGAGATGTTGATTGAAAAGCTTTATATATCTGACAACCAGCGCGGATTTTCAGAGAACTCGGAGCATGACAACTGGTACTATGATGATAGTCACGTGGGAGAGGTAGTGAAGGAATTAAACTTGACATATGTTAAAATCTACAACTCTTCACACATGGTTCCATTTGACTTACCAGAAGTTTCGAGAGGTTTGTTAGATTTGGCTGGATTGAATATGAAACAAGTTGGAAACAACGTTGTAACCCCAGTTTACGATATTCATAATGGAAAGTATTGGTACGAGAAGGAGGAGAATGACCACGATAATGACCACGAGGAGACGACTCCCGTCAACAAACACGGAGCTTCGTTCTATGTCTTTGAAGTTGTTGTTCTTTTAGTGTTGATCTACACCTTCTATTACTTTTACAACTTTTTCTCTCACCAAACAAAATCCTCGTTCATCTCTTCATCTTCAAAACGGAAGAAGAAACAAGTTCATTGGTTTGACGAGTCTTCGTTTTTTGAGGAATCTACTGGAGCTGAGCTCGCAGATGGAACTTCAAAACAGACACCTTCTATGTTGGGATCTGTTCTGAGCAAGCTGGGATATACTTCGAAGTATGAAAATATCTCTGAGGCTGGTTCGAATGCTCGTGACATAGAGTTGGGTACAGTGGACGATCAGTTTATTGTTCAAAGTGATGACGAGGAATTCTTTGATGGAGAAACGACAGAGACACGGGGATCTGAGCGTGGTTCTGGGGCTGCCTAATGGCTTTTTAACGGTATGCATTTTTTCTGTATTGTTTGTAGATTTAGAAAAGACTCTTCTTATGTGCAAGGGATTTTTTACGGACTAACTAATTTTTTTTTTCTCTGAGAGGGAAAAAATTCAAGTTGTAAATAATAAAAAAGTTGTAGATAGATAATATTGAATAATCATTGACTGAAGATAACCTTTGTAGAGATCGCTACATTCGCCCGAAATGAGCTCTTTGAACAGAATACTATGGAAAAAGTCCCTTTTGACTGGAGGAGGTATTATCGGACTGGGTGTTGTGCTCTTTATGTTCACTACTCCAACTGAGGAAGAGTTGGTTGCCAAGTTGTCCCCTGAACTGAGAGCCGACTACGAAAGAAACAAGGAACTGAGAAGAAAAGAACAAGCAGAGTTGATGGAGATTGTGAAGAAAACAGCCGCATCGAATGATCCAATTTGGAAGACTGGTCCACTGATTTCTCCTTGGGATAAAGATTACAAGCAAACTTCGGAATCACTTTTGGTTCAGAAAGAAAAGTTTGAAAGGGAACAAGCAGCCAACAACCAGAAGGAAGAATTGAAAAAAATGAGACAGGAACAGGCACTGACCGAGAGTTTGGCCGAGTCTGTCCAGAAAGGAAAGAAAAGTTGGTACAAATTCTGGTGAATTAGAGGTATTTCATGAGTCAAAAACTTACTGTATATAAAAATAAGTATTATCTACCTGCCCATCTAGAGAAGAAACGACCGCTGTTCATATTACCAAGAGCATTACTGAGAGCAATAGCAGCAGAATTGTTTGTAGATGCAACGGAAGTCCCCGTTGATGTTGAAGTGGACGAAAACTGCTGTTTATTGGCTTCGTCAATGGCTGCTGAGATTTTCTTGATACTGGTATCTATTACCATCCCACCTTGCACAATTTCTTCGAGGGCGGTTTCCAGCACCTGCCAGCCGAAGACAAGGTCAAGTTCTGAAACGTTTCTAAAACATGTGTTGAGAACCTGCACAAACACTTGGATAAGGTCAAGAATTCCAAGCTCGGACTCCTGTTGGTCCACAATGAAGACAAAGTAAAGTGTGGCGTAATGTCTATAGATCACCTTGATATCTTTATATTTTTCGAGCAAAGGTGGGGGTGTGAGGAACGAGCATTGTGAGTCTGTACGTTTGATAACGAGTTGGTAGGTTTGTTGAAGGAGGAGTTGTTGTGTTTGTATGTCTACTGGCGTGTAGAATTTTATGAGTCTGGGGATTCCTTTTGTATTGACTGAGGGGTGTTAGAATTGGGAGTTCAATGTGATTCTCCGAAGAGGATAAACTTACATATCAATACCGAATGAATCATTGTGAGTGTATTGGATCGCCTCAGCCAATGTGTGTTACTGTAGGTTAGCTGTTTTGCTACCCCATATTGGAAACTCCAGGCCAATCCCAAATAAGACTACTCACTAGCAAAAAAAAAAAATAAAACACTCAATTACACTAAATCTCTAGGTTTCATTGTCGCACCCGTGCACCAGAAGTGTTCACCGTGGAATCCGCTTGGCGAAAACTTTTGTTCTAATCTCAAATTCCTGCGCTTTCCTAAGCGTGGCTTATGTATCTTGGCGGAGCACAGACGAACTTGAGATCATCCACTTGCTGTGACCAGGCCAACTACAGTGTTTGTTACAAGGTGCACTGGCGAAATAGCTGGCTCGAGCCCGAAATTGTGACTGAAACGCCATATTGTACCATCGATTTCAATTTAACTTAGTTCTATTCCACCTTCTCAAATATAGTTTCCAGCGCAAATGGGGTTCAGAGATCTTTTCAAGTCGCGCAAGCAGACACCACCGGCCAAGAATGCCAACTCTGTTCGGAGTTCGTCTGATCCGAAGAAATTGGACGCTCAAACTGGCGTTCCCCTACCGAAGGGTATCACGACGAACTCAAGCAAAACTGACATATTTCAACAATATTCAACAGATGAATCTAAAAGCACTTCTGAATCGTCATACTCAGGATCTCAAAATACTATTTCTAAACCACGTGCCCGCACCGTCAACGAAATAGGCTCATATCCTTCAAGTCAGAATTTTGCTTCTAAAAACAGAGGTGCCAGCGGTAGACGGACAACTTATGATTCCAAAAGATTATCTTCACTCCCAACGACGTTCCTTCGTCAGTCAAACTCGATGGCTTCTCATGAACGCAGTAAGTCTGCTACAAGAGCTTTCTCGCTCAACAAAGCTCTTTCAGACCCTTCTGAGGGGTTTTCCTCGCTTCCAGACGAGCTCGTTCCTATCATTACTCTGATTCATGCACAGCAAGCAAGATCCTACTGTGAAATGTATGTTCAAGTTCCGAATGCGGCGGCTGGAGCTCCGATAGTTGGAAGTCCTGACTGGATCATTGTCAACGCTAGACTCAATGGAACAGAACTGGTTATTTGGGAAATGGACGCCAATACTGCACAGGAAGTCCGCAATGATTCCAACGGTGGATTCAAACCAATTTACATAAACATTTCCGATGCCCAGTTTGTTTACAACGAAGCAGTGGAAATGGTGGATGGAATCTCTGAGACTCAGCATGAATTGATCATTCAGTTGACAGACACAAAATCCTATTACGTCAGGTTTGCAAATAAGCAGGATATCGATTACTTTTACTCGTGTCTTCTGTTGTCACAATTTGAATACCATCAATTGCAGGAAAGTTTCACGGGAGCTCTTTTTTCGTCAAAAGCGATCTATTTTTCAGACATAAGAACATTGCTTGCTCCAACAAACAACAACGTCAAAGGTGAGTGGTGCGTCATGAGGTTCCCCTTCTTAAACGACAAATGGATCAGATGCTATGTGGTTATTAACCCGCATGTCAGTTCGAAGAAGAAAGGCAAAGTCAAGATATATACTTCTTCCACCAAGAGTAAGAAACATCTTTTGGCATCTATTGTCAATGCGAAGTCGTGTGTTTCTCTCTATCCTGAAAACGCAGACTTTATAGATAGCAACTCGTTGATCAGATTGGGAGGACAGTGCTACATCAACGAATCGCTGTTGTCGAAGGTGATTCTTGGAGAAGTAGACACGGTGGGTTCTTCCAATGCAGCCGGTAATAGAAGCAGGTCTTCATCCCTCGGAATTGTCAAAAAAGTCTCGAACTCGTCTCTGCGGTCTAACAAACCAAAGCAGCAAAGTTCTAAAGAACACCAAAAATCTCCAGGTCCTTCACGTTCGAGCTCTCTCACAAGACTGCATCAGAGAGTCAGTTCAATCAATTCTGTCGGATCCTCTGGCAGCGAGTCCAACGTCGCAAAGCCAACGGCTAAGACCAAGAGTGGAATGTTCCTGAGGGAAACACATCTTTGCTACCTTATTCCAGAAACTCATTCTGGTGTCAAGCCATCAGAGACAATGATTCGTCTTTTGATTCCATTCATGAACACATTTGAACTGTATGGCAGACCCAAAAAGTTCCTCTCCAACAGAGATAGCAAGGAATCTTTGCTATTTGGTCTTCCACAGCTTCCACATACACAGTACCTAGACAACGAGAATTCGTACCAATTAGTGGCTCTGAACATTGGAAACTCTATCAAAGAAAATTGGACCAGTTTTGACTGGAAACAAGTGTTCAAAGAGATGGTTTACTTCAAAATGTCTAAAGGATGGCAAGGTTCTGGATCGCTCGTTGAGACTTTCAAGGACGGACTGTTGTACAGCAAACAACAATCCGAGGAGTTTGGTGACTATGATTACGACGATAATTATGATCCTGCCGAGGATTTTATTGATTTCGCTCCTGCACCAAAGTCGAGTTCTTACAGTAACTCTACAGATCTTGGTACCCCTGCTGTCAAAGGCCAGGCCTTGAGAAGTCCATTATCGGCCTCACCGGTTCTGAAGGGACTGGATGGAGCTGAGTTTGATGCCCAATCCAACGCGTCTGATTTTTTAAATGCTCCAGAATTTGATGCGTCTTCCGGAAACGAAGCATTCGAAGTCCACACTGAAACTCTGTATGGTTCTGGGTTGACGTCTCCATTTGCAGATGTTCCATCTCACACTGGGGAGGAATGGACGACTGATCACGAAAGATCTGCTAAACTGTATTAACTTTTTATATGATTTTTTTTACGTTCCACCAGAAAACTAGCTACTCATCAATCATTTGCTTAGCGGAACCGTATAGCTTGCATGAACATGGAATTACTTGTATAATGAGTAGGTACTATATAAATCAATCCATATACTTTTCGATGACAGTACACTCATACTACTGACCGATATACTCAGTCGTTCGTCATCAGTTTCGGTCGCTGAATTGATCGCGGAGCATTACTCCTCGGAAAAAAAAATATGACTCGAATATTTTTTGACAATCTTTTTTTTGTAAGCGCAAGCCATTTCAGATCGACGAGGCGAGTTCACTTCATCGGGTCACTTTAATCGACAATTATCTGGTACGAATTGCCCAGTCGTTAGTGAATCGTGATGGGAGATTCAAAACTTTACACGAGAATCAAAGCTTCGGAGGTTCTGAGTGAGCTGAAGAGCCACGACAAGAAACCGCGTTCCTCCGTTTATCGGAAGACAATTTTGAAAAAAATAGTGGCTAACATGACTATGGGTAACAATGAGGTGATTTTGCTTACAAATGAGGTCATCAATACAATCAAAGAGTTTGGAAACAACGATCTCGAAGTCAAACGTCTTGGATATCTATTCGTTTCAACTTTCTATCTCCAAAGACCAAAAGAATCTCTCGAACTACTTCCGATTTTAAGAAATGATTACGAGACAAGCACTTCGCCAATAGTCCAAGGTTTAGCAATCAAGACAATGGCTGCTATACAATTACCAGAGTTTATTTCAGTCCTCGTTCCGATTTTACAACAAGCTTTGGAAGATGAAGATCCATACGTGAGAAAAACAGCGGCATACGCAGTGGCCAGAGCATATGAAAAGGTTTCTGATCCTTCACGCAAAAAAAAGCTGCTCGAATCACTTAATTATTTATTACACGATCCGAATATCTCTGTGATCTCAGCAGCTCTGAGTTCGCTTAGCGATCTCACAGAACGTGATAGTGCGCTTCAATTGTCAATTGATAAAACTAACTGCTTTAGAATCGCCAACTTACTTCCAAATTGCAATGAATGGTCGCAAATATACCTGCTCAACTCGATGATGTCGTTTGTTCCTGAGGTTCAGGATGATGCAGTGCTGCTGATCGAAAAGTGTATTCCGCTTCTGCAACATGGCAATTCGTCCGTCGTGTTGAACACTTTGAAAGTGATTGTGTATTTGGGAAATTATGTTGCCAATGTGACTGACGTTTTGCCAGTGCTCACTGGGCGTATTTCGGGAGCAATTGCGCATTTGATGTCCAAACCCGCAGAAATTCAGTTCCTTGCAATGCGCAATGTCATCCTACTGTTGCTTGATAAACTCAAAGTTGTTGATCTCGAGGTGACAATGTTCTTCTGCCAGTTTGACGATCCAGTTTACATCAAAGACACAAAACTAGAGCTCATTTTCCTCCTTGCTAACGACTCCAACATAGATATCGTTCTAAAAGAGCTCGAGGAATACGCATTGGAAATAGACGACCAAATGGTGCGGAAATCGATCCGAGCAATTGGAAATCTCGCCATTAAAATGGAAAGCACATCGGAGAGATGTGTCTCTGTTCTCAGTAATCTTTTGACAAGCTCTCTTGCTCATATTGTCCAAGAGACTGCAATTATAGTCAAAGACATTTTGAGAAAATATCCTGGAAAATTCAACTTCTTGATCGACTCATTGATGAGGCACATGAATCTATTGACTGATTCGGACTCCAAAGGATCAATCGTATGGATCATTGGCGAATACAATCGAACAATACATAATGCAGTTGGAAATATGCGCGATCTGTACTCCAATTTCGACGATGATTGTGCCGAAGTTAGATTCGCTATGCTAACAGCAGTCATGAAGATATATGTTTCTCAGCCTAGAACCGAAGGTTGTGAGTCTCTGGTTCTGGAAATCTTGAAAAAAGTGACGGAGGAAGTCGACGATCCTGATTTGAGAGAGAGAGGTTACTTCTACTGGAGAATTATTTCATCGCAACAGCCTAACATAAGGGAGATCATTAAGCCAAAGTTGCCAACTATCGAAACATACAACGATAAACTTCCACCTGAAATTCTTGAGGAACTTGAACTGAACATTGGAGCACTCGCATCTATTTATTTGAGGCCAGTTCAACAAGTTTTCAGATTGTCCAAACCGAAAAGACTTGTTTCTTCACCAGCTTTAGTTAGAAGAGACGTCAAGTCTAGCGAGTCACAGGCCTCGTCTGTTACTGCTCTTTCTGGTACGCTGGCTCAATCAAGAGAGTCTGACACAACCACGATGTGGAGCAAAACAACTCCGGAGGACATGAGTCAAACTGCTCAAAAGCTACATACTTTGGCTCTTGAGAAGACTTCTGTCTACAATTCTAGTCTGTCGTAAAACTATGAGCGAAAATTGAATGACGGGCAATTAGAACCATGTGGGATTTAGATCACTCTCGAATGAACGTCATATTAGCGGGACAATTTGAAAGAACTGGGCAATTTATTGATTTTTTTTTTTTTTTTTGGATCAGTCCATAGTAGTTTCTAAAGACTTTTGACCAATTCGTCATCACTAAAATCATCCTCTGAGTCATTCGGTGGCAGTTGAAGATCAAATTCTTCCTTCTTCACAGCCACCACCGGATTTTTCACTGGTTTGATTTTGAGAATTTGTATTTCTTCCTCTTTAGGATAAGGAGTGAGTGGTGATTTAGCTTCTCTGACATCAACGATTTCAACGTCCTGTGAGATTTTTACTGATGCCAAATCTGCTGGCACGATCGTCTCAATGGAAATGACCGGCATGTTCGGTTCAGGCCCATGCGGAACTGTATCCATGTCAATTTCTCGTCCAAGAATAATGGCAATAATGATGATAGCCGCGTATTTAGATAGAACCAAAGAATTCTCCTTGCAAAACGTAGCAGCACAACATTCCGGACATCCCCAATCGCAATCGCACTCTATTAGTGTTGTTAAGGCTTGTTCCAATATGGCATCGATGTTATCAAAAGCTTTGGTGCTGAGTCCGGATCCATACTGGCCTGCTTTGTTATCAAAGAATATTAATCTTGCGGGTCTTTTTCTTTTGGTCTGGCGTTTGGCGAACTCTTTTTCCGGGGCCTTACATTCTGTTTGAACTTCGTCAAGTCCAGAAACAATGTACAGAGGTAACACATTCATTAGGGCGTGTTGTGCGGCATGAATTCCTCCTGCAGCACTTAATTCTTTGAGATGTATGAAATCAAGGGCTTTTTTGGGAATGTCAATCCATAGACCCTTTGATTTGATCAAAACAGGTGGATTATTGACCTCAACTGCATCAAGAATTTTGTTCTCTCGGCTCATTTTGAAAAACCCGAAAACAACTGTTGTAGACTCAATTTTGCCAAAATATATTGGAACATCACTGAAATTTATGGACCTGATTTTCTCAATTTCATACGGATCAACATTAGTAAAGTCTCGTTGTGAAGTAGACCAATCAACGTTCACTCTTTCAACCTTTGCGTACTTCTCGTCTGGCTCAAACTCCCTGACCAAGTACGGCAATCCCTGGTGTATAAAAATGCCTCCGTCATAAAGAGTAAAACTGGTTCGAGATGCTTCAATCTCTTCAATCACAACGTTTCTTCCATTTGTTATGTCCACAACCGCATAAGTGTCCTGTTCTATAGCCCTGATTGAGACAGATGACGAAGGCCACGGAAGAAATCTCGAACTGCAGCGATATCTCTTTGCTTCTGAGTCGTAGTCCAGCTTTGTTTCACAGATCGTTTTCAAAGTTTTGTAGTTCCCAAGGATATCTTTTTCAGATCCATTTTCAAAGTCTTCATCAATCGGTATCTCAAAAGCAGCGCACTGCAAATGACCTTCTAAAACCAACACATTATCAAGATCAAGAGCCAGGTCTGGAAACTCTTGCTCCACCAGCTCTTCAGGATGCTTCATGAAATGTTGACTAACGGGGTCACCACCACCGACAATCAAAGTCAGAGAATCTTTGTTTCTTCTTCCGGCACGTCCACTTTGTTGATGAAAATTGGCGATCGAAATCGGAAAACCACACATGACAACAGCATCAAGAGAACCAATATCAATACCCAATTCAAGAGCGTTAGTCGAGATAATGGCTTTCAGATTACCACGAAACATTTGGTCCTCAATTTTACGCCTGTCGCTTGGTGAGTAGCCACCCCTGTAACTCATTATTCTACCAATCAACTCTGTTTCTCCAGAATTGGTTAGTAGATGTCTGACCTCTTTCATCAGCAGTTCAACTACTTTCCGAACAACACAGAAAACAATGGTCCTCACATTACTTCGTACCAACTCGATTATCACCTTCGCTGACTCAGCTATGAACGGTTTTCGTCCTGCCAGCGGATCTCGAGGATCCAAGTATGGAGGATTCCATGCTACCAAGTGCTTGTGACCGGAAGGCGACCCATCTTTATCAACATGCCAAATCTCGTTTTCAGATATTCCAAAGATGTTGTGCATGTGTCTGATCGGATCTTTCAAAGTGGCTGAACAGGAAACAAAAGCGACGTTGTTGTTTCCAAGCATAGAACAGATTCTTCGTAGCCTCCGCATGATAAGGGAAACATGTGAACCGAACAATCCTTTGTACATGTGAAGCTCGTCCACAACCACATACCTCAAATTGCACAGGAACCGTCTCCAATACTGATGACTAGGAAGAATACTCGAATGGAGCATATCAGGGTTGGTGAAAATGATTGAAGCTGAAGATCTGACAAACTCACGGTTTCTTTTCTCTGTATCTCCGTCGTAAGTTTCCACCACAATATCTCGAAGCACAGGAATGCTGTTAAGCAAATCTTTGAGCGATCTTCTTTGATCCTGTGCAAGAGCTTTTGTAGGAAATATGTACATAGCAGTTGTGTTTGAATCATTTTCCAGGGAGCTGACAACGGGAAGTTGATAAATGAGAGACTTTCCAGATGAAGTAGCAGTAGACACAATGATATTCCGTCCTTTATTCAAATGGTTCAACGCCTCAGCCTGATGAACGTAGAGTTTTTCTATTCCCTTGGATAACTTGAGAGCTTCCAGAACAAGATCCGATAGCTCAAAGTCCAATTCACCGTAAACTGCAGGTCTGGCACTAAGAATGAATTCTCCATTTTCGACAATTTGATTTTCGTAAAATTTCGATGATCTCAGGTTTTCAAGTACTTGTGGGATTGGAACATGATGTGTTTCTGACCCAGATGGTAAAAGAGTATTTTGGATCATTTCTTCGATCGGATCCACAAAATTTTTGGGCGTTGGGATCAAAGGCTTTGCTAATCGAGTTAGTTCTATCCAGGGGTCATCCACTGCTTGATCGGTGCAATCATGTAAAAATTTACTAACTGCTGCTTCAAATTTTTTATTTCTCTTAATGATCAATCTTCTGATGGATTCTTGTGTGTACACAGGAAGTTTGACCTCTGTAGTGTATGAGCTGCTGGTTTTTGATTTTCTGAGATCTCCATCCATAAATTCAAATACAAGCAATTGACTAGACTTTTTGTCTTCACCTGAGTCATCTTTCAAATCATAAATGTCTGTTTCTTTCTGCTCAAAGCCATCTTTCCAACTGAAGTGTTTCTCTTCCAAGACGAACTGATTCTCATCAACGTATTTGAAAAGAATATCTTTAGGCAGCAAGTAAACTAATCTTGCTAGATCTATGTATTCTAAGTTTCTGTTTATGGCTTTTTCAGCAGAATCTTTGAGTAGGTCGAAGGTTGTTATTATGTGTTTTCTGGATGAGAGGAAGGTGAAGTATGAATTGAGTCTAAAGTGAATAGTGTCTAGTTCTTGAAATTGTCTTGGCCATTTGGATTTGTTGAGGATTTCTGCATTTTTGGATTTTTTGGGATTAGTTGAAGACGATTGTTCACTGGATCTTTTCATTGAAAATGTTTTCAATTGATGATCTTGCTGACAATTTGATTCATAAAGATAAAGCAAGAAAAAAAATTATTTAATATATTATTTTTTTGCTTTATCTCTTTAGTTTCTCCACAAAAAATCTCAACAATAGACAGATCTGCTGGCCTCAATCTCCGGTTTTTCTACTTGATTTGACCAATACCTTCTTTTTTTTCTGTCGATTGCAAAAGGAGTTACGTTTGTACCAACTCCTCCAATGACAGATTTATTTGCCGTCACCACGTTCTCATTGAACCCTGATAGTCGCGTACCAAGAGCATGCGAAAGATGTCGCAGGTTACACAAGAAATGCGTTTACTTAGACACTAACTCCACCAGTTGTGTCCGGTGTACCAAGAATAGCCATGATTGTAATGATCGGGAACCTGAAGTCAACAGTTATACTCCTCAAAAGAGAAAATGCCTCAAAAAGTTGAATATTCCCATCAAAAAAAGCCCCATCAAAAATAGTCAAAGTCATTCGATCTTCAGAAACGATAGAATTTATGCCAATGTGATTCGCAGTGGAGAGCTCAAATCACAATTCATCACTTCAAGTCAGCCACTTGCACCTTTGCTGAGTAGAGATTCCTTTTTAACACTTTCAGACGGTGACTTTTGCAACCTATTTTTCCCATGGCGAGAGATGTTTTTACCAGCAAGAGACAAGTACTACAAAGAACAGGAAATTGATCAGGATCTACTGGATTATTTGAAGAAAAAATGTGCATTTGACGTTCCTTCTGCGGAAACCCAAAAAAGGCTGATACAACACTTTCTTGATAACATTTACCCCATATATCCAGTGGTGGATCGAGACATCGTTGATCATCTCGAAGAGATTCCACCAATATTGCTCAATGCACTTATGCTGATTGGAGTTCGCTACGACAGCGAAGAATCCAACGTTCGAGTCAAAGCAGAACACTTTAGACAAAAGTGCAAGCTTTTAGAGCTTATTGAAACTAACAAGATCACATTGATACAGTCTTTCTTATTGCTCAGTGCTCACGAAGAATCTCCTGAAGGTGCACAGATTTCACGCGAATACCTCACGAGAGCTGCCAACTTGATAGAAGAACTCGGTCTACATAATTTTGGAGCCAAAAATGAACTGGTGTCTTTTGAATCACATTTCCCGAGTTCAGAAGAGGAAGTTACTTCCATAGCATACCGGTTGTCCTACAAAATCTCATTACTAACACGATTGTTTTGGACTTCGTTTTGTTGTGATCGAGTGACTAGTATTACTGGATGCTGTGCATTGTTCTTCAATACTTTGGATCTAGCAATTGATGAGCCCAAATTAGAGGATTTTGATCGTAATCTACGAGATTTCGAGATTTTCAAGCGTTGGTATCGAAACTGTGACCTTATGGAACGGATTTTGAGTGCTCTTTACCGTCCTCCTGGAAACAGATCAATCGACTACAATCTAGAAAGGGATATTTTGGCCAACTTCAACAATCAATTGGTCCCCAAAATAGAAGATTTGATAGGAGAGAAGTTTTCAAGGTTTTTGAGAATATGTTCTTCATTATGTGCAGTGTTGTACTTGAGATCAAATTTGGATTTTCTTTCCTTATTGGAAGATCAGTCGAATGAAGGAGAAGGTTCAAATCCAAAAACTCTGGTTGATTCAAATGCTCCACTTGCCGACAACAAAATGTATCATTTATCGAAGTTCAGCCAAACTATTGTTGAAAATGCCAGGGATCCAAAGATCGAACATGTCGTTATGATACAGGCAGTTTTGCATGTTGTTGTTCTTCTTCATCTCGAGATAGAGGCACGTAAACGTCTCGAAGTCAATAGCTCATCTGAACCTCTTGATTTACTAGGAAACAAAAAGGAAATGTTCCGTCAATGCCTGTCGTTTTTGGAAGACAATTCGTCAAAATGGTTTTACAGCGCTGCTGCGTTTCATCTTTCAGAAGAATTATTGAGAAAAGGCACCGGAGGAGGTCAACAGGTTCCTCGGATGAATTCACAGGATTTTTTCTCAATGTTTTACGAATACTCTACGTAAAACAATGCCTGGGAACTCATATTCACTGAACCCTTGGTCATAGACATCTCAAAATTTACTTTGCTACTCACGACTCACTCACAACGTTTTATCGCCACAAAGGAGTCCATGCAATACTCAATATTTTAAAATGTGTGAAGAATCTACATATTACAATTATTCATCAAACTCTTCATCGGACTCATCAGACTCCATTGCGTTTTCCAGCTCCTTTCTCTCCAACAAAGCTTGCAACTCGGCATCTTCAGTTGCAGTAACAGCCTTAGGTGCCATAGCGACGTCACAAACACCTCCATACTTCGTGATAATTTTGCCAACTTTCTCTATTGCTTCATTCAGCGAGCTGATACCAGTTTGCTTGTCTAATGATTGTGTAGTTATAACATATCTTGGGGCGGCCACCAATTTGACCTTGACTTGATTGCTCTCGGTACTCAACTCTTCAGCTGCTCTCAAAGCCTCTTTGATAGCACTAATACCTTCGTACGAGAAACAAGACACTTCGATGTCGGCTCTGCACTTGATAGCTTGTGGTGTTAATCTTCTAGAAATGTGTTCTTTCAAGTCTTCCAACACCTCAGAAGAAGGAGCCTCAACCTTGTCAAAGATAGATGGGTCTGTGATAGAGATTCTGAATGCATCAAAAGCGTGGCCGAACTCTCTGCTCAATGGCCAGGCGATTGTCTCGTAAAGTTTCTCAAGAGGGATATCAAACTTCTCAGCACATCTTCTGAGAATAGAGTGAACGGCCTTGGATTTGTTGTAACGCTCTTCACACTTGACAATTTCTTCAGAAGAAACTCTTCTTTTGGACAAGTCGATATAACCTTTGTCTTTGTCCACTCTCAAAACAACGGCCACTTCGTTTCTTCCCACTCTGATCAATTTTTGAATAGATCTAATACGTCTTCTGGACAATTCAGACAAGAGAACCATACCTTCAATATTGTCATATTCCAGCAACTTCACATAGGCACCCATCTCAGCAATTTGCTGGACATTGACCATCACCACTTCATCGACCTCTGGGTACTTGTTCTCGTAGAACCTGCAGTTGGAAGTGCTCATTATCGATAGTTTTCAATGATAGTTGTTGCGATGTTCGTTCCCAATGAGATTATATAACGTTTCTAACACAGTATCGATCCCGTCTTAGAAGTATTTATTAAATTCCACAAATGTTCTCGCGACTTGTGAGTTGAAAAATTGATAATCAGAACAATCAGCAACTTGTAAAAGCTCTTGTTATCGATGGTTGGGTCGAGTCTTTCTGTCTTTTCAATTTGTTCACTCACGCTGTTTTTTTTTTTTTTTTTTGGGTTAGTAGCCTTAGTCAAAAAAAAAAATTTTCAATTTTCCTCGTCTTTCAAGATCAGTGAATTTTACCGTGGCACACGACCAATTCGCAACCATCCTTACACAGCTTAAGCAGGTTATCGTTATCGCTAAATATCATACTTCGTTCGACTCCTCATCATCAGATCCGTTTGATCGCACTAGCAAACTGTATTTCTGTAACAGATCAATTGCTTCTTTCAGCTCCAACACCGCTGTTTGTACATCTTCGTAGTTGATTGCACTCATTGCAAATCTGCAGCATCTGGAGGCTGAACTGAGAATATCTTCATGTGCCAACTGTTTCTTCAAAGTGTCCAAATCGACTTCGATTGGTTCGGGTACAAAATGAGACGACTTGGCCACTAAGCTGGCAGGCGTCGGATCAGCTGTAAGCTCGTATGTCCGATCAGAATTTTCCGGTTCGTCAACCATAGAATCCTTGTTAGGATCTTTGGATGATACAGTCGGTGTTGTTGGTTCTGGGGATGGGATTGATGGAAACTTTTGCTCCATCTTATCAAACTCAGTTTTGTAGATGAACTCACCTTCCTCTGAGTCATAATAGTAATCCTCTTCATTGAATTCTTCTTCAGTGTTTGAATCATCCTCGACAGAGTCCAAACATTCGGCAATAACTTTGTCAATTATGTCCTGTGGAATTTCCTCATACTCCTGCGGTGGTTGGCTCAAGAGTCCAACAAGATCCTCGTTTGGATCTTTATCGTTTTTCAGGCATTCCAGTATACGACTGGTATGATAATTGCACCATTTTATCTTAGCAAGAAGGTTACTTTTGGTCAGATTCAAGTTGTTGTGTTCATGTTTGTCATCAAGGATTTGTTGGGCTAGCTTTGGATCTTCGCTATCGGGATCATCGACCGAGTCAACTGGACTTCTTCCTTGCTCGCATTTGTCATCATCTTCTTCATTTGCTCCTTCCTTTTTCTCTTCCCTTTTCCCTTCCTTTCCTTCTTCCTTTCCAATTTTCTCTTCCTTCTCCTTTTCCGTAAG
Source organism: Ogataea pini (assembly GCA_003707665.2). Lineage (NCBI taxonomy): Eukaryota > Fungi > Ascomycota > Pichiomycetes > Pichiales > Pichiaceae > Ogataea > Ogataea pini. The sequence goes on along the minus strand of PPKL02000012.1, from coordinate 348,398 downwards.
CTCATACGGAAAAAGACTCATACTAACCTGGAACGCAGCCGATAAATCAATAAGAGTATCCAGTATTTCACCATCAACTGTTCCATTTGCGAATGATTTTTGGATCTTTTCTAGGTTCTCAAGACACCATTTGTTCAAAAAGAGTCGACTCAAGTTTTCACTCGACACAATTTCTGAAAATTGAATACTTTTGTTCTGTCGTTTGAATAGCTTCTCCAGTCTAGACGATTTCTTGTTGGCTATTTGTTTGGCCTTGATTTGTTCCAATTGAGAAATGATTTGGGCCACTATCTCCGAGCATTCCTGTCTGTCTTGGTCGTTTAATCTCTCGTGTAATCGTATCAGAGTTTGGGTCACTTGAAGACCAAAAAGATAGGTTAATATAAATAGATCTGAGTCGCCAGATTTGACTGATTTCTTAAGATATTTTTTGAACAATTCATAAGTGTTTTTGGCAGGCCCCAAAAAAGAAGGTAGGCCAATGTTAAGGACGTTCTTGGTAACCATGCTCACCAACACCCAAGAGTATTGCCGCCCTTCCCCCTCCAAAGATCTATAGATAAGGTCACTTTTTTGATTGTGGCAGTGAAATAATTTTAGGTCGTGTACAAACAATTTCCCCGCCAGTCAAACTTTATATGGTTTGCCACCATGTAAAGTGAATGTTTACAGAATTTAGATCGAGTCTAACAATCACGTTACACAATTGTTTACAGTTCAAAACATCTGGTTTGACGATTTTACATAGAAGATGGCATTTATCAAAGGTAAGTCAAACAGCACTTGCCAATGTTGAAAACATTTTGTTACTAACAGACTATAGTGAGCATTAAAAACTCTGGAAAAGTGTTTCCTTTGGAAGTTGATCTAGATGAATCAGCACTCACGCTCAAACTTCAGATATATTCGTTGACAAATGTTCCTCCAGAAAGACAAAAGGTTCTTCTCAAAGGTGGTCAGTTGAAAGACGACTCGGATTTGAACAAATTCACGTGGAAAGAAGGTCAGGTAATTATGGTGTTGGGTTCACCAGAAGAGTTAACCTTTGAACCCAAACAGGAGATCAAGTTTGTCGAGGATCTTGATCCAGCTGACTTGAATCATGGTTTGAATAATGAGCCGTCTGGTCTGATCAACCTGGGAAATACATGCTACTTGAACTCATCTCTGCAATCACTGTTTGGAGTGAAGGAGATCAACGATAACTTGGTCAAATATCAAAAATCTGGCTCAGTTCAAAGCGCTGAGCAAAATTTGGTCTACAATATGAAAGAATTGTTTGGGAAAATGACAGCTAAGAAGCAAAAAATCACCCCATTAAACTTCCTCACGACTCTTAGACTTAACTTCCCACAGTTCAGTGAGAGAGGCGAGCAAGGTTTTTACAAGCAACAAGATGCTGAAGAAGCATTCTCGCAAGTATTGGGATTGTTATTGAAAACTTTCCCAGATTTGGAGCAATTTTTCAAAGTTGAATTCAAAACCACCACTAAATGTCTTGAAACTGCAGAAGACCCAGCATATGGATACGAAGACTCCTTCAAACTGAATTGTCACATCTCTATCAGCACAAACTTTTTGAAGGATGGACTCATCAGCAATTTGAAGGAAACTATAGAGAAAAATAACGAATCATTGGGAAGAAACTCTGACTATGAAATATCTAGAAAGATTACAAGACTTCCTAAATATCTCACAGTTCACTTTGTGAGATTCTTCTGGAAAAGAGATACAGGCAAGAAATCTAAAATTTTGAGAAAAGTTCAATTTCCATTCCAACTTGACCTCATCGATTTGGTGGACGAAGGATTGAAGGAAGACAAGGCAAAAGTTAGAGATGCCATTTACAAAGTTGAGAAGCAAAATGAAGATGAGGCTCGTTCATTCAAAAAAACGAAGCTCTCGAGCGAGCTCACCACAAGAGATCAATATGCTCAACAACAAAAAGATCTTGAAGACTTGAGAAAGAAGTGGCAGGAAAATTTCAAGGTTGCTCTCCCTTCTTCATACAATGCCAGTTCTGGTGAAAACCCATCGTCATTGTACGAATTGACGTCTATTATCGCACATCAAGGTTCTTCTGCGGATTCGGGTCACTATCAATGTTTTGTTAAAGATACAAACGATATGAATGGCGAAAATTGGTTCAAGTTTAATGATGACAAGGTCACTGTTGTCAGCAGAGACAAGATAGAAAGTTTAGCAGGTGGAGGAGAAGGAGATTCAGCATTGATTTTGATGTACAAAGCTGTTGGATTACCATAAGTTTGATAATTTAATTGATTTAAGGAAAACGTTTATCAAGAAAGATTTTGCAATCTAGAATGTAGTTAAAGACAGCTCGGTTCTAAATAAATGACACCAGAAGTTACAATGAGTTGGTCAACTTCTTAAAAGCTTGCACTTCATCCCAACAGTTTAACACGGTCTCCTTGTTTTGCTTCAAACAGCTTATGACACTTTGTTCTGCGGCAATGAGTGCCTTGCTCTTCACTGGCTTGGACTGGTTCAACTTCTTCAAAGACTCGTTAACCTTTGAAAGCTGTTCATGCACGGAAGCGACAGACTTAATTTCATCCTTAGAATCAGGAAGAAGTTGAGAGCTGAGCTTAGAGTCGAGTTGAGTGAGTTTGTTTTTTTCGAGTTCCTTGAGCTTCTTGTTAACCTCCTTTTCGATGAATTGAGCAGAATATTGCTGTCTGGTGTAGTTTGTTTCCACCGAGCTGTCCAGGTTTGATATGAGCGTTGAACTGAACTCAACTGGGGTTTGTGGAAAGAAAGTTTTCGTCTGTGGAGTAGAAGAACTCATTTTGATGGAGGGGTGACAATTCAAGGTATCGGAAACTGTATGTACGGAACTTGTGGAAGTTGTAATCAATCTTATTTGATTGTTCTGCGTGAGTCCAGTGTGTTTTTTTTTTGTAGGAAAACTGAGTGAGACTTTTCTGATTTTTTCAGTGTAAGGATGTTTTGATACAAGTTCGCCTGCTTCTAATTGGATCTTCTTCAACTACTCAGATTACTTGCTCCACCAAGCATGGTTTATTTATTTTCATCGAGATGTGTATTATACCGACAATGCAAAGGAAAACACTGATTGTAAGGCAGCACGAGAGTCAACTAAGAAGTACAGAATGAGGGGGGAAGGTTAGACTGTGCCTTTTCAGTTAACCCTTCAGACAGCGGTTCTGACTTCAAAAAATCTTTTGAGATAGAAGACTTGAAACAAAGAGTTCAACACCACAACAATGAGTTGGAGAACGGACCAGTATTTGACTCTGGAGTTTGTTGATTCAGCTGTGTTTCTGTGTGTTCTTTCTCTGACAACAATGTAGTTTTGCTCGTTCTTGACATCGTAGACAAGTTCCATGAGTTTTCTCACTGAAGAGTCCAGGTTGTCTTCCGAGTTATCGTTGACGTCAACGTAGACAACACCATGAACATTAAACGACACGTCTTTGGTTTCGAGTGATGAACGTTCATTAGAGAAGCAGTATTCGTGTTTGCCAGCCTCCTGGGTTTTGAATTGAACTTCTCCATGCGAAACGTCAGTAAGTTTCTCGAGAACCTTACCAGATGGAGCTCTGATCTGTGGTGGGAGTTTATGTTAGTATATGGATCATAAAGCACAAATCAAAGGAACTATACCTACCCAGAAATCAGCTGTGAGTTGTTCAGTGGAATCCTTTGCTCTGTCACCGATTTGGAACGTCACAGCCAGCTCATCGAGTCTTTTCAGGTTTTCAAAGAAACACTGTTTACCTCTTGGAGGAAGTAAAGCGACGTGAGCGTGAACAAACTGTGTGCAAAATAGCACCGAAATTGCGAATATGATACTTTTGGCGTTCATGATCTATGTTGTTCAATGAAAGATCTAATTCCTTAGCTCTGCTATGAAGGATTGATGGTGTCTATTTTTAGTCGTTGTACCGTGTTTTCGTGAAACCTTCACTTTGTTTTGGGAAAACTGCGATTTGATTTTTCTTCAAATTCGCCAGAGCGATTAGGTAAGCAAATAGTTACCCGGTTGGTTTAAAAGAGTTTTGGAGGCCACCCCCTCACGCGTTATGTCGCGTGGGACAAAATGGGTGGTTGTGAAGCCCGCGATTATCCCGCTGAGTGGTACGGGGATGAAGACGTGTTTGGGTTGGCGCACGACCGAATCGAAATCTCCCTAGATAAAAATAGAGAGAACCTACAAATAAGCACAACAAAGATGAATCACTCTTCCGAAGAAGGTGAAGCAAATTACAACAACAGCCAACATGTACAAATCGGTGGCAATTCTTTTTGCTCTTGTTTCATACGTCAGTGCGACGGTACTCACATTCACATTGCAACCAAATGAAAAGTCATGTTTCTATATTTTCAACAAAAATCTTGACACCAACATTGGTTACTATTTCTCTGTTCAAGCTGGTGGTTCCTTTGATATCGATTACTCTGTGAAAGCTCCAGATGGAAAATACATAAAGAAAGGAGAAAAAGAAAGACAAGGAAACTATCTTTTCTCGCCGGATGTGGTTGGTGAATATGAGTTTTGTTTCTCAAACGAGATGTCTACATTTGCTGAGAAAGTTGTTGACTTTGAGGTGAAATTGGATGACGATTTCAAGGCAACTCTGCCAAATGCCCCATCTGAAAACACAGCGGTTGAGGGTATGCAAGCATCGGTGCGCAGAATCGAAGACAACCTCAGCAAGTTGTCTACTACCTTGCAATACTACAAGACCAGAAACAACAGAAACCAATCCACCGTTAAATCTACCGAAGGTAGAATCTTCTGGTTTTCTGTTTTCGATGTGGTTTTGATGTGCAGTATGGCAGCTTTCCAAATTTTGGTGGTGAAGTTCTTCTTCCAAGGTTCTAGAAAACAGCTGGTTTAATGGCATTGAAGTAGTCTGCTGGTTTGAATATATTGCAAACGTATGATGAATGACAAGCAAACGACGAGCAAAGCGAGTTATATGCTTGTCGTGAGTAGTTTAAAAGTAGTGATTTCAATCGGGGGGATGAGTGATAGTCGACAAAGCGGTCAAATGAGGAGCGAAGCGAGTCAATTGATCGTCTTGATACAACTTCAGTGAAAGCATGTGATTTACAATGAGGACGAGCTCCGCTCGTCATAGTCACTGGCTTACGAATTGTCGTTTTCGATAATTAAGCAAACGACTCGCTTCGCTTTTCGCTCGCTAGTCGTTCGCTCGTCGTTCGCTCGTCGTCACTTTCTAACTAATCATATACACAAACAAATAACTAAGGATACTTCCAACCAACAAACTAATATTAATCAAAAACCCAGTGAACCCGCCAGCAGCTTTCTTTTCCTGATCGTCTTTCAACAACTCACTGATTGTCATGAAACACGAAGAAAAGATCTGTCCATTTGTCAATCCGAATAGAAATTGTAATAACATGTAGATGAGATCCCCGAAAACTGCATCATTTCCCTCTTTATAATTGCACATCATGAACAGTGGGACAAAAATAACTCTTGTGGATGAGTATACGATAAGGGATTTCTGTTCAGTGACCACGAACAACGGAAATGCAGTCAAAATACGGCCAGCTAAGTCCCCAATGTTCCAAACCAAGAATGCCACTGGAACAAAATACTTCTTGTCCATACTTGGAGAAACGACGTTAGATGCAAAAACTGGGAAAATCAGTGTCAATGAGAACGTTAAGAAGATAGAGATTTGCACCATTTTGAGCACAGACCAAAGATAGCCAAATGAAATGTGTTTCGATGGATCGGAAACCACCACCTCACTATCGACAACACTATCACCTTCAAGTTCTAAAGTAGAAGCACCTGTCTCCAACTCGAAAGATGAACTTTCAGTGTCCAATTCCACATTTTCGAGTTCTGGCACCTCAGTAGGTTTTAAAGAATCTTCATGTTTTGCAGCAATTCGTTCAGTGAACCATTGTCCAGAAATTGCAAAAAAACTGATGGCAGAGCTTGTGAGAAAGTACTTTGATGCATCTTTATTACGATCGTCCTGGTTATTGAGGAGAATGGCGATAATCAAAGAAATGGACGGGAAAACACCCGCAAGGGCATTTCCAACCACCGTAGCATTGACAAAAATCGGTCCCTTGATGTTGGCAAGAGCGAGATTTCCCACTTGTACCAAAGACGATCCCATAGAACACACAACAACGCTTCCCATCACGAAAACAAAATACCCAACAGGGGATTTGTTATGAACCATTGTGCTTACCGTGATTAGAAGAAACGTCACAACCTGCATCCAATTGCCGAGAAACAACCGTTTGCTGTAGTTGGCGTCTTTTTGTCTCTGAGACAGATAAAAGTTAAATCCAGCAGATGATAAAGTAGACACTGTCATCATTGTAGAAGAGTAATTTTTTGCTAACAAAGGTTGGTCTTTGAAACATTCTTGAAAGTATTCTGATGCTGATAGAAAGCAGTTCCACGGCCAGAGGTTGGAGATTCCACATAGAAGAAAACAGAGGTATCGAAGTGCTGACAATGTAAACGGTTTATTGAAGAGCGGAATGGTAAATAAAAGTATGTCTTTTTTTTCGATATCATGTTGGTTTCCCAACATGAGCTCATCTTCATCGTTCATAGTATAAAGAGAGCAAAGCGATTTTAGGCAATCAAGGCAAATGTGAGGGTTTACTCACTGATAAGTACTGATATCGTGTGCATTTTTTTTAGATAATGACAAGGGAAAAAAATATTTGGTATGTTTTAAACAAAAATCGACGCGTCGTCCATGCAATAATTGAAGAGCAAATACAATTCCACTCCACTTATGAGTCAAGAAGATCGCAGCACCTGAAGAAGATAGGATCTGAGATGGACTTCGAAGTGTTATCGAGCAAATTGTAGACAAGATTCCACCTGCCAGCCCGTCTGGCCTTGTGTTGTTCATTATAATAACGTTTCATCATGGGAGATCCTGCAATATACTTGAAAAATTCTGGACCAGAATTGGCATTGTTGAGGGTGCTGATCACCATAGATGGTTGAATCAGACTGAGTGATTCCAATGCTCTCAAATTGTCCAGAGCTGGCTTATCTTGTGAGTGATAAATCACTATCCAGTCAAAGTGAAGAGACACCCTCGAGTTTATAATAAAGGATTCCGGGGAGTCAGAGAAATGCAAGGAAATCTGTGATATCCCAGAAAGATCAACGAGGTATTTGATCAAATTGGTGTTCTCCGGGGAAAAATTCGTGGTGTCGACAAAACCGTGTATGGTGAAGTGAGAATATGACTTTCGGTAGAGATTTGCTAGGTAAATCAAAGAAAAACCGAAATCATGCTCGACTCCAAGAAGTAGCACAGAATCTGGTTTGAATTTTGCCAATTGTCGCCCAGTTGTTTGATATTGTGAAGTGTTAGATGTGTCAAAATTTTCGGCCTGATAGAAGAGTTCGATGGTCTTCAAAAGTGACTCGGGATTATCTTGCAACGAGCGAAGATCATTAGTACTGAGCAGGTCTTCAGCCAATTTAGCGGCATGTGTCAAAGGTTCAGACTTGCTCCTCTTTGTCAGTTGTTAGTAACGAGTCAATTCTGGTTTCAATTTGTTTACTCACTTGCATTGAATTTCTGTTGATTTGGACTTTCAACATTATCAAAGTGAAAATTACAAGTATAGACCTTTTCACGTCATTTGAGCCAAAATTAATATACAAAAATACATAAAAAAGGCTATTTATTACGCAAACTAAATCCGATATTTTGATACCCCGTGGAGTGAGCTTTCTGGACCTCTCCGGGGCAAATAATAGCACTTGCCGAAAATTTGGGGTAACTTCACTGGATGCAGTAACGATAAAAAATAACCGGTGGTTCCACTTTTAAGGTGACTTCAAATTACGTCAATCAATGGCAAGTCCGTTTCGTTTGCTACTTCTGCAAGGGAGCAAACATTCTTGAAAGTTCTGAGAACACGCCATTTTCAAGTCATCCCTTCGACTTGGTGAAAGTTTCCAAACAACCCCAAAGTCACAAAGTCCGTCATCGGCTTTGAAGAGTCGCAAGTGAAAGACAATCATTGAGTGCGGCCCGGTGGCCCCACGGCTCATAATTTGGTGCATCGATCGACGCGTCGAGGGCTCTGGTGAACGGGGAGAAAAAAATCATTTATGCGAAAATAATCAAATTAATTTACTACTTTAAACTTACTAAGCAGACTTCTTGTGAAAGTTTATCAAGAACACCTTGTCATAAACCCCTCCTCATAATGCAAACAAGGCTTTTTGGGTGTCTTTCAAAGTTGGGATTGGCACGGACTTCGATCAAGCCGCCCTATCACAGCAAATTTAGAACATTCACATTGCACAGACAGATCCATCAACTTCAACGCCTTCAGAGTGTCAGATTCACTTCTTCAACCATTCAGTCCCAACACCAAACCGTTACAGAAACGCAAAAAACCATCGAACAAACGGAATCGAAATTCGAAAACCCGTTGACTGATTTTACCAAAACCAAAGTACATAACCAGCAATTTAGCGATCACAACAATCTTCCGTTATTCATTGCAATCACGCCTAATGCGGCAGCGAAGTTGAACGAGATTTCCACTGAGGATTCTAACGAGAATTTGGCTCTTCGTGTGCAGGTGGAAAGTGGTGGGTGTCATGGATTTCAGTACCATTTAGAACTATCGAATACAAAAGAGTTCAAGCCTGATCAAGAAGATTCCATGTTTGTGAGAGATGGAGCGAAGGTTCTCATGGACAAGACGTCTTTGGAAATTCTGAGAGATGCGAAGATCGATTATGTTCATGAACTGATTGGCTCGCAGTTCAAAGTGGTGGACAGTCCATACACCAAGAGTAGTTGCGGGTGCGGTTCCAGCTTTGACTTTGATTTCGACAAATTAGGTAACCAAACTTGACTCTACGTTTATTGAGTCCAAATTGTATATAATACGCACGCGTCAGTGTGACTTCTCCACGCATAAGTCACATATTTTCAACAATATGTTCCATAACGATGGTCTATAATCTGCTTCATTAATCTCATCTGGAAGAAACGACATTTCGTTAGTGAATCTCACTCTTCCTTCGCTCAAAAGTAGGTATAAATTACACCTTATTTTGGATAATTTGAGCTTATGGAAGTCGATCGAGGTTTCTTGCTGCAAATGTTTGTACAACGAGTCGGTAAAAGTGGCTTTTTCCCACAAGAATTTTGGTATATCTCGGCTTGGGATGTTAATTATTGTGGAATTGAGCGAATTGTTGAGCGTTTGTATGTTGTTGAATGAAAGTTCTAAGTCACCTAGCAAGGATGGTTCTATCTGCTTTGTTGAGGAATCCAGAATGTCTTTTAAGAAAGAATCCTCCAATCGAACGGGATTCAATAGATATCCGAGATCATTCACCAAGAACTCGTTCATTGTGTTGAGCAGCTTGGGCAGCGACCGAGCAAGCAATAGATAGGTTCCTGGATTGATTTCGATGAATATCATAAGTTGAACTGGGATGATGTCGAGCAATTTGTAGCGAAAATGACCAATTTTGAGTGATATAGTTCCTGTTTCGAGCTGGTTGATCTTCACTCTCAATTGTAAGTTTCGATAGATATCACTGTACTCTGGAGTTTCGTTTGTTGACCTGCCGTTACTGTAGAGACGCGACGTTGAAGAAATCAGCAGACTGGAAGCTGGCCCTGAAGCATGGGAGCTTTTGTATAGTTCGTTGGATATTATTGTGTGGACCAGGTTCTTTTTGATTGTTTTCAAGGCCATATTGGAGTCGAATTCATCATAGCACAATTGATCGATCAAAGATTGTTGATTCGGGTCCACTGTGCTCAGTTTGAACAACTTAAAGCTATTGTTGAGAAATATTTTGGACATATTTGGTCGAATAGTGAGAGCTTTGGCATGAATTGAGTTGAAAGAAGGTTTTGTTAAGTCTGATTGAACACAAACAAACACCAGACACGATCTCGAGTCTGTACAAACATGAAAAAAAAAGTATTTTTGAGTAAACAACATGAGCCACACAAATGTGGCTGTGCAGGAAATCTGTCTTTTTTTTTTCCTTCTTCTTCCTCTCAGGTAGCCCCAATTTCGACAGATAACTGAAATCATGAGCTGGTAAAAGTTCGAGTTCTGTTCTTAAAATAGCCCCCAGACATTATCCTCGGTTATTTTGCAGTTTGAGAATTCAATCAACAACTCTGAATCTTGTTCATCTCGTCCACTCTGCTTTTATTCACTCGTCTCACATACAATAGACTTTTAAAATGTCGAGTTTTTGGGATAACAATAAAGATAGTATCAAAAAGGGGAGTCTAACAGCCCTCAAAGGGGCAGGAAAAGCGACAGTGACTGTCTCCAAATACGGATATCATGCTGGTAAAACCGCTTACAAAAACAACAAAAATGGAAAAAAATCACAAGGAGAAGGAGAAGAAGAAGAAGACTTACCACCTGCAGAAGCCAAACCTTTGAGTTCGCTAAGAGACCCACATTCATTTGCCCCGCCTCCAAGACACGTGGCTATTAGTGGTCAAGCGGAGTCATTCTCGCAACCTCAAAATTATCAGGCTCAGAATCCGTACCAGCCGGCAGCTTCAGCTCAGCAACAGCCTTACTATCAAGGTGGTATCCCAACCCAGCAGCAGCCTTACTACCAACAACAGCAACAGCCCGTTCAACCGGTCTCTGAGCCTCCAAAACCTCTACCCCCCCAACGTTCCGCTAATTCGCCTGCGGACACCCCAGATTATGGACAATTACAGCCTCCGACACAGCCTCGGCAGTATCAGGCTTCTGTTCAACAATACCAGCAGCCTTTGGTCCAACAGTACCAGCAAGCTCCAGCATATGAACAATTCCCACAGCAGCCACAGCAGCCCCAACAGTACCCACAGTACCCACAGTACCCACAGTACCAACAACCACCATCTCAACAGCCGTCTGTGAATCAGTACGCCCCACAACAATCTGAACAACGACAGGCTCCTGCTGTACCACATGGACAAGGTGGAATCACCATTACTGGTGATCAGCTTCGACAGGCTGGTTCTTTTTTCGCGTCTGTTATGTCTAATCAGCAGACTCAGACTCAGGCTGAAGTGCAGCCGCCCGTGCAGACTCCTGCGCCAGCTCAAACGTACGGAGGCTATCAGCAACAGCAACAGCAGCAAACCTATCAGCCCCAACAGCCTTATCAACAGCCTCAACAGCCTCATCAACAGCCCCAACAGCCTTATCAACAGCCTCAACAGCCTTATCAACAGCCTCAACAGCCTTATCAACAGCCCCAACAGCCCCAACAGCCCCTTCCAACACCTCCAGATCAGTTGTCTTACGAGAATCCATACTACTCTAATGAGGCTTCAGAACCTGTGAATTCGTACCCTCAGCCGCCAGAACATCCGCAGCCAGTCCCGGCGAGAGACTATGGGACTGTAGCCCAGCCACTACAAATTCAGCCAGTTCCACCAATGCAGCTTGATCAAATGCAGCCACCTCAAGCAGCTGTCCCTGCTAGAGCAGTTCCTGTTCCACCTCCTAGCGAGAAGAGACCTCCTGTGTACTCGCCCCAGTCACAAGCACCTGCCCCGTTTGATGCGCCTCCCCAGTATTCCAGAAAAGATCCTTCTCAAATAACGCTTTCTCAATCTGCGAACTCAGAATCTTCACTGGCAATTCCTCGGACTGGTGCAAGAGCCGCGGAGTCCTTAGAGAAGCCAAACGGGCCTCATAAAGAGGTCATTCAAGAGCCAAAATTCAAGGAGAATCTGATGGCATTTGACATCAACAAATACGGAGCACCGCCCCCTAAACCATTCAGAAATCAAGAAGAACAAAAGAAAGTTGAATCAGAACGTGAATTTAAAACTAGAATGCAAAAAATGAAAGAAGAATCTCAGGCCAAGGCCAAGGCAATTGCAGTTAAAAGTGCCTCAACTTCTGCTTCTGCTTCTGCTTTCACCTCGCCTCAAGCCACTGGATCGAAACCTGCTTTTCCTTCCAGAACGAGTTCAACAAACACTGATGTGGAAAAGGATTCTGAAACACCGAACAAGTTTAATTTGGTCGATATTTCCTTAATTCAGCCTCCTCCTCCAACGCCCAAACTTCACACAGAATCAGAACCCGTTCATTCACCCAAGTCTCGCTCTTCTTATAGCAGGCCTATTCCTGGTCCTCCTTCGAGACCAAAACCTCCGTCTACTTCCAATATTTCTGGTGAACCACCAATGCCACCGAGAAACTTTAATTTGATCGATGTTGCATCCATTGGACCACCTCCACCTGCTGTTCCTCCTCTTGCAAGAGCTGATGAGAATGAAACTAAGCATTCCTCGGCTCATAAGCCAAATACACCTGCAACTGTGTTTTCATTGCCACCACCACCACCAACAGGTTTACGCCCAGTTCCATCGCCGGCCGCATCAGCTTCTCCATCGACTCCAGTGAAGAAGGCTCCTCCCCCAAAGCCTAAGAAGATGGCAGCACCAATCCCGGTGGCAGCACCAATCCCGGTGGCAGTGATGGCAACTCCTACCCCGATCAACAAGAAAAAACCGGTTTTGCCTGGTCAGGCTCGGCCTCAGACTGCGTTGAGTGATTTCAGTTCGGAAGACGTTGTTGGTAAAAAGAAACTACCTCCAAAACCTACGAAAAAGCCTAGTTTTGCTAAGAGTGAAGCTCCGGATCCCGGGTCAAGCTCAAGTGCGAGTGGTAGTCACATAAGGGAGCTGCAGTCCCGACTGGCTGGTGTCCAACTTACCAGGTGAGTCTTGGTGTAGTCTTGTATATAATTCAATGCATACGAGCCATGATGAGCAAAAAAAGTTGTGTGTAGATCATTGGTAACTCATCAGTAATTAAATACTTAATGAGAACTTAGATACTCAGAATTTTAAAAAAGGGGTAAGAAAAAATTTGGCTCCTCCAAGAATTTGTGACTGGTCTCATAAACCAAATTAGAAGTATTCTTTCGATCCAATACAAGCCAGCCCCGTTTGAAAACCCAATCAGATTGCTTGAAACCAGCCTTCAAGCCAATGTATGTCATCAAATTTCTGTATATAAAGATGCCGTAGATGCCCTTTTCATTAATCATGGTAGCAGCTACCAAATTATTCTTCACCATCAAAAAATGTCATCAGAATTGATTACTATCAATACCAAAAACCAAAGAGAAACAGTCTTGTACTCGACTGCGGTGTTTAAAGAGTTAACAAAGAAGAAGACAAGACCTATATTCATGTGCTTTTGCTCATGGCTAAGGAAAAATGAAGGTTTGAACGATGAATATGGATTTCTTTCTTCAGACAGACGGATTGACACTACCCAACCTCCAAAAAAAGTTTTGATCTATAATCAGGAATACATTAAAGCCATGGTTCCTTTTATGATGAGATATGCAGAGAGTTCTAGGGATGAGTTGATGTATGAATTGAGTACTCTTAAAGATCTCAATACTATGGTGGATGCAGAACTGGTTTTCGGTCCTTTCCTAACTCAACGGGAACTGGATTTGCTGGATTGTGTTTTCAAAGTTTTCAGCAAAGAAAAGGATCTTGTTTCGGTTCTCAAACCCAATTATACAACCCAGGCAATCTCGAGAGCAATGCAGTTAATAGTGGATGAATATGCCTCAAGCCAGCCATCCGAAATGTTCCAATCTTACACTCCTTCGAAGAGAGAACTCAAGAAAGAATTTGTGCCCGAAGAAGCTGAAAAACCTGATTATGAAGACTCTTTTGCTCTGGCAGATCCACAACCTGAGTACGAGCTTGAACCTGAACCAAAACCAGTTGTTCCTCAATTTCAAACGGACGTTCTAATGGTTAGAAAAGAATTTCTTGAGGATCTGTCCAACAAGATTTCGGGTCTACAGATATCAGTCAAGCTTATGGCAGCAACTTCTACTATCAAACAGTGATTACTGGTTGTATGTTTGTTTTTAAGTTTTACTCTTTTTAATAATTCTTCAGAGTCAGTTCTACTCTCGCTTTTAGTTTATAGTTTTTCAATATGATTTTCACCTTTCTTTAGCTTGACATATATTGAATATGTTGAAAAGATTCGTACGACGAGAGAAGCAAGTCGTGCAAGTTGCCTCACCTCACGATTTGCACGACGAGCGGAGCAATAGATTGACCATCAATCAATCTATATGGTGGCAAGCAAAGAAAACTGCCTCAAAATATATCTCGCCATGTTCGCCTTTTAAATACAAAATCAGTTCTATGTCATGGCTGTTTCACCCATGACTCGCTTCGCTCGTCATTCGTTCCTCATTATGTATTATGGGCATTGTCACTTATACATTTTACATCTTTTCTAAAATCCCTTCAGCCCACCTGGTCAACAGTAATTCCTCCACATCGTCCCTTAGATCGACCTTCTCCTCCTTCTCCTTGTACTTGGCCAACAAGACCTCCATCTCTGAAAAGTATCCCGGCAAAATTATCTCCTTTAATTCGCAATAATCTGACTTCATCACCTTCTTCAACACCAACTTGACAAATTTACTGAATATTTCTCTGGATTGCTCTTCACTGCTCAAAAGAAATGAGTCCATCAAGGTCGTCTGAAAATTCACAAGCTTGTCGTATTGCGAGGTGGTAAGATTGTATTTTTCGGCAATTTTGTTGAAAGACTGGTTTAAAATGCGGTTCAAACAACGTCTCATCTTCACATCACGATCGCTGGTAGAGTATGCTCGATTATTCCTTTCCCCTTTCGGAATCGGAGATGAAGGCACCAAATTTTGTTTCAAAGTAACATTCTCCTCGAGTTTAGGTTTCGTCGGACCTAAAGTGAGGGTCCCCAGGTCGAAATTTCCAGGACTCTCCTGCTTGGAATTCTGAGCTTGCACTGTTGGAATATAAAACCGTTTTCCACTATTGCCAGTTTCAATGTCCCATTGGATCTTTTTGTCGATGAGACGAACAAGGTCGTTCTTGGATACTTTGGAACCTTTCTTGACGAACGGATGACTAAGCAACGTCACTGCTTTTGGTCTCAACTTTGGATCTTTCTGCAAACATTGCTGTATGAAATCATCAAACGGTTTGCTGAACCCAGAACCAAGTCGAGGAGGTGGGTCGTCCACAATCTTGAACAAAACGTCAAATGGATGGAACTGAGAAAGAGGAGGTTTCCCGTATGCGAGCTCCAAGGCAGTAATTCCCAATGACCATATATCGGCAGCAAAATCATAGGCTTTATGCATGATAATTTCTGGTGGCATCCAGTACGGAGTGCCCACAAAAGTGTTTCTTTTCGACATATTGTTTGAAAGTTGGGTGGCAACACCAAAATCCGCTATCTTGACGTCACCAGAGTTGCTCACCAACACATTGGCAGCTTTGAAATCGCGATGGATCTTACCGTTCTCGTGCAAATACACTAGGGCATGGAGCAGTTCGTGCATGATGAGAGCAATGACATCCTCACTAAAAGGCCCTGCCGTCAGCAAATCCGAGCATGAACCGCCACCAAGAAGCTCCATTATAATCCACAGTTTGTAACCTTTGAGAAAACAGCCATGGTATCGTGCCACGTTCTTGTTATTGCATGTAGAGAGAATTTTTATCTCTTGCTGAATCTCCTGAATTTCGTCGCTGCTTTCGAGATCAACCTGTTTGATCGCCACATGTTCCTGAGCCACCTTGTCAAAACCCCGATAGACCACGCCAAAGGCACCTCTTCCGAGCTCTTCATCAAGCTCGAATTGATCCGCGGAGTATGTTCTGGCTTTAGTCATTGCAAGTGCAGGTGTGGGAGAAGCACAAGTCTAGTTTCAGTTATCGCGATAGCAGTCAGATAAGACATTGACTCAAGTGGACTTCACTATGTAACTCAGTGGAGCATCTATCTTCAGAGTTGTAGTACACTAGCGATCTATCAACAGTGTCAGATTGGACCAATTCAGTTGAAGTCAGGAAAAGAGTGGAATTCTCGTGCACCAAAAATATACCAAAAAAATCTCTCTGTCCGTGTACGGGTGCAAGAAATTTCTCATCAACTCTTTACAATCCAGAGAGAGAGATGATGGTAGGACTAATCATCAATAGACGGCTCTCCATATCAGTTCGGTTCAACTCCCTCCCCCTTTCACTATGTTTCGCTGCTGCGAGACTGTACTGAGGGCCATACCACAACAGCTGTGTCCTTATACCGTTCGATCATTGTGTCCTTATACCGTTCGATCACAACAGCATAGATTATTCGCAACATCATCTCTACTTTGCAACGTCTCAAACGAAAACGAATTCGACAGTTTCATCCTGCAACGAAGCTTGCTTCCTAAAATCTCGTCAGTTTCAGGAAACAACCCGGTCAGCAGGTCGCTTCTGAAATGCATAGTGTTCGATTCCAATGGAAATTACACTCATACAGCCTCAGATGTGAAAAAAAGCCAGCTTATTCTCAAACATGATCTTCTACCCCGTGACTTGAGAAAAATCGATAAAGGTTACGAAGACATTGTCCCATCCATCCTAATACGTCACGATTCAATTTTGCTCAACATCTTGCATATAAAAACTCTGATCAAGGCCGACTCGGTGGTTTTGTTTAACTATGATCATACTTTCTCAAATGATAAGCTTATAGCTAACTTGTCGAACAAGCTCAAGAACAATAGCAACGAGGCCCTTCCATACGAAATCAGGGCATTAGAGACAATTTTCATGGATGCAATCGAGAATCTAAACTCCGAAAT
Source organism: Ogataea pini (assembly GCA_003707665.2). Lineage (NCBI taxonomy): Eukaryota > Fungi > Ascomycota > Pichiomycetes > Pichiales > Pichiaceae > Ogataea > Ogataea pini. Next base: position 331,702 of record PPKL02000012.1, on the reverse strand, counting down.
GAAGGTCCAGGTGACCGTCGTTAACGGAATCCTCAAGGAATTGGAGGATGATGTTGATCTTACCAAACTGAAATATCTTCTTTTGGTGTCCAAAAAATTATCGCAGTTTCAACAAAAAGCAACTCTGATTAGAGATCTCATAGATGAGCTACTTGCCAATGATGGGGACCTTGTCGAATTGTATTTGACAGACAGAAAGCTAGGAAAATCCAGACTAGATCACGACCACGAAGATGTTGAACTTTTATTGGAATCATACTCATTGAATTGTGATGCCATTGTTCAAACCGTTGAAAAATCCATTAACGACGTGAAGACTACTGAAGAGATCATCAATATCATATTGGACTCTAACAGAAACCAATTGATGCTGCTGGGAATGAGATTCAGCATATCATTGCTGAGTTTTGGTAGCTTGCTCTTTCTGGCCTCAGTTTACGGAATGAACTTGGAGAACTTCATAGAAGAGAAAGATTATTGGTTTGGTGTGGTTACTGCATTTTCGTTTTTGGGTTGTTTCTGGATTTTCAGAACTGGAATCAAGAAACTGAACCAGCTTCAAAAAATTCAAATGATGAAATAATGTTATTTATAAGTATCTATTCACAATAGAGAATTACTGCTGTACGTATTTGCAATCAGCATGCGTAGTAAAGGCTTGAGGTGATGTTTCAATCATTTTTGATTTTCTTCGGGGTCTCCTGCTCTTTCGAAGCTTCCGCGGGTCTCTTCTTGTTTGAACTCAGATATTGCTTGATCGCTGAAAATCCGCTTTTATCCGTCTGTTCGTAAAGATGTTCTTTCGAGTAATTCATAGTGTCGGAAAACCTGTCAATCGGCTGATGATAAGATGGTGGTGGAACATGACCTCCTCCTTGGTTACTATGTGAATTCGTGTGTCTGTATCTTGATCCCTGAGAGTTGTTGTGAAAAGGCCGTTGTTGATGGCGTCCCGAGCCTCCTGGGCCGGTCGGACGTCCTCTCGAGCCATGCTCTGTATAGTTATTCGCGAGTGGCTGTGATTTGTATTTGCTGTCTGTGTGTGCTGCAGTCCACGATGCTTTGGGCTGACTGTAGTATCCTTGGGATCTGGATTGGTTGAGAGGTTCGCTGCGCGGTTCTCTTTCGTATGGCGGGTTTTTGTAGCTAGTATCGGGTTGATCATTGAATGTGGGGGGAGGGGCTCCATATTTGGAGTGGTTCAGAGAATGATTTGGTGGTTTCACAGCACTAGCAGGCCCACTCATCACCCCTCGGCGTTTCTCCTCTTTGAACCGTTTGATATCGGATTCGTGACTCTCTTCAAACTTCGGCAGAACTTCAGGCTTGCAAGGAAGCGGGGATGTCTTGAAATAGTCTGATTCAAGGGCCTTGAGAGCATTGAACCGTTTGGCAGGGTTCAACATGAGTAAACCAGCAAGAAGTTTCACTCCTTGATGTGGCAAGAAATGGTTGTACTCCTGTTCAAGTGTCCTCACATAATTCACATTCAAATTGACTCCGTTCTTGTTGATAACATCGCAATTTGGGAAAGACTCCGCGGTTGGACGTCCCAGAAGCCTGAATATCAAATCTGCTTGATCCAAATCTGACTGACCCTCAAGAATTGGCTTCTTCTTGAAAAGCTCACCAAAAACACACCCAATTCCCCACATATCGACGGCAGTGGTGTATTTTCGTTCGCCCAACAAGAGCTCCGGCGGCCGGTACCATCGAGTCACCACCAAACCGGTATACTCGACGTGGCCCCCTCCTGGTAATGACGAAGGTTCTGATGGTGGTTTTCCATGATACACTCTTGCAAGTCCGAAATCGGCGATTTTCACCACGCCAAAATAGTCAAGAAGAATATTTGCGGTTTTGATATCTCTGTGTAAGTACCCTTGATTGTGAACATAATTGATTCCTTGTAATAACTGTGTCATGATGCACTTGATTTGCGGTTCGGTTAGCTTGACTCTTGGGTTATTCAGAAGTCCATTTAGATCAGACGAAATGTACGGGGTAACCGTATAGAATGTTCCAGGTGATTTTGAGTCTGTATTTTTCTCATGGATCATATCCAAAAGTTGTAGAACGTTCAAATGGCGGAACTTTTTCATGATTGTTATCTCTCGAAAAGCAGTGATTGGAAACCCATCTTTTGTATCGTGTAAAATCAATTTCTTCAAAGCCACAAGTTTCTGTGACGAGTTCTGACGCGCTTTATAAACAACCCCAAAAGTTCCTTGGCCCAACTGCTCAATTATTTCATAGTTCGTTAGCTTGCTCATCCCATTATACCGACTTTTAGTTCTCGCCCGTCTCTTGTCGTCCGAGCCTGAGCCTGAGCCTGAGGTTGGATGCTGCTCAACGGAAGACATGATCAGTCAAAGCAAGTCTTGCACCTTGAGTTTCGCAATCAAATGGGCAACCCGAGCCTTGCTGATTCAAAAGAGCAAACAAAAAACTAGTTCAAAGTAGATGAGTGCCTCCCGCCTCGAAACTTTCAGGAAGCCTTCTTTAATTTTTCTTTCGTCTCAATGAAAATTGTCAGTTACATAAGCAAGTGAAAAAAAAAAAAACTCCCATGTATCACGTAATCATGATCTGAGTATTTCGTCTAGAATATCTGCAAGATCACCTGCAAGTTCAAGATCTTGTTGATCTTGTGGATTGATTTCATCAGTCCCTGTCTCTCTGGAAAGTGCCACATAGGATCGTAATTGCTGAACTAGATCTTCCTCAAGATCCAGCCCATATTTCGCTAGCAAGTCGAGAACTGCTTGTTTTTTAACCAGACTATCGATACAAGTCCAGGCGATGACGATATTGTTTAGCAGCAGCAACTCATCCAAATTATCATTTTGGATACGCATTTTGAACTTCAAAAGTTTATCGAGATTGGCGTAGCTCTTATGAGTCATCTTGTTCACGACTCTGATGTGTTCGTCGGAAGTTAGCGGGAGATACTTGAACAATTTTGATAGAATAACCAACACGTAATTCTCTGTGGAATCAATCTCTTTAGGAGGCTTCCCTGTCGGAAGATGTTTGAAAAGTGGTTTCAACAGACCGGCACTCACCATATTAATGGCCATCGAGTCGTCGGTTAAAGCAAATGCCAGTAATTTGAATGCGTTCCTTACATGCCATTTCGAATGCGAAATTTCCAAAATCAGTAGGACAAGTTCAATTCCTTCGTTTTCGATGAATCTCTTGTTGTATTCTGAGCTGGCTGAAATCAGGTGACAAAGCAGTTGAACAGCGTTCTCAGCAAACTCTTCAACTTCAGAGTTTTTAACAATAGTAGCTTTCTTTAAACGCGAGACTGTTACCATTAAAAGCTCCACTATATCTTCATCTCCAAGCAGACTAACCTCGAAAACTTTCAATTGTTCTTTTGTAGCTGTCAAGAGAAGAGTATTGAGATACTCAACAGCAAACTGTGTGATTTCAGTGATCTGTGCAACCTGTTTGAATCCAGAGATCTGATCAAGAATCCAAGAATTGAGCGATTGATTACGTAAAAACGTGTCTTGAAGTTCTGCATTCGCATACTCGTTCAGATTGACCAATATGGTGAGACAGAGTGAGGTCGACTGTGTCTTGGATTCATGATTTTCTAAATATGGTGCTCTTTTGGTGAGGAAATCTGCCAAAATCTGGGCAAGGTTCATCTTCACGAACAACGAAGCCAACTTGTTGTGTTTGATGGTGATGTGATCCTCATCTCCATCCTCGACGATATCGTTTAGCACAGCGAGCATTTGCTGTGCTATATCTGCATTCGGATGTATGGAAATCAAACCAACAGTCTCTATAAACGACGGATTTGATTCGAGTTCCGTGTAGCAGTCTTCATAATCCTCACATTCGTCAAGAGCAATGCTAATTTCACTGAGACCTTTTATAGACTGGTACAATTCGAACTCGTTTTCCATGAATTTCAGCGGTTCTTTCTCTTGGTACTTTTCTCGAAGCTCAACATTCTTTGACAGTAGTTTGGCCACTTTAGAAAGAGTTTTTTTCAACCAATTGCGGTCATATTTCACGTTGGCAGCTGGATCTTGTTCACTATCGTTTTGAAGAAACTCCAAGATCTTGTGGTCAGGGTCATCGATTTGCTGTTTTTTATGAGTGGACTCGATGGCCTCGACAGTTGTTTCAACTTTGCGCTTTCCGGAGGCAAAAAGATCGTCTGTATTCATCCTACGGCGGCCTGATATTACAATTAGTGGTGATTAGAGTACACTTTATGCGAATAGCTTTTTTTTTGTTTTTTTTTTAGCTTAAGCAGTAAACCGAGAATGACAGGCACAGTCGAGGAAGAGCTGAAAAACTAGCTTTTGGCAAATTCAGAGGTTTTTTTTCAACTCGGTGAGAGAGTGAAGTATGAATACTAACACACCAGTTGGTGGTGATGGTGATGTCATTCCCAGATTCGTATAGATGAATAAGCAAACCCCATATTTTGATCCACTGCACGCTTTCTGTTTGATTGTAGCTGTTTGCTACTGCAGACTCAATTTTCGACCTGTGGTGGTATCTGCAATGCCGTGCAGGAGCGTAATGGGCAGCAGGGGACGTTAAGCCGCGAGCCGTCTGTCAATTGTTATAAGATGGGAGGAGGAGGAGGAGGAGTAGGAGGGGAAGGAGAGCGGGAAATGGAATAGTTGTGAACAGTGAAGACAGAACAGCGAGTGTGACATATGGTTGATGAAGACGTGAGTGACTTAGGACAACGACTGCCTATGGCCCTGTTCGGTCGTCATTAATGGTTCGCACATCCTTTTCAGAATTCTGAAATTTTTTCTAGCCGAAATTGCTGCATTTTCAACAATGCAGCTCAAGATCTGTATTCAAAGATAACTAAAAATGCCTTTTAAAATGCACTCTTGCGGCTATGCGGAATGCAAGCTACTCGTAAGTTTGTTTTGGCTATTGTTTCTAAGAATAAACACCATTTAGGTTATCATAAGCTGTTTTGTCTTGCGTATTCATTCGCTCCATCAATTGAACTAGCTACCGAATTTCGAAAGTGTTTTTTTTTTTTTTGGTAGTTTTTATTTTTTTTTCTGACTTTCTTTTTTCTCTCTCCACCACCACCACCACCACCACAGAGGAGGGGCTCAACACCATCCAACTATCATGGTCTCGAGCAACATCGTGTATCCAGGCTCGACTCTTTCCATAGTCCATGACAAACTTTCCGTACTAGATATCATTAAAGGAGTTGTTGGCTATGCTACCGCTACTGTTGCAGACACCCTGTTTGGCAAGAGTCCGTTACAAATAGACAGTCGACTTTTTGCATCCAGCAACTCGTTGATCAGACCTTGTGCAGTTGACGAATTTGAGTACGATTTCACCAACCCAAACCCTTTGAACTGGGATATTCAAAAATACGTTCTATTAGGAACAGAAAACCCTACAGAGCTCAACAACACATACCTTTCAGGAGCGCCATCAAAATACCAACAACTGCATAAGACTGAATCAAGCTCAAATTCTTCCAAGTCCAGTTTGATCGAACACGACGCTCTACACACAACCTTTAGTCATTTGGTCAAGTGTGAACAAGAGAGTACCGAACAACAATTTATTTATCAAGATCCTGCTGCTAACAGCAAAGCATTCGCACAATCCAAACAGCCACAATTTGAGGAAGACGAAGGGTTTTCATCAGCAGAGGAAAATGACGATGATTATTATGACGATGAGTACGCCCTCGATGACGAACTTTGCATGAGTTTTGTGCGTTATCATTCGCAGAGGTCTTACCCCTCCATTTCCTCTTTCCAAAGCGCAGAAGCTTCGCAAAGCTCTAATTTGAAGAGGAAACACACTGACATTTTGGATAGGAGATTCGAAGAATCTTGTGTTGACGCTGGTGTGGAAAACAACGCTAACGCTTCAGCTCTGTTCATAGCTTCTGCTGGAATTCAACAGAGAAAGCATGAAGATGACACGCTCGGTATCGAAAAATCGTCTGCTCCATCGAACGCTGTTGTCGATAATGAAATGTCAAAGAAATTTCTCGAAACACCCGAGAAAAGCAGCGAGTCCGACGAGAATATTGCTACTCCGCAAACCGCAGACACCCCCGACCAGAGCCAAAGTCAAAGTCAATATGTTTGTCCTGTTTGCAACACGACGCTTAAGATGAAATCGTATCTCAAGAGACACATGCAGAAACACGAGGATTCTCGTCCGTTCAAATGTCCGTTCCATGCTGCCAGTGCATTAGCATTGAAGCAAAAAGAAGGTGAAGAAGAACTGATCAATTCCAACAACGTGGGAACAAATTGCCACGCTACGGGTGGATTTTCCAGACGTGACACTTGTATAATACATCTGAAGTCTATACATTTTGTTTATCCTGCCGGGATAAAATCGCAGGATAGAAATCGCTCTCCTGGAAGATGTGCTGGGTGTTTTAGGAAGTTTTCGAATAACAATTATTGGTTGAAGAATCACGTCTTTGTGAATGAGTGTCCAGCTATTGTGGCGAGGTACAAGTGGTCTTATCGCAGTTGACAAATGACGAGCGAAGCGACTATTGGGTGAGGGAGAACAGACCAAGCAAATTGAGAACCACTTGCTTCGTTTGATAATTCAGAATTGATTAGTGCGAATGACTAAGGAAACTGAATGCTCATGACTCGCTCCGCTCATGGTTCTCGTTGACTAGACGAACAAATTCGCTGTTTCTGTTCTGACTTTTTTTATTTCTTTAGTTATTCGTATATTTGGGTTTCCGCGGACGCTGACTGTTTACTGTGTATATTGTCTACACTGGGTGTATTTTTTACCCGTGCTTTGATTGCTGTAGAGATTACGAGCGAAGCAGGTCTTTTGTCTAACTGGACACCAATTCTTGTTGCTCAAGGCGCCTACCTGGATGCCTCACATCTGAGCCATCCATCCCCCATCCACCGTCAAACATTCACCGTTGACATAGCTAGAAGCCTTTGAAGCAAGAAAAACAACCGGACCCTTCAAATCTTCTGGATCTCCCCACCGCCCTTGGGGAGTATTGTCCAAGATCCACTTACTCTCAGCATCATTTTCTGCCAAAGCTTGCGTCAAATTAGTCTTGATATATCCAGGACCAATACAATTCACGTTCAAACCCTTGGAGGCCCATTCAACAGCACAAACTTTAGCAAATTGCAGAATCCCCCCTTTAGAGGTAGAATACGCAGAAGCATTCGCTCTAACTCTAAAACTAGCGAGACTAGCAGTGAAAATGATCTTACCTTTGATCCCATTACTGATCATTCTTTCTGCCACAACTTTGGTCAGTTCGATTGGAACGTTCAAATTGACGTGCAACACTTTAAGATGTTGGTCCGTTGGATAAGTTTTAGTTGGTTGTCTGAAATTGATACCCGCATTGTTGATCAATATATCGATTTCTCCAGTTGGAGACTTGAGTAGTGCAGGAATCACAATTTTGTCATTGATTTCTGTCAATAAGACCTCTGCCAAATCGCATTCCACGTAGTCCACAACTGCAGTTGATGACGGATTCGAATTCAAAATAATATTCTTTGTAATTTCGGGGTCCGTAGATGCTCTATAAGTGAAGATAACAGAAGCTCCTGCCTCATACAAAGCTGTGGCCATTGCTTGGCCAATACCGTTTGTGGCACCTGTGATAAGGGCCACTTTTCCTTCAAGTGAGAATAGATCAAGAGACATTTTGCTTGGATGGAATTGTCAACTAGAGGAGAGTGGGGTAATTGACCATGAGCGAACACTTTGGTTTAATCAAAGGTTTTTATATCATGCATGAAAAGATATGGGGGCTGCCAGATGGGGGGAGTTGATTTCTTGTCGCGAAAAATTGGGGGGGATCGCACGGCGAGGAGGAAAGTGGTCAAATTGAGTGTTTGAGCTGGTGATGGTGTGACAAAAAGAGTCATCGAGGACTGACTGACTATCTGGGGGAACCACATATCCAATGACTCACATTACTATTGAAATTAGAAACTTTTATTAGTCATTTTTGATACATTCATTAGCTAGTAGAACAACTCCAATCTGACGTAACATGAAACAATAATGAATCGAACTGGGCTGTAACTCAAGGTAGTTTGAAGTTGTTTAGTGATGTTTGCTCATGATCAGAGAAACAAGTAAATCGTCTTTCCAAGCAACTACCAAACGAATCGTGCCCACTCGACCCATCTCTCCAGCGGATCATTCGCTCGTCACTTTATCCATATGACCAATCAACTCCTCAACCTGCAAATATGCCGTCTTGACCCCACCAAAATATTTACTCTGCGACTCCAAAAACCTACTCAATGTTCTTAGTTTCTCGAGTAAAACATTCTGTTTCAAATTTGCCACAAGTTCCGCCGTACTTGGATCAGAAACTTCCCACTCAAACAACATCTCTGAACCATTATAAACCTTGACAACCCCAATCTCTGCCCTGAACTCGTGTGAACAAAGCAGCAGAATCGTCGAGCATAAAACAGGAACAGCTTGACAAACACATGCCAAACTGAACAGGGGATATTGAACCCATGTTTCCGTGGTTGAGTCAACACCAGACATTTTCCTCAAACTTTGGTCAACAACGAAGTAACTGACGTCGTCTTTCAATGAACATGGAGCAAGAGTGGCCGGTAGAACGGAATTCATCGCGATTGTTTCCTCACAAACTCCTTCTCCGAGCTCCACCAAAGAAACAATTGCCAAACTGGCAGAAACACACATAAGCAGAGACTTCCATTGTCTCAAATCAGTCTTTGGAACTCGGAAACTGTCACGTCCAGGTAAAGGGGATGGTAAGTCGTTCAAAAAATTGATTTGAGACTGTTGAGGCGTTGAAAGTTTTGGCAAAAATGCGAACATTTGCAAACAAACAGAAGAATGAAGTAGAATCAAAGAAACACGGTTGACGAAATTTGCAAAGAACAAACTTGAATTAACAACAATTTGGTTATCATCAATCGAATATGGTTTCATAAATTCACATGAGTTCAGTTTTTGGATTTGTGAATCGAATTTTAGTATATTTTCAGTCAAAAGAGCGTTTCTTGCCACAGAATCCATCACTTGTTCCAAGACTTGACAAGACACAATCAATGCGACCGAGTCATCCAGCTTGAAAGCAGCTGGATTGTTCAAATTGACCTGTGAAAGCGTGAGAGCTTTGTTGTGATTTGTTTTGAATTTTGCTGGAGTCTTTGATAGACAGTAGAAATCAGCGTCTTTCATTGGTAACTCCAAACTTTTAGGTAGTTCGAGTAGCGTTGGTTCTTTATATGGAAATCCATGGTTAAATCTTCTGAAAACACTGAATTTGTAAACATTCCAAACGGCTCTCACATTGCATTCACGTTCAATAAGTTGTCTTTCCGTCGAATATTCAAGCATCTCTTGAAATTCGGTACTGGATTTGGCTCTCAACAAATCCAGATAATTTGAAGCTCTAATGGCACGGACACAGTTCAGCAATCTATCATCGTCACCGCTGTAACACGTTATTGTGATTCCGACAAGCTCAGTATGAAATGATAAATCCTCTCTAAATTGCTTACCCAGATCAATCCAATACGCCTCGTTTGTATATTTTGGATCCTCTATTCCGTTTGGCAACAGATATTTCACAGACATTCGGAACATACTACACAATATAGCCACTGTTTCCTCGTTAAGTGTCAATCTTTCAACGAAAAGCGTCTGATTCGGCAATACTTGGTACGTGAGATGAACGTATTTGAAGAAAAGTTTGATCAATACCAATGTGGTTTTCCATTTTGGAAGTCCGAATTTAGCCAATTCCCTTTCTGAAACACGAGCAGGCAACGGAACAGGATCATCGCTTGTTGAAGACTCCGGTTCGCTGGTTGCCTGAACAGACTTGTTACGTTCCTGAAGCTCATTCTGTTTCTTGACCCAGTGTTCTGTTGAACTGCTGTAACCAGCGGGTTGTTGAATCTTTGACCGTTTTTCCGGGACATCAGTATCCATCTGTGCACTACTGCCTGTGCTGCCGTAAACGTTGAGCCGTTCCAATGGTGGGAGAACGGGATGTGTCGTTTCAGTCTCGTTTTCCACGTCAACGTCACCATCTGCATCCCCAGAAGGTTGATAGTGTTGGGGATGCAGCGGTGCGGGATGCGGTGGTGCGTACGGGAACCCGTAGCCGTGATAGTGGTGGAAAGGCGGAGGAGGCGGAGGAGGCGGGCCATAGTGGTGTGGATGGCGCGAATGAGGCGGCGGCGGATAGTGGTGGTGATGGCGGTGCGAACCAAACATGTCGTGCGAGTACTGGTGCGGTGGTGGTCCGTGGTGAGGAGGAGGCGGCGGTGGTGGAGGCAATCCATAATAGGGGTACCTGCTTGCAGAGGAGCGAATACTACTGGAGTAGCCGTCAGAATACTCGCTGGATGTGTCTTCTTTGGAGGTAGTAGCTGTTCTGACAGAAGAGTCGCGATGGAATGGTGGTGGAAGGTAGGTTGAGTTCAGACGAGAGCCTAGTGGGGCCGTGCTTGAAGATCTTCCAGATTGTGAGGTCAAATCAGGGGGAGGATGGTCTGATGCCATGGAGAACCCATGAGTGCCTGGAGGGCCATTAGCGCCATGAGGGCCATGGGGGCCAGGAGGCCCATGAGGACCAGGAGGCCCGTGAGGACCAGGAGGCCCGTGAGGACCAGGAGGTCCGTGAATACCGTGAGGCCCGTGAATCCCATGAGGTCCACCAGGCCCTGGCGGGCCTGGTGGAGCCCCGTATATATACCCATCGTAAGGCCCCGGTGTCCAGTCTCTAGAAGGAACATGATGGCGCTTATGAGCCCCTGTTTGAGACGAAGTTGTTGCGGTAGAATCAGGGGTCAAGGCATCGGTGTTGGCTCGGGAATCAATCGACGAGGCCTTTCTACGCCTACCACCACGTTTGCTGGGAACAAAGACACATTCAAGGCCTGCTGTAAGACAATTCGTACATTTTTTGTATGTCGTTGTAGCTGGACGTCCTGAAGTGCTGTTTTGAGGAGCTGGTCCATCTAATGTATGAATCTGTATTTCACCGTCACACTTGACTTTCTTCTCTCTACACGCGAGACAGGCCTTTTTCGCGACAGGACGTCTGTCGTGGTTGTTTTCTGGAGGAGACTGTGGCGGGGATTCTGTTGTTGGTGGTTGATGTTCGTAAGTTTGATGACTATGATTGGTTTGTTCCTTTGGAAAGTTTGATGGGGTTGTTGAAGATCTGTGGGAACGGCCAAAACTGGGCGGCAACGGCGCCGCTCCCGGGCCGTGGAGTGACGGCAGCGAGGACGGGGTGTTTTCTCCAAACATTTAAAGCATTCCTCGGGGATGGGAAGATAGATTTTGGTGGGTGTTTTGGAAAACCAACTTGAAGTTGAATCTAAATATATATGTGGAAATAGCGTACGCTTGCGATGCACAGCCTGGGATGAACGAAGAAAAAAAAAAAACACAGCCCTGTGTGACGGGGAGTGTCGCGGGGAGTCGCGGGGAGCAACGGGGAGATCACGGGGAGTTGGGTAGAAAGATCTACCCAGGGAATCCCGAGAAGAATTTCAGGTCCCCGAGGCTATTTTTAGCGATGAGCGACTAACCAAAAGACGAACAAGATTACAAGCAAAGGGAGTAATTAGCGACTTGTAAGTAAATGAGTGGCTGGTGAGAGAAAAATGACCCTCAAGTAACCCTTCAGTCGCGTTCCATCCTAATGCAAGCTATTTGACCTGTTTTATATATATACTCATCATCATTGCATTAGCTGTCGATCTTATGTTTGTCACACCTGAGACCTACACCTCGCACCTGATAAGCGCGATACATATGAACGGTTCCAATTCTTGTCTCAGATGCCAGCACCACTCATGAGTCGCTACGCTCGTCTTCTGCTACTAAACAACAAACGACTCACTTCATTCGCCGTTTGTCTATATTTTCTCATCTTTATCTTTATTCACTAACTAAAACAACTTCTCGCATCGCTCGCAGTCATTTAGATGGCAGCAGACTTGTGGAAAGCCTTACCAGCGTAAATAGCCTTGTCACCAAGTTCCTCCTCAATTCTCAAAATTTGGTTCAACTTAGCCAATCTCTCGGATCTAGCTGGAGCACCAGTCTTAATTTGACCAGATCTCAAACCAACAGCAATGTCAGCAATGGTGGTATCCTCAGTCTCACCAGATCTGTGGGAAACCATAACACCCCAGCCAGCAGCGTAAGAGTCCTTAGCAGCTTGGATTGACTCGGTCAAAGTACCGATTTGGTTAACCTTCAACAAAAGAGCGTTAGCACATTTCTTCTCGATGGCAATCTTGATTCTCTCTGGGTTGGTAACAGTCAAATCATCACCAACAACTTGAATGTCAGTGGTAGAGAAGAAGTGAGACCAAGCTTCCCAGTCATCCTCAGCGAATGGGTCCTCAAGGGAAACAATTGGGTACTCCTTGATCAATTCGCTGTACAAATCAGCCAATTGCTTACCAGTGAGCCACTTCTCTGGGTCAGAGTTAGGGTTCTTGAAGTCAAGATCGTACTTGCCATCGTGGTAGAACTCGGAAGAAGCAGTGTCAAGAGCAATACCAATCTTACCGGTGTAACCAGCAGCCTCAATGGCGTCGGTAATGAGCTCAAGAGCCTCTCTTGGAGTAGAAATATCTGGAGCAACACCACCTTCGTCACCAACATTACCGGCGGATTGACCGTATCTCTTCTTGGCAATGGACTTAAGGTTGTGGTAAACTTCAGAACCCATTCTCAAACCCTCAGAGAAGGATGGAGCGTCAGTTGGGACAATCATGAACTCTTGGAAAGCAAGAGCACCACCAGCGTGGGAACCACCGTTCAAAACGTTTTGGAATGGAACTGGCAAGACGTATGGTTGCTTGGTACCAGACAAGCTAGCAATGTGCTCGTACAATGGAACACCCTTGTAACCAGCAGCAGCCTTAGCAGCAGACAAAGAGACACCAAGGATGGCGTTAGCACCGAGCTTACCCTTGTTTGGAGTACCGTCAAGCTTGAGCAAGAACTCATCAAACTTGGCTTGGTCAAGAACGGAGACTTGCTCCTTGATCAAAGCTGGAGCAATGACGTCATTGACGTTAGCAACGGCCTTCAAAACACCCTTACCGAGCCACTTGGACTTGTCACCGTCTCTCAATTCAAGAGCTTCGTGAACACCGGTAGAAGCACCAGATGGAACAATGGATCTGAAGAGACCCTTCTCAGTGTGGAGGTCAACTTCAACAGTTGGGTTTCCTCTCGAGTCGTAGACGTATCTGGCAAAAAGCTTGGTGACAGTAGACATTTTATAAATGATTTGTTGATTCAATTGAATTATACAAATAATAATATTCTGATCAATCAGGATAACCTTGACCCTTTATATAATTTGTTCATATTCGCGAGAATCGTGCTGCCCAGCAATTAACATCTGACAACCTCGCACCAGCCTCGTGCGCGCCACTCCGAAACTTTTCAGAAGTTATTCCGTGCGTGTACTCCGAGCATCGAGAAGAGCGAAGCGAGTCTCGAGTGAGGGATGGATCCCAATACTGAGTGACTCGCCTCGTTTGTCCCTTGGCATTGATCATTTGCTACTGAGGGTATGAATGGTTGCTGTTGACGACATGTTTTGCTTCGCTCCACAATCGTACCCATCGTTCAAAGGACCTCTGCAGCCCGGAGTTGATGCCGTCGAACCACTTCACCCTCACCGCCACGCCAGGCCTTCAGGAACCTGCAACCCGGCCCCGCGGATTGCCGGGCCTGGAAAAAATTGATTCAATCGCCCGGCCAACTAGCACGCCATTTTTCACTTCCTCACCAGCCTCATCTATCAATTGTCACCCGTTCGGAGAAGACTAATCCTAGCATCATTCGCCACACCTCGCACCAGACATCCCCGCTGGGCCCGGAGTTGTGAGGGGATGCAAAAAAAAAACAAAACGACAACAATTTTTTTGCTTCCGATCGTCCATCGACGTGTAATTTGCGCGACCGCGCAACCTTGAGAATCCGGGTCGGTCGTCGACCCGTCGATCAGCTTGCTCGCCTTGATTATGTAATCATGACAGCCCTTTTGCTGAAGGGCTGTAGACGATCCTTTTGTGTTCGCTATTTCTGTAATTGCTCCTCAGCGTGGCAAACTAAAAATTACACTCTTCAATTTTCTCCGTAGTGCCATCTTCTACTCTATTCAGTTCCACTAAGCCAGACGTTCTGTGATCAATCCACAGTTCGTTGCTTTGCTATCGCTCATAGATCGAATCTTTTATCTGCCCGGATAATCTGTCAAGTCCCCAGAATCCTGATAATAATGGTTTCCGTCTCCAAGTTATCCCTGCTGGTCTCCTCTGTATTGTTAGGTTCTTCTTCCGTTTTTGGGTTTTCTCTGACCAATCTGTTCAAACATTCTGCTTTCCCAGGCCAGGACAATAAACCAGTTCCAGGCGAATCCCCATTGTTGCAATGCGACGCTTCAGTTTCCCAACTTCTGAAACTATCTCAAGTGAGCCTTTCGCCAAACCCACCAGAACGCGGCGCTAATCTTACTGTTTACGCTGTGGGAACCCTCACTGAAGACATTGACGATGGTGCTTATGTTGAAGTCGACGTCACTTATGGTTACATTAAGCTTTTACACAAAACTTATGACCTTTGTGAACAATTGCCAAACGTTGATATGGAATGCCCAATCGAATCGGGCTTTTACGAACTCACCAAGATAGTGGAGATTCCAAACGAGGTTCCTCCAGGAAAGTACACTGTTGTCTCTAGAGCCTACACTAAAGATGATGAGCTTATCACATGTCTTACTGGAAGTATCGAATTTCCTCAATACTAAATCAGAATACAATTATATGTATTAGCTATAACTACATAACAGTGCGAAAGAGTTGATTTATTTTGTAAAATTAACTTGATGAGCCCAGCAGTGAAACGCGCTCGTCCTGGAAACCAACAGCTGGCGAAAGAGCCAATCCGTGATCATGGTCGTGGTTGCTTCCAATCGATTTATTACTTGCGACGTCGTTATGTCCATGTGAAAGATCTTCCAGCAAAACACGGTCCATGGCAAGACGTTTGCTGATTTTTTTAAGTTGATACTTGAGCGGAATAAGCGGCATGTAACCATGTTTGCGCTCGTAGTCACGAACTCTCAGAAGACCAATGACAAATACCCAGAATCCGATGTACGAAAGAACAGAGCCGTAAGTTGCTGAATTTGTCCATCCCAAAAGTGCATTGAATAACATCCAACCACCGTCAGTTTGGCCATTACAACAGTTCACATGCCACACGGAATTAGCAATATCATATGATCCTGGTCCTGAGCCAGACTCTGAAGTGTCTTGACCGCATCGACGAACAAACAGTTCCAACTCCAAAAACCAAACACCTCTTGACATAAGTCCAGCAGCCACTAGATACAGGAAACATGTGGCAATAACCAAAAAGAATTGTAGCGACATTTTGTTACTCCCTTTGTACAGGAACAAACCCAGAGAGATTCCGCAAGCGGCACCTGATATAATAGCCAATGGAAAGGACGAAACAGGTTGATTGATTCCGATTCCGCCAACGAAAACAACAGCCTCGAGACCTTCTCTCAAGGTGGTGACAAACGGGAGAATTCCAAGGGCATATTTCTTGGTAAAATCTCTGACTCTGCTACGAGCTCTAACGTAATGATTGAGATATTGACTCATTGGTTCGTCATTAACCTCGTTCAATAAATGCTCTTCATTTTCCGTTAGAGCATTTCCCAACTTCCATTTCCATTTGTGCTGCAAGAAATTAATTCTAAGCAATGCCAATCCCATCACGGCGATGATGAGCGCACTGGTGATACTGAAAACACCCTCCCAAATTCTCTCTGCAAAAGACCACAGATCGTTGCCAATGAAGTAGAAAACTGCGACAAAAACACCACCGAGGCCCATACAGATTCCGAGCCCGGCAAATGCGCCAACCCATATCTGCAAATTGAGACCTCTATAGACACTTTTGCTCACAGTTAGTTTTGGTTGTCCATCTGAGTCAATCTGAGTAAAATTTTGGGCCACAAAGGACAGAAGAACAGAGACGATGATTGCGCTCTCTAAAGTCTCTCTTAATATGATGAAAAAGATTTGAACAGAAAAGTAGTCTTCCCACATGCTGAGGGGGGGAGGTGGGTATGTGGAGGCAATCAAACACTAGAGCTAACGAATAATTTTGATCAGTTCATCCAATTGGTTTTATCATTTTTTTTTTCCCACTGATCTTTTGACGCGGGTCTCAATTAGCAGGTAAATCTGATCATTTTCTGGGGCAAGCACGGCGAGTGAAAAGAAGTTTGTTTCTCCGATAACTCAGGGGGCAAATAAAGTTGTGGCGCAATGTGGCGCTACGTGGCAAAGCAACAAATTTTATTGATCGGCTCCGTCGATCGACGGGTGTTGTCCGCGCTCGGGAAGCGACGGAACGACTTTAGTTGCACGCCAAAATCCGTCTTTGCCCTGGTGAGACTCAGGCAGCCCCGTAAATTGTGTGCCAGCTAACATAGAAAAGATAATCTTGAGAAAAAGACTCAAAACCAAGTAATAAATATTACGTCCTCTCGATCACCTAATTTCTGTTAGCACTCGCCTGCTTTGTGCTGATTGACCACAAAACACTCTAGCAATGGCAGTTTTATCGAAAAGAGGTGCCAGAACAAAAGCTTCGGCCACTGGTCCACCAGCGAAGAAGTCTGGTGCACCAGTGAAAAAAGCTCAGTTCGATGCCGGAAAGAAGAAAGAAGTTGGTGTCAGTGACTTGACGCTGTTGTCCACCATCAGTGACCAGGCAATCAACGACAATCTGGAAAAACGGTTCCATAATGGGACTATTTACACTTATATTGGTCATGTGTTGATTTCAGTCAATCCATTCAGAGACTTGGGAATTTACACCGAAGATGTTTTACGCTCTTACAAAAATAAAAATAGACTTGAGGTTCCTCCTCATGTGTTTGCAATTGCCGAAGCAATGTATTACAATATGAGAGCTTACAATGATAATCAATGTGTCATTATTTCTGGTGAGTCCGGTGCCGGAAAAACTGAAGCCGCTAAACGGATCATGCAGTATATCGCTGCTGTTTCTGGTGCCTACAGCACTTCATCGCACATTCAGCGCATCAAGGATATGGTTTTGGCTACCAATCCTTTGTTGGAGTCGTTTGGATGTGCTAAAACATTGAGAAATGACAATTCTTCAAGACATGGAAAGTATCTGGAGATCCAATTCAACAAATCGTTTGAACCTGTTAGTGCGAACATCACCAATTATCTGTTGGAAAAGCAGAGAGTCGTTGGACAAATTAAAAACGAAAGAAATTTCCACATCTTTTATCAGTACACCAAGGGAGCCAGCGATAACTATAGACAAACTTTTGGTATCCAACAGCCAGAACAGTACATTTACACCAGCGCATCCGGTTGTACTTCTGTTAGCTCGATAGATGATGTCAAGGACTTCAAAGATACTCTTGAGGCCATGAAGACTATTGGTCTTACACAAGAAGAGCAAGATCAAGTTTTCAGAGTTTTGTCTGCCATCTTGTGGATTGGTAATATCAGTTTTGTTGAAGATGCCGAAGGAAATGCCCAAGTTAGAGATACGGCAGTCACGGACTTTGTTGCTTATCTTTTGCAGGTGGATTCTGAGGTTTTAGTCAAATCCGTCGTTGAGAGAACTTTGGAGACTTCTCACGGTATGAAGAGAGGTTCGGTTTATCACGTTCCATTGAACTCAACTCAAGCTACTGCCGTCAGAGATGCTCTTGCCAAAGGTCTCTACAATAACATGTTTGAGTGGATTGTTGACAGAGTTAATCAATCTTTCCAAAGTATGCAATTGGAGACACACAGATCTATTGGTATTCTAGATATCTATGGGTTTGAAATTTTCGAGCACAATTCTTTTGAGCAACTCTGTATCAATTATGTGAACGAGAAGTTGCAACAAATTTTCATTGAATTAACATTGAAGTCTGAACAGGATGAGTATGTTCGTGAGCAAATTCAATGGACTCCTATCAAATACTTCAATAACAAAATCGTTTGTGATTTGATTGAGGCAAAGAGACCACCAGGAGTTTTCGCTGCTTTAAACGATGCTTGTGCCACTGCACATGCTGATTCTTCTGCTGCCGATCAAGTGTTTGCTCAAAGATTGAACATGGTTGCTCAAAACCCTCATTTTGAGCTGCGGTCTTCCAAGTTCATTGTGAAACATTATGCTGGTGATGTCACATACGATATCAACACTATGACTGATAAGAACAAGGATCAAATGTTGAGAGATTTGCTCGAAATGATCTCTACATCCCAAAATTCGTTTATTCACACAGTCTTCCCAGAGAAAGTGGACACCTCTTCGAAGAAAAGACCTCCAACTGCCGGTGACAAAATCAAAACCAGTGCCAACTTGTTGGTGGACACGCTATCGCAAGCTTCTCCTTCCTATATCAGAACGATCAAGCCCAACCAAAATAGATCTCCATCTGAGTACGACACAAAAGCCGTGTTGCACCAGGTCAAGTATTTGGGTTTGCAAGAGAACGTTAGAATTAGAAGAGCTGGTTTTGCGTACAGACAGACATTCGAAAAGTTTGTTGAGAGATTCTATTTGTTATCGATCAAAACGTCTTATGCTGGTGAATACATCTGGGAAGGTGATGCCAAGACCGGTACCTCAATTATTCTGAAGGACTCTGGAATTGCCGAGAGTGAATGGCAGTTAGGTGTCTCCAAAGTTTTCATCAAAAAACCAGAGACATTGTTTTCTTTAGAGGAGATGAGAGAAAACTACTGGGCCAACAAGGCTAAAGTTATTCAACGTGCCTGCAGAAGATGGCTCAAGAGAAGAGAAAATGCAGCCAAAACAGTTCAACGTATTTGGAGAGAGAGAGTCGGTGGTAACAAATACGAAAAGTTGAGAGATTACGGTAACTCATTGATTGTGAACAAGAAACAGAGAAGAAGATTGAGTTTGTTAGGTTCAAGAGCCTTCATGGGAGATTACTTGAATTGTAACGATAAGACTGGTGGATTCGGTAAGTTTTTGCTGAAATCGGTTAATTTGTCTGACTTCATCGTTTTCTCCAGCAGAGGTCAAATTTTGCACTCCAAGTTTGGAAGATCATCGCAGAGATTGAACCGTATTTACCTGTTGACAAAGACCAAGTTTTATGTTATTGCCGAGCAATTGATCAACAGAAAAGTGACCTATGTCATTGAATCTACTGTTCAAGTCAGCACAATTGGTAAAGTTTCGCTCTCGAGTTTCCAAGACGATTGGGTTGCTTTAAACATGAATTCAACTACTCAGCCTGATTTGTTCATCAATTTGATCTTCAAAACAGAACTTGTCACTCATTTGAAAAACCTCAATCGTTCCCTAACTATCACCATTGGTCCAACAGTTTCGTACAACAAAAAACCAGGTAAGCCACATACCATCAAGTTTTTGAGCGATGAAACTGCTCCAAGAAATGGAGACAATTACAAGTCTGGAGTTGTGAAAACTGCTTCAGGATTGCCTGCATCGAGTCAACAAAAGCAAAAACCAAAAGGTAGATCAATTTTGTCGAATGGACAAACAATTGCCAGCTACAAGAGAACAATCACCACCGCCGCTGGAGCCACACCAACCAGAATCAATAGAAAACCGGCACCTTCTGCTCCATCATCTCAACAGGCCATTGCTGGAGCTGCTGCTGCTTATCATCCAGGTCATGAACAGCAGAAGGCTCCTGTGGCTAGAAAACCAATCAACAGAAAGCCTGTTCCTGCTGTTTCCTCCAAACCAAAGCCAACACCTCCACAATCGCGTCAAAATGCGGTCTCGACTCCAGTTCATCAGCAAGCACCTGTACAGCAACACGTACAACCTGCTGCTGCTGCTGCTGCCCCTCCACCACCTCCACCTCCTCCGGCTGCTGCTGCCAGAAAACCAAAATGGCCAACATTCAAGGCTGCTTATGATTTCGCAGGTTCCGGCTCTCCCTCTGAGTTCCCTGTCACTAAAGACACTATAATGTACATTCTACAAGACCAAGGAGGAGGCTGGTCACTCGCAAAATCTCTGGACGAAACCAAAGAAGGATGGGTTCCTACTGCCTATATTGTCGAGTGTGAGCCTCCAGCTTCCTTGTTTGGTGGCAGTGCTCCACAGGCCCCCCCTGCTGCTCCAGCGGCTCCAACGGCTCCAGCGGCAGCTTCCTCAAACGGAAGTGCGAATGGTGCTGCCAAAGGCGATCTTGCAGGAGGCCTTGCTGCCGCGCTAATGCAAAAGAAACAGGAAGAATCTATGCTAGCAGGAGATCTTGCGGCTGCCATTAGACTAAAAGCCAGACGTGAAAGTGATGATGAGGAGGAGGAGGAGGACGATGATGATTGGTGAGTGAGCAGAGTGATGATGGGTATCAAATGGACTACTTGCTCCACTAAGCTGATAATCACTCTGGTTTGTTATTTTTCTCTCTTTGATTTTGGTCCTGTTCGTTTTATTCAAATAATCTCGTTCTTACATAAATTGTATCGTGTGAGGCGATTAAAGTGCTGAAGAACTGGAACCAGCGCCGTGTTGTGGACTTCCCCAACTATTGTAGTTTTCTGCCTCTGAGAGTTCCATGGCAAGCATTAAATCGTAATCCAACTCTCTCTCTTCGTCGCGAGCGATGCGATTCTCAATACTAGCTTCTTGTTTTGATAGTTCAAACGCCAATCGCAGTTGTTCGTCGCTGTTGAGCTCATCATTTTCTTTGGTATCGATCTGAGAGTCCAGACGAGAAAGTTCTAATGCACGTATAAGATCCTCGTCTTCATCAACATCTGGTACAGCAACTTCCGGAATGTTGGTGTTCATCGAAACGCTCAACGCAAGTGCCATTTGATACTCCTCATCGGAGTCTTCAAGCTCTTGTCCATTGTACTTGTCCATGAGCGAGATTAGTTTATTTTTTTCATCCATTTGTGTCTCGTAATCTGTCATAGCTTGTTTCAGTTCGTTAGAATTGAATTTGCGTTCTTTGAGCGTCTTTGCTTTTTTCCTTTTGCTTTCAATCTCAGCCAGAATGTCGCCAAATTGAAAAACCTGAATGATAGTGCCAAAACTTATGAGTCCGCGACAATATTTTTGGTCTATTTGGATGTATGAAATGCGTGTGAGTTGATTTGCCATGCCTTGAAGCACTTTGTTTGAGGTCTTTTCAGAAATTTTACGATAAAACTCACCCGTCATTGCATCGTAGATTTCGACTTGACCATTAAACGATCCAACAACAACCACTAGCGAATTCACAGCAATTGCCGAGAGTGGTAGAAACTCAACGTCCTGTGTGTCGACGACTCTTTGGTAAATGTCGTCTTGAAAAGACAGCTTGGGTAAGAAAACAGCCAAAGGCTTGATGGTGTATTCTGCAGCACGAACATTGATTGTCATTACTTTACCAGAACGTAACAGTATCCCAAGAAGTAATGAATCATTTCCAACGATTTCGGAGTCTCTGGGAGTAAATGCAAGTTTGTTTTGCTCCAAGGATGACTTGTAAATGGTTTCGTCGTCTTCCATGTGAAGAGCTCTTGCCGATCCAAACTCTGATTCTTTATACGAGAAGATTTCCACTTTGGTGCTGTTGACGAGCACAACATTTTGGTCTCCGTAATCAACGTACATTGTCACTGAGATGAGCTGAGGATATGTATCTTCTCCTGGTGAGCGGAATCGAGCTAACTTTTGTATTTTTGGTGTATTATCAAATGCACTGAAAACGTTTCCAACCACAAAAATCTCACCTTGATTGTTGACAACTAATATGCTTGTCTTATAATCAGATTCTAATTTCAATATTGGGAACTCAGTGACTTTACAACTTGTGACTTTGGATGCCTTTTTTGTGTCCCAAGCAACCAGAACTCCAGTCTCATCTCCCGAAAGTGCACCGATTTTATCTTCTTTAGCCAAATCAGACTGGTTTGTGTGAACTGCTGTGATCATGCCTTCATGATCGTTATCAGCATCAGCGTACTCTTTGACTCCGGAAACGAGAATGTTCTTATGATTGATCAAAGTTCCATAGACTTTGCTGTCCCAGCGACCAAAAACCATGCAATTTTTGCTCATTGAGTAGGAAGTTGTTCCACTGGGGAACGCCGAAGGATGAAAATCCAAGTTTGATCCGTTATTCAGATTGCATGTCGCTAGATTACCTGTATTTTTGTTGAGAGAGACGAGTTTGTTGTTTGTGAAGTCACATTGCATGTCCGTGATGTAGAACATGTTTTCCAAATTGTAACTGAAATAGTATCCTTTTCCTTTCCGGTAGTTTTTGACCAGCAATTCCCGTTTGATCAACTCCTGACGCCACTGCCGTGTTCGTGATATCGAAGAAAAATTGTTGCCGAGCCCCGGAAATCGTTCACAAAAGATATGCATCCACATGGTGTTGTCTTTGGCTAATCGGTACCACGAGCGACAAACAAGTGAGATGTTTTTCAACGTGTTTGCATCCAGAAACCTAAACACTATCATCAGCAACTCTAAAGGAAGATCTCCAATGGCACCGTCATGATTGTGATTCGAAACGTGTTTCGACTCACCAGCGCACGCGAGCGTGTCCAGCATTTCGTTCTCATGCAAATCATCATCCACTGTGAAACGATCCATATTGATTGGATGTCCATGAAGAAGAAAAACACCTGCCATGAGAATATGCTCCTTAATTTTTTACCTATTTTTTCATAAATTATTATTAATATATACAACTCCGCGACAAAGCTCATTTGCGCAATTCCCACTCAACCTCTGTGATACTCACTTCTGTGTTAGCATTATCGTCGTAATCGTACCATTCACCCTCCTCCAAGTCCACCTCTTCGAATTTTGTACCACCCAATCCCAAACACTGAAACCGTCCCACCGGAACAAACTCCACAGGGTCCACTCCACGAGCCTCGATGTTGAGCATAACAATCGACTTGCCATTCGATTCGGCTGTGTAGCCGGCGAATTTCTTGGGAAGCGACAGCTCAACACTTGCCTGTTTACCACAGAAACCGCACTTCATTGTCAAGTTTGCCTCACCACGGCTTCCAGGCATCTCGTGACGTTCGTACGTATTGATGCTCACGTCTTTAGGGTGTGTTTCTCTGCATCCAGTGCACTGAAGTTTGAATGTGTATTCAAACGGCTCATCCACAGAGTCAACAACTCGCAAATTCGTCACCTCATTAAGATCAGCTTTGAGGTACAAACTGATAGCCATTTTGTTGTGTAATTATACTGGTCAAATTGTCTTCACTGAGGAACGAATCAGACTGTTCTATATCGTGATAATTTTTTCGAGGTAAAAAAAACGAAGGAAAAAATAAAGAATAAAAAATTGTCACTCAAGTGCAAGTAACTTTTTTACTTCTATAGCCAAACTAGCATTCACCTCATTGGAACAACCAATCATTATGACCACCTGGACCGCAGGAGTACGCTGGACGTCCAGAGAGTGGTCGAGGTGCCGGCCGATGCCCAGTTGGCGAACACATTTCCATAATTGGCGAGCACGATCAATACACTCATTGCGCAAAAGACCAGCTCCAAGACGTTATCCAAGTGGATGGACTGTGATGGAAGACCTAAAGTTAGTGTCCTTTGGATCTCATTTGATATTTTTCATGCTTTTGCCGCCGCTCATACAGCATTATACCACGAAAATTGATGTTATTAGAGATGACACTCTTGCAGAGTCAGAGTTTGATGTTTTGTTGCACTCGCAGACTCGCAGCGCTGGTCCTCGTTTTATACCAGCGATACCACTTACAAGTTATTTGGAGAGTGGTCAATCAAAACTTGAAAAAGAACTGAACCAGTTGAAAAAGAGAAAAAGTCAACTTCCACAGACTCCGGAAGAGCTTGAAAGTTGTATTGGAGTGCCAATATACCTGGAAACTGCGAATATTTCTGTTCCCACAGCCGTGAGGAATCTTCCAGAACAAATGTTGAACACTTATCAAAGCAATCGCCTGTTCCAGCAGGTTGTTTCTGGACAAACAATGGTGCCTAGTGTTTCGAAGTTGATAGGTAAATTGTCTAAACAGACGAGATCAAAAGTTTTACAACACGGAAGAAAGTTAGCATCGATTGAAACAAACAGATTTAATGGCCGACGTTACTCCCTGCGCTACGAGGAGAGCGAGAACGTGCCGTATGAGCGTGTTGTGTTGGAGCTGAATGACGCTTTTGAAAAAGTTGAGGCAGCACTCATATCAACAGATCAATATGTGGATCGTATGGTAACGGTTGTGCGGAAATTTTTGAAAACAGATGAACGTAAGCTCAAGTTCAACGAATTTTTCAAGATTGTGTTCTCACAGTTGCATGATTTGGAGTTGCAAGGTGTTGAGAGTCTACTTCTTGATGCGATCATACCACTACATGAGGGGATAAATGAACGAGAGAAAAGTTTCAGAAAGGCTGAGGAAGTGCATACAAAGATAAAACAACGACAGGGGTCTGTGACATTGAAAAATGTTCAGCTAGAAGGTATTTCCAAGTCGTCTTGGATACGATACATTTTACAAGATCCTAGCGCATTTACCAGACTGGTGGAATATTGGGTAGAGAACAACTTGAATGGATGCATCCGGCAAGTTGTTTCGGTATGTTTGCCACGTTTGGTTGGAGATAACGAAAATGAAGCTCAAAGACAATTAGTAGATGTTTATCGTGTTCTTCTCAAGGCAGGTCGGCCTGCCGAGGCAAAACAGGTATCAAGACTGCTGGTTCAGCGTGGATTGTCGAAGTCAGAGATTACCGAAATCAAGCGGAGTGCCGGGGAGTGTATGAATATATAAACAATCAGTGTTATATTAATAAATCATATGAAATATCGAGAAAGGATGAATAAAGGAAAAAAAAAAAAAATTACCAGGATAAAATTTTTTTTCAACTGAAAAAACCAACTTAGAGTAGACCACTTACATTCTATTGATTCATCGATACAGCATACTACCATGAAGTTCCTCACAACTAACTTTGTCAAATGTGCCGTGAAAGCGTGTGCGGGAGAGGACAACTCTTTCCCACTAAAATTCGAGGAGTGTAACTTGGAATTACAGGAGCAAGATTACAACCCGGAGTTTATTATCTCGATGCTAACAAGACTCAACTGGGAGGCTGTTGTTCAGGTTGCCGCTGATCTGGGAAACACAACTCTTCCTTCTCAAAAGCCAGAGAATGTTGTTGCTGACGAGGCTCATGAACAGTTGTTGAGAGATCTGCATTCGTTGCTTTTGGAGACACAGATCGTGGAAGGTCGCATGGTGTGTCGTAATTGTGGACATATCTACTATATCAAGGACTCGATTGCAAACTTCCTTCTTCCGCCACATTTGGCTAACTAATGGTGTGTGGGTTTAATTAGTGTAATATAGAACAGCGAGTGACAAGCGAATGACGAGCGAAGTGGTTCATTCTGCGACTCATTAGTAAGTGTGATACATAACGGAGTCGCCAATTTGTCGAAACTGAGCATTCAAATCATGAAGTGTATGATTTGGTCAGCTTTGGTCAAAAGATTATTAAAATTTTCAACATTTTCACACCTATGATTAGCCACTAGAGATGCTGAGATTAGGGTGTAACGAAGCTTGTTTTTATGGTTCGCAAATGACTTGCGAATGATTGTAAACCACTCAGTACGACTTGCAAATGACTGCCAAACGACTCGCTTCGTTCGTTGTTCGCTCCTCATTCTTCAGCCGTACCACTTTTCTGGGGCTTTCTGTCTCAAAAAAAAGTAATTTTTGCTGGGCGGAGCTAAAAAACTGGAGAAATAATTTAACAGTATAAGAAAAAGAACAGGACACCAAACATCTGTCAGAATAAACGATAAAAATTTCAAGTTGCAGACGTAGGCACAGCACGCCAGACAAGTGCGTGATTTACGATTGATAACGGAACGGTTGTGAACTTGAGCGAACACCAGTGCAACAGAAACAAAAGGCGCGTTTCTGGGTCTGATGATGGCAACCAACTCAAAGACCCACCAAGGAACTACGTTTGGTGCGACCTCACAGGGACCGACATCACCTTCACTTCTATTGGTCAGTGGAAATGGCATGGCATCTGGTGCGCAGTCACCTGCCCCGCTCGCAATCTCGTATACGCCACCGAGCTCTCCGGCTCTACAGGAAGCTTTCCCCATCAGTGAGCATCAGCAGACAACCACAACAACGAGCTCCCACCAAAGATCACGATCACGATCGCGATCGCGTTCGAACTCAAGAAAGTTGTCTATTGGTCGACTTTTCACGTTTGGTTCTGACAGCGCGGCTAACTCGGTTTCAAACGGCTCAAACTCTAAACATTTTCCTCAACGAGAAAATGTGGATACACCTAGAATCGAAGAAGACGAACCTCTGAACGTTCCTAGACACTTGCAAACACCGCCCGTCACTCAAGATTATACACACGAACAAACTGATTATTTCGGCCACCACGGCGGAGAAGTCTCAGCGTTGGAGTACGAATCAGGCAATCAGGAATTGCCATTGGAAGACGAGACAGACGAAGCTACCAAAAGCAAGAAGTTTTTCAAAATCAAAAATCTCTTCAGATTTAGCTCCAACTCTCTTGGAGAACACGATGATCCGATTCTACAGCAAATACAGCCGAAATCTCTCACTCTCGATTCGAGTCTCAATAACTCGTCCTCGTCACAATCAGCAGAAGTTCGCACCTCAGACAGAGACATCACAGATAATGATGATCCTAAGCTCCCTCACGAGGTACCTTCAAACTCGCTTATCAAAAAATTTCGCAGAATGAGGTCTCCTTCCAGTCCTGGACTGCCACCACACAACATGTCTGTTTCCAGCAAACATGGACAGATACCACAGCAGAATATGCTGCAGCCACCACAAATAAATCTTTCTACAGCAATTCTGAACAGCGAGTGCGATATATCGGATCAGGATTATATCAATCCAATGGACGACTTCCAGGTCAAGTTGAAGCATGATTATAGTGTTAATAACTCGACAACTACTCTGTACAACGTGCCAATTGATGATCAGAATCAGGGAGTTGTGCAAGAATCATTCAAAAAGGAGTCGACTGAAGCTCTCCCTCCCGTGGACTCTGTCCCAGCCCCCCAACAACACTCCCACAGTCATTTTAAATCCATGTCAATCCAAAAGAAGCTTAAAAGGGTTGCTTCTGCACCGCTAAATCTCCGTCAGATGGCTGAGAATTCCTCTGCGTCGCCCTCAGGAACTGTTCCTTCCACCGCACCAGAAATTGCGACTACTAATGATCTTAAAAACCATATTGGTGAGATCAAATTGACTAGTTCGTCCTCAACCACTACTCACAGAACATATTCAAGTAACGCAGTGAAGGTTTCCGATGTAGAGGTTTGTCCCCAATCATTTGAAAAACTCAAACTTCTGGGGAAGGGAGATGTTGGTAAAGTTTACCTGGTGAGAGAAAAATCTAACAAGAAACTTTACGCCATGAAAATTCTCAATAAAAAGGAAATGGTGGAAAGAAATAAGATAAAACGTGTCCTTGCTGAGCAGGAGATATTGGCAACTGCAAGCCATCCATTTATTGTGACACTCTATCATTCTTTCCAATCTGAGGACCATCTCTATTTATGCATGGAATACTGTATGGGTGGAGAATTCTTCAGAGCATTACAAACCCGCAAGTTGAAATGTATATCTGAAACCGATGCGAGATTCTATGCCTCAGAAGTGGTCGCAGCGTTGGAGTATTTACACCTCATGGGCTTTATCTACAGAGACCTGAAACCAGAGAACATTTTGCTCCACCAATCAGGTCATATAATGTTGAGTGATTTTGATTTATCGAAACAGACTGATCAAATCAAACGTCCAGAAATTATCTCTTCACACAAATCGACCACAAATTTTCCTCAAATTGACACGAATGCATGTATCAATGGATTCCGTACCAACTCCTTCGTAGGGACTGAAGAATACATTGCTCCAGAGGTCATCTGGGGCAAAGGTCACACTTCCGCTGTTGATTGGTGGACCCTAGGTATTTTCATTTATGAAATGATATTTGGACTCACTCCTTTCAAAGGTTCAACTCGGAATCAAACGTTCTCCAACATTTTGAAAAATGATGCTCAATTTCCAGATTATAACTCCATCTCCAGCAGTTGCAAAAGTCTCATCAAAAAGTTACTCACTAAAGACGAACTCAAAAGATTAGGTTCTAGGAGCGGAGCTTCTGAGATAAAAACTCATTCATTTTTCAAAAATACACAATGGGCTCTTTTGAGAAACCAGAAACCACCGATGATTCCTGTTTTTTCACAAAAGAAAGTCCGCAAAGATAGAGAGTCGGGCAACAAAACCACCCAAGGATCCATTGGAACCCTCAAATCTAAAAGAAAAACATCCTCTTCAGCAGTGCCTCATGCCAACGCTCCAGATCCTTTCTGTGGTTTCAACTCTGTTACTATCCATCATGACGACGATAATAATGTAATGACTTTCGAAGGCACTGAATTGGGTGATATTTCCTACACTTTGACGAATCCAGAATCAATCACCACCAGAAGGTTTCTGAAGATGTGAGTGTTTGTCGCTAGCAACATCCGTTACTTATGTGCTACTCTTTTTCTATTCTACTATTTTCTTTTTATCTAGGAGCTGCTGATTTGTACACATACTCATAATTAAAATACTGTGCATAAGATGACGAACGAAGGGCAAAGCGAGTCGTGCGAGTCGAATTGTGAAGGACTGGGTAGTTGACGAGCGTTTGTATTTTTTTTCCTGGTTTGTAACTGACTTGCTTTTAAGTTGTCACCTACCATACATATGAGTAACGTAGCGTCTCTGGAACAACGAGCAACGTCTCGTTCTGGCTCGTAAATCGACGGAGTAACGGGATCATCATTCGTTGGTGCAGATCATCATGACTGGCTTGCTTCGCTTGTCATTTTGACTCAGTCTAGTTCATCAATCAGCTCCCACAGCTTATCAAACTGACGTAAGCCGCTCAATTTGTTGAAAGTTGTCTTCAAACTCAAAGCCTGCTTCAACTTCCACTTTTTCTCAAACTTGTTGGAGTTATAATGTGCAGAAACTAGTACATCGTTTGGTAATCCAGCAAGTTTGGCACAGTTGATACCATACGACCGGTCGCAACATCCTTGAGTCAACTTGTAGGTGAATATGATATCTTCACCTCGTTTCTGTAACCCCAGATGGTAATTTTTCACCTCTTTGAATCTATCAAACACTTTCAAGCTCTGGAAGTGTGTGATGAATAAAACAAACGGCGTCTTGTCTTCAACAAGGTAGTTCAAGATGGAGTGTGCAATTGCATAACCATCGACCGTGCTCGTTCCTCTTCCAACTTCGTCCAACAACACCAAAGACCGAGAGTTGCACTCTTTCAAAATAGAACTACACTCACTTAATTCCACTTGGAAGGTAGATTCTCCTTTATTAATGTCATCCTGAGCTCCCATACGCGTGTATATAGACTCAAAAATGCTCAGCTTGCTTCCCTTGTCCGCAGGAATGTAACAGCCAATTTGAGCCATAATGACAGACAACGCAACTTGTCTTATGAACGAAGACTTACCACCCATGTTAGGTCCTGTAATTAATGCTATTCGACCAACTTCTTGTGTCATTTGAAAGGAATTCGAAATGTAATTTGAGGAACCATTCAAATTCTCGGAAATTGGATTTCGAGAGTTGATGAGTTCTATGTGTGGCGTATCAATGAATGTTGGTTTCGAATAACCTTCATTCAGCGAAGAAGCAGCACTCAGAGAAAAAATAGCATCTAATGCGGATAACAAGTTGATTATTTTGTTGAGAAATGGATAATAATGATCGATTTTCGCAACAAAGCTGATGAAACATTCGTCGCATGTTCTTTGAAGCAGTTCTGTATGATATTGTATTGACTTGTACAATTCGACTCCCTTCGACGTTCTGAACCTTGAAACAGACTTAGTTCCGTTGATTTTGACCCATTCTTTAGGTAGTGATCCCACTTGACTGTTACGGACCTCAACAAGGTAAGGCTCCTTGTTGTTGGTGATGTAATTCATATTGGGCCGTTTCGTAATCTTTCTGATTGCAACAAGATCCGAATCCAAATTTTGTTCAATCTCAGATATATCATTCAAATGCTTCTGTATGAGATGATAATCGAAGAAATTGCTGTTGAAATACTTTACTACATGATCGTTGTTGTCCTTATCGTCAATGGCAGCAGGAGAATAAACCATTTTGATCAAATCTCTGAAGTCTCTCAGATCATCATTGCTATAGTTTTTAAGCTCCTGGAACAGCTCAGAGAGGTACTGGGAGCTGAACTGTATTAACTCTTCTTTGAATTCACCATAAATATCCAAAATCTCATTCATTTTTTTCAAAAAAAGATAAGTATCTTTTCTCTTTGATCTTTCGTAATGAATTTTGCTTAAAGAAATCTCCAAATCTGGACAGCTTTTCAACGTTTTGATCGACTGTTCAATGGGTATTGCTCGATAGTGCTTTATCACACATTCAACGGCATCGGACCTTTTGCAAATTTCTTCTCTATCAGTCAAAGGTCTACCAATCCATTTCTTCAAAAGTCTGCGGCCAAAATGACTATTAGTATGGTCTAATAGCCACAGTAAGGATCCATATTCCTGTCCGTTGGTTGCATTTTGAAAAATTTCAAGGTTGATCAATGATCTGGAATCAAGAATCATGTTCTTGTACAGCTGCGAGAAATGAGAGTACTTTTCCTTTAGTTGGAAAACATTTGAAAGTCCGAACTCTTGAAGATAGATGATCAACTCCGTGAAACAATACTGTGAGTCTGTCGATAGTCCCGTGACAAGACCGAATGCGTCGCTGCTCAACTTTTCAGATAACAGTTTTGTGATTTCAATATATGGCTTCGATTCTTTAGTTTCTGTTCTCAAGTTTTTTGAAGCATTTCTAGAGTTTTGCTTGAATGTCTCAATACATTTTTCAGTTGCTTTTGAGATGTCTCCAATGAGCAAAAACTCGTTGGGATCTAGATGTAGAAACCGAGTTTCGAGTTCATTTCTCGTGAAACTATCATCAAATTCATCGTAGACAATATCTGCAAGGTAGACATCTATTGCAACCAAGGAGATTCTCGAACCTGTCTCTTTGATACAAATGACATAATTTCCATTATGATTGACATTATCATCGATATAAGTCGAGGATGTGTAAACTCTTGATATCTTTCTTTCGAAGAGTTTATTCTTGGTAGAAGAATTGGATTTTATTGCTGCCGTCTCGTTTTGATCCACCACGGCAACTTTCAACCCGTTACTCAATAATCTCTTCAAGTGAATATGAAGACGAACGTCTGGAATCGAACAGTAAGCAAACTTGTCGTAAAGTTTGTCCTCTGGGGGGCATTTGAGAGGATCAACGGACATTTTCCCTGGTAATAACATGATATTCAGTATGAAAGCTGCTTTTTTCGCATCTTCTCCAAAGAATTTATACTTGTAACCCACTTGGATAGCAAGTAATTTGTCTGGATGTTTCTTTTTCAAGTCGACAAACTGCTGTTCTAATGGTGTCAACTTAGCTACTTTTGATTTTTTCGAATTCTTTGGTGTTGTTTGCTCATCATCATCATCCTCCTCCGATGGAACTTCTAGTGGTCTTTTTTGAATAGCACCTTTGAGTTTCTTTACAAAGTCGTTATGACGGGCAGTGTCAACAGAAACATTTTTGGTGAAAGCACTGAATCTGAAATCCTCAATGATTTTGTGGGAGGAGGCTGCTGTTGGCGATACAGATGTCGATTTAGACGTGTCACTTGATAATATATCTTGCGGGGGAGAGTCTTGAGGTGAATATGATCTTGATCTTCCCGACCCACTCTTAGGACTAGAATCCGTAGAAGAAGCCTTGGCCTTGAAAAATCTGCTAAGAACCTGCTGTGACATGATCAAAAGTTGACTCTCTTGTAATGCTGTTATACCACACGGTAGATCAATTGCCTTCAAAAACACAGAGACACGAAGAGACACGAAAAAAAAACCGAAATCGAAAAAGATCACTTTACCGCCACGTAGTGGCGGTGCAGTGGCAAATTATTCTGGGGAAAAAAAACAGCTTTAAATCAAAAAAAAAAAAAAAAGCATCTTGGGAAAAAAACCTAATGAATTGATTGCAGAATTGCGACCACCCAAGGCTCACATAATGTCATACAATGGAATAGGACTGGACACGCCTCGTGGATCTGGTACAAACGGATACGTCCAGCGGAATCTGGCCAGTTTGCGCTCGGAAAGACAAGACGATGAGTCGAACGGAAAGCAGTATCTTCGCAGACAGCTTCGTCAGAACCAGGAGAACAAACGAAAGGAAGCTAAACCCATCCAGAAGGACAAGGAGATACTTGAGCACGATCAAAAACGACAACTAGAAGTGAAAGTGATGGAATATCGAGAAGAGCTAGAAGAAGATGAAAGTTTAAGCGATGAAGAGATAGAAAAACGCGTTGCCAAGTATCGGGAAGAGCTCGTAAGTTTCAAGTCCCATCATAGAGTGGGAGGCGGTCACCGTGAGCGTAAGGAAGGAGATGATTTACGAAAAAGAAGGCGAAGTGTTTCGCCTAAGCCAAGGCCTAAGATTACGGCATACACGGAGAAAGTGGATCCGTTCACCAAGAAGGAAAGTAACAAAGATGATACTCAATCTTTGCAAAGTGTATGTATGTAATTTCATGAGGATTAGTTAATGGGTAAATTTTTTTGGTATTTTGATTTTCTTGAACGAGGGGGGCTTGATAACTATTTTTTCGAATTTTTTTTTTTTTTTTAGAATGACATGTCAAAGAATAGGGTGGGAGGTGAAACTGAAAGAGATGGAAGAGTAGTTTTGAACAATGTTCATGGCAAAGAAGGTAGTGATGAGTTCACACTCAGCCTTGGTTCACTTAGGAATTCACGCCCTGCATTGTTGTGTCGTTAGCATGTAGAATTGAGTTTGGCTGCCTCATGGGCGTGTACCACCAAAAACCTTACGATTACGAAGCGTTTTTGTTTGTTTGCCCTCATTTGGTAGAAAAAACAAAATTTTATGTGGAAACAGAATAAAGTGTCATAACGTCACAAGGGAGCATTCAAACAAGAACTTGTGGACAAATTTGCGTGTAATCTTGCTGTCACAGACAATAGAGGCCGTTTTCAAGAACAGGCACTGATAATTGAGCGCAAGTAGAGACTCCAACAGTGATAAAATAAGGACAAAGTATCAACGGTTTGAACCAGTGAAACCGCGATAAGAGACAAAAGAGGGACTTTTGTGCCTTGAAACAACACTCATCCAATACAAACTCAACACAAGAACAAAGCTATACGTTAAAATGGGGTGTTGTTGCAGCAAAAGTGAACATGACAACATGTATCCTCAGCTACTAGCTGATAATGAGAGGGATGCAATTTCGGCGCTGTTACAATACCTGGAGAACAGAGGAGACGTTGATTTTTTTTCTGATGGACCTCTCAAAGCTTTGAGCACACTTGTTTATTCCGATAATATTGACCTTCAAAGAAGTGCTGCTTTAGCTTTTGCCGAGATAACAGAGAAAGATATCCGCGCGGTTTCAAGAGACGTTTTGGAACCAATCTTAATTCTGTTGCAGAGTTCGGACCAGGACGTTCAAAGAGCGGCATGTGCTGCTTTGGGTAACTTGGCCGTCAATGATGAAAACAAAGTGTTAATTGTGGAAATGGGCGGGCTTTCGCCTCTTATTAGACAGATGATGAGCTCAAATATTGAAGTGCAGTGCAACGCTGTGGGCTGCATTACTAATTTGGCAACTCAGGATAAAAACAAAACCAAAATTGCCACTTCTGGTGCCCTGATCCCGCTGACTAAGCTGGCCAAGTCGCCGGATTTGAGGGTTCAACGTAACGCGACCGGCGCGCTGCTCAATATGACACACTCACTCGAAAATAGAAAAGAGTTGGTGGAAGCTGGTTCTGTGCCTGTTTTGGTGCAATTGCTGTCCAGTCCGGACCCGGATGTTCAATACTACTGTACCACTGCTCTGTCTAACATTGCTGTTGACGAGTCGAACAGGAAGAAGTTGGCAACAACTGAGCCAAAGCTTGTGAGTCAGCTTGTTCAACTAATGGATTCGTCGAGCCCGAGGGTTCAATGTCAAGCAACTCTTGCATTGAGGAACTTGGCGTCCGATGCATTGTATCAATTGGAAATCGTGCGTGCAGGCGGACTTCCGAACCTAGTTTCTTTGCTCAAGTCGCAACATGAGCCGCTCGTTCTGGCTGCTGTTGCTTGTATTCGCAACATATCGATCCATCCAATGAATGAGGCATTAATTATTGATGCTGGATTCCTCAAGCCTCTAGTGGCTCTTGTTGATTACACAGACTCCATTGAAATCCAGTGTCATGCGGTTTCGACGCTTCGGAACCTGGCAGCAAGCAGCGAGCGGAACCGTTTGGAGCTTTTGGAAGCTGGTGCAGTCAAGAAATGTAAGGATCTTGTGTTGAATGCTCCCGAGAGCGTGCAGAGCGAGATCTCTGCATGTTTTGCAATTCTAGCTCTCGCTGACGATCTGAAAACGAAGCTTTTGGAATTGGGAATCATTGACGTTCTCATTCCATTGACTAAATCATCAAATCCAGAAGTTTGCGGTAATTCTGCTGCTGCTTTGGCAAACTTGTGCTCTAGAATCCAAGATTACTCTGTGATTTTACGGGACTATGACGGCATTTCTAACTTTATTTCCAACTTTTTGAGCAGTGGTAACTCTACGTTTGAGCACATTGCCTTGTGGACTATGCTACAATTGCTTGAGTCCAACAATCAAGAGATCAAGACCAGAATCAAGAACGAGATCAATAGAGGTAAAATGAACCTTAACAATTTGACTGGGGAAAACTTCAATGGAGGGGATGAGATCTCCAATTTGACACAACAGATCTTGGAACTCATCAAATAAAAGCTTCCAGCAAAGAGTTAGATTATACCAAAATAAAAAGCAAGGATCTTCACCATTATTATTACCATTCCATTCAATCTTTTTTTTTTAACATTTTTGTTATAGCTTCTCCGAATCTGCTTTTTGTTCTTGCTCATGTGTGTAGTTTTACGAGGGATTGTGTGGTTTTCTTTCTAGTCTTTACTACACACTCAAAGTCATCTTTTCATCTTCGTCTATGTATTCAAGCCTGACATATAAACTCCCCGCAAAGTAATGTTAGTTGGCGAAATTCCCAAATTGGAAACCTTATGCGATAACATTTATCGAGACTGACCCCAAAAAATTATTATGTTAGACTAAGTTATAAATACAAGACATCAATCAATCAATCAAGAAAAGGCAGGGAAAAACAGGGATATCAACTTTTGAAGACATCATCAAAGATGAGCAAAATGTCACAGTTGCAAGTGGTGTTGCCGCTGCTGCGGTTGGATGCAAATGTGATCTATCTTCCTGGAGTGACTTATCGCACTGTTTTTGCAAAGAATGAGGCTATCGAATTGATCGCGAGGTTTCGAAACCAATTGGAACGTCAATCCCGTAACGGTGTAGTTCGTGAGGCAATCAGTTCAAGAGAGGGAACCTTGCTGTCGACTGAGGCCAAAGAAGGGATCGAAAAATTGAACTCGAAGTTGGAACTTGATGATAATGTGTTGGTTATTGGGTGTGTTCCAGGAGGTGATACTTCGGTGTGCACGATTTGCAAGATTAGTGGTATTTTTGACTCAAAGGATAACGTTGTTTTGGCCTTCAAGGCTATAACAAGAGGTGTCATCACTGAAGAGCGTCAATCTGAAGGTGTTGTTGAGGTTTGTCCTACAGTTGAAAATGACTCTGGTATTTTTCAACTGCTTCAACCTATTCATGAGTTCTTCGTTAATGTCAACAGATTTTTGGAGCAATATAGCAAGGATTCGAGCGAGGATGATGGCGAATTTCACGTTCAACACGTTCTCTTGCGACTATCCCCTCTGGCTTCACTCCTCTACAGTCAATTGTCTGTGACTGAAGTCGCTACTGCGATGAGTCGTTTGGAGAAGTTGTACAAGGCAGACGGCCCAAGTGTGCAGAAAATCGTTGAGTACAACGATCTTTTAGTCGCTCTTTTTCCATTTCCATTTCAAATGAAGCTGATGTTCTTAAATGCCGTGGAGCAAGAAGAACGATCCGAACAGCTTGGTCGGTGTTTGGAGTTTGCTAGTCGTGTTCTTGGCCAATATTTGAACTCTGATTATATTCTAGAACTTTGGAAGTCGCTGGATCAAAGAAGTGGTAAAGTTCATGGTGATCTGGTGAGATCACAGTTTGTTTCGAGACATCTTCGGGGATTGAGACAGCTGGTTGAGGAGTTTAGCGGGCGAAGTGGTAGTCATGGTGCTGGTCGTGGGGCTGTCAAAGCTTCCAACAGACGTGGCTCGTCAACCTCCAACGACAATGAAGACGATGAGCTGAAACGACTCCGCGATTTCGTGGCCCGACTCGACAACTATGTCATGGCAAATGATGGCAAAAGACTCATTGGCAAAGACTTTCGCCGTATGGAGCAAATGCAACCATCGTCTTCAGAATACCAGGCCCTTCGATCATATCTTGATGTGGTGGCAGATCTTCCGTGGATTTGTAAGGACCAGACAGAAACCTTTGCAGTGGATTTAGACCTGGAAAAAGCAGCTCAACAACTTGACAAGGACCATTATGGTATGGAACGTGTGAAACAACGCATTATTGAATACCTTGCTGTTTTGAAGTTGCAGTCGCAACAGGAAAGAAGTGAAGAGATGAAGGCACCAATTTTGATGTTGACTGGTCCTCCCGGTGTGGGTAAAACTTCTCTAGCACGGTCAATTGCATCAACCCTTGGGCGGCCATTTCAGCGTATTTCCGTTGGTGGTTTGAACGATTTTGCTGATCTAAAAGGACACCGTCGCACGTATGTGGGGGCTATTCCAGGTCTGGTTGTTCAAGCAATACGTAAAGCTCGTGCGATGAACCCGGTGATTTTACTTGATGAAGTCGATAAGATTGGATCTAACTCCCGTAAAGGTGATCCGGAGGCGGCTTTGCTTGAAATTCTTGATCCAGAACAAAATACTGATTTTCAAGACCATTATCTTGGGTTCCCATTGGATCTTTCACAGGTTTTATTTGTGTGC
Organism: Ogataea pini; assembly: GCA_003707665.2. Classification (NCBI taxonomy): domain Eukaryota; kingdom Fungi; phylum Ascomycota; class Pichiomycetes; order Pichiales; family Pichiaceae; genus Ogataea; species Ogataea pini. The sequence goes on along the minus strand of PPKL02000012.1, from coordinate 294,479 downwards.
ACGTCTAACGATTTTTGGGCTTTGAGTGAGCCTCTCCGTGATCGTATGGAAGTTTTGGAGCTTGGAGGATACACCTATGTTGAAAAAATTGAGATTTGCAAGAAATACATTGTTCCTAGACAGACTCGTCGAAATGGTCTCAAAGAAGGCTCTGTTGTGTTGGGTAAAGACGCAATCATGAAAATAGCTACTGCCTATACACGAGAAGCTGGAATCCGCGGTCTTGAACGGCTAGTGGGTACTATTTGTCGAAGTAAAGCAATTGAATATTCCAATAAGGATCGTTCCAAATATGTGGATGAAGTTGGTACTGGCGACTTGGCTAAGTATCTCGGTGTTCCTCCTCATCTATCGGACTCTGACGTGTTTTTAAGTGAGCATACAAGACTACAAAGTGGATTTGGTTTGGTGAATGGCTTATCATATAATTCTGATGGTTCCGGATCCTTATTGAAGTTTGAAATGGTTGGACTTCCCGGATCTCAAGGTTTGACATGCACTGGAAGACTTGGTGAAGTTTTGCTTGAAAGTTCACAGATTGCCAACACTCTTGTTGGGTACATGTTACACAATGGTCTTATCAATGGAGACGTTTCAGCTGCAGGGCTTTTAGAGCGCTACAACAGTCTTTCAGTGCACTTACACGTTCCCGAAGGATCTATCTCAAAAGACGGTCCTTCGGCTGGAGTTACTATGACGTTGTGTCTACTGTCATTGATTCTGAAGAAAGATGTTCCTTCTGAAGTGGCCATGACTGGTGAGATCACACTCACTGGTAAAATCCTACCTATTGGTGGTGTCAAGGAGAAACTTCTTGGGGCACATTTGACGGGACAGGTGAGCAAAATTTTGCTTCCTCGGCTCAACAGAAAGGATATTATTGAAGATTACACGAATAGCATGAACAATCGACGTTTAAGTTCGGAAGTGCTTGGTAAGTTTATCGAAGAAGAGGAGAATCTGCTGAGCAGCAGGAAATCGAAGGCAATCCACAATCTTGAGCCAGAAAAATGGATTCAAGAAACATTAGGTTTGGAGGTTGTTTATGTTGAGGACTTTGCCGATGTTTTGCAAGCAGTTTGGGGAGATGAGATTGTGATTGATAAGCTGGACGTTCGGCCTCATCTGTAGATGGCATAATGAATATAATTCATAGCGAAAAAAAAAAAATATTCGATAATTTGCGAGGTAGAAAGCTATGAAGGGTATTGTCGAGCGGAGCAAATAACGACCAATCTTCGAGCAGAGCGAGAGGTTCAGCTAACTTGTGAGTTGTAAGTGAGCAATGCTCGTTATACGGACCGGTATGGCTAATTTCCCACTCACCCAATCACTCACAAGTTGCTTCGCTTCGCTAGTGATTCTCTCGCGATGTTCACTTTGCGTAGGTTTGAGTCCAACTTCTAGCCGTTTGAATAGCATTCTGCTCGTTTGTCTTCCATTCTTCAGCGACTTCATTTGCGAGTGGATCGTCTGGATTAGGAGAACTGAGCAATGCCTGGATAGAAAGCAAAATGGTTCTGATCTGAAGTGCTGGAGACCAGTTAGCTTTCAGAACATCGAGACAGATACGGCCGAGTCTGTCAATATTTGGGTGGTAAATCTTAGTGAGAAATCTCACTTTTGGTGCCACCATTGGATAATCTTCAGGTAAAAAGAGTTCCAACTTGAACTTTCCATTCTCATATGGAGATCCTGAGGGACCGTCTATTGTGACATTGAAGTAGCGCAAGTTATCCTCATGAGGCACCGCCGTTATTCCTGGGACTGGGTCAGACACCAATCTCTCGGTTTCCTTCGGAGAAGGTGGTTAGTATGGCTATAAGGCGCGAGAAACGGGTAACAACGGTAGTGAGAAGGACATACTCTAATGATTCTTTTTGGGAGTGACATTATGTTTACTGTTTAGAAGAGGTTGTAAAAGAAGAGAATGATTCTCTTGTCATCAAAGCAAAAAAATACTCATGAAAAGGGACGGGAAAAAAAAAAATAGAGCGATGAGATTACACGAGTTAAATATAGGAGTCAAGGGAAATCGTACAAAATGGCAGGAAAAACCTGAATTAAGTGAGAAGCACCGGGATGACATTTGTGATACTTCACTTGTTAAATGGGATGGTTTTGATTCACGTTTGTTCCGCTTATTTCCATCTGTTTGGAGAATTTCCCTTGCCCTCGCATCCTTGCACCAGGTTGCGTGATTTGAAGGCTCATGTCCCCCGCTTTTTTTCAAGACAACTAACTAACTATGTGTTTGTAGTGATTCATAGAGAGACGGCATTTCAAGCCATACAAAGTACGATGGCCGGTAAAACGTTCAATGGAAGATTCACGGTGGTGAGTGCGGGACTGGCTGTTGGATTTGCTCTAGGAATTTACATGGTTTCAGATTATCAACTTATCAAGTATACTCCTCCATCTCCGGAGAACTTTGATGAGAATGGTAATTGGAAACACAAATCTTTTTTCAGGCTGAAGTTTGCAAATGGAATCCAGCCCTTGGAGTTGAAGCCGGAGGTGAAGGAAAGAGTTTTGAGAGACCATAAAGAGAGGCAAGTGACTGATAACACGACCAGCGAAGTGAGTCGAGAATGAACGAACGAGTTCGTGTGTGTGAACAAGTGAGTGAGCAAGTGATTCATTCATTTCCTCATTACTCTTTGATGATCCAATAATAAATATTTTGTTCATTATTTACTTCGGTCCCGTGACATTCACTACTTATAAATTAAACAAATTTCATACCATCACAAATATATGGTTGAGGAACGTGAAGTGGTTGTAGCAAGTCTCAGGTGATATAACCTATTCAATCATCGTCACAAATGATCAGTGAATGATCATTAAGATGAGTGACTTAGTTTGCAAATAACCACTTTAGTGATTGTCCCTAGAGCGAGTGTCACTCATTCAGTTCTCACTCACTCACTTCTCACTTTCAACTTAGTTCGCTCATCATTTACCTTGTTGCCTTTGCAAATTCTCCGCATTCATCAACAACGCAGCATGTTTGGCCTTCAATTGTTGCTGCTGTTGAGGGGTAAGATTTCCTCCAGCCATAGCAGCATTAAACTGTTGTTGACGCAATTGCTGCGACTGCTGTTGCAAATATTGTTGACGACGTAATAATAATTGCTGCTGTTCTTGCTGTTGTTGTGGAGTCAACTGGACATGAGATTTCCCTTGAATCATAGCAGGGTTTGCCATTCCATTTGCCATTTGCTGGGCCTGCAGCTTAGCCTGCATTTGAGCCTGTTGTTGTTGTTGTTTCTTGATTTGAGCCATACGGTACTGGTGTTGTTGTTGTGCAAGTAATTGTGCTTGAGTAGACACTTGTGTCTGAGCATCGGACTGGTGGTGTTTCGGAGGCTGAGGCGTTGCTCCTGCTGCCGCCGCTGCCGCCGCCGCCGCCGCAACAGCAGCAGATGGATTAGGAGCTGTTCCAGATTGTGGTCTTGACACCGCCCGTTGTTGTTGCTGGAGGAGCTGTTGTTGTGCCGCGGCAGCCTTGACTGCTTGAGCCTGCTGTGCTTGTTGAGCTTGCTGTACTTGTACCTGCTGGGCCTGCTGGGCCTGTTGGGTTTGTTGCGGCTGCTGTGGTGGTTGCTGTTGCTGTGGCCGAGCAGGTGCAACCACTCTCTGGTGCTGAGAACGAACTGGGAAAACATACTCTGTGGTCTTATCAATGTCCACAACAGCAGTGCGTCCCTGTAATGGACCCAGAGGATTCGATTGCATTCTAGGCAAAATAGCATTGGCAAACATCTCACGCATCCGAACAAACGAACTACGCATCTTTGTAGGCATAATAACCTTTCTTTCTAACGGCCATGGTGTCGATCTCGTGACACCATCTAAAACCTGATGTGTTTCTTCCTCGTCGTCTAATGGAACCGAGGAACCGTGAACCAAATCTTCTTGTGCCTGTTGAGCAGCAGCAGCAGCAGCTCCAATTTTGGCTTGATTTTTCCGTTGATAAGCAGCCAATAATTGATCGTAAGGAGCAGACCGACCAGGAACAGCACGTTTAGCTCCCATTGAATGAGTTTTACATGTAAGAGAACGAGCACAAAATCCTCCATTGGGCAACGGAACTCCACATTGTTTCTCAACATCCACTGGGCCTTTTGGTTTGGTGGTTGTCTTTGATTTGACCGTCTTCTTAACTCGTTTCTCCTTAATTGGCTTATCAGTTCCAGAATTTGAGTTGGCGCCAGCGCCAGCTGCTGTTTTTTGTCGCTTATTCATAGCACTTTCAACTTCGGAAACCACCGTTGTAGGAGCAGGCGAACTAACCGAACTTGGAGTATTCTCTTTTGTATCATCAATTTTCCTCTTCTTCATACTTCCAACCGCAGATGTCTTTTTCATAGTTACGTTTCCAGTCTCCCTAGCCTGTTTCATCTCAGTACACAATCTAATATGGTCACCCAAATGGGTTTCCAATATGGGCTTATCACAATGATTGCAAATACGATAAACAACTGGCTGGTTCAATGGGCTTTTTGAATTACTTTGTTCAACAATTTCTGTATCTGAACGAATTCTCTCGAGACCCTCAAGATAATTCCCAAACTCTTTCCAATGGCTGATGCTGGGAAGTTCGGGCGTATCCTCTTTATACCGAACAGATTTAACCACAGATATCGGTTTGTCAGAGTCTTCGCCAAATGCTTCCAGCTTAACTTCCGATGATATACTCAGTGTTCGTTGTGAAGGAAGCTTTTTGGACATGATATCACGTCTCTGCAAGTATTTTCGAAGTAATTACACTCCACTCTTTTTCATCAAAGTTCAGTTCACTTATTGTCTCCAGTACGCGCGACGACAACAATGTGATATTGTTTGTCTGAGACCTGTGTTTTTTCTGCTATAGGTTGTTCCCCAGTGTCAATCCCTGCTGTTGATTGAACACACTTTATTGCGATGGAGGGATTATTTTTTTTTTTGTTTTTTAAACTCCTTGTGATTTCCTAAAAGCACCAAAGATTCAACATTTTTCTTCAAATAATTTTCTCAAATTATTTTGAGTTGATATTTTTTATTTCAAAAACAAAATTTGATGTTGCCCTGATTACATCAGCAAGATCGACAAGTTCTCCAAAATGACCTTAGTCAATACAAATAACATTTCATACTTAAAAACACCTATATTCATTTATTCAAAATGGGAAACACTCATGTCACCACTCAAATACATTCCCAACCTGATTAGCTTGTGGCTGATCTCACTTTTCAGTTGATAGTCCAAACAGCTAACATCATAATCAACATCATCATGAATCGTTTGTGAATGACCCATAAACCTCGGTTCAACAATCTTTGACTGTGCCCGTATCGTACTGGAAACAGATCCAATGTAAAGTCTCAAATATCCAATCAACGACTCCAACATTCGCCGGTTGATATACCGTCCGTTCTCCTCTTCTTCCAATGATGTGGCCTGTAAATTATCAAAATCTTTGTCTAAAATCACAGTCACAGTCTTCAGGGTGGCAATAAATGAAAGCAACGATAGACAGTTGTATGATGATGCACTCAATGGTTGATGTGACACCTGCATGAAACGGATAAGCTTGCGACCCTTAGCACACTCATTTCTCGAATAGTAATACAGAATCAAGGCACATGTAAGTGATAATCGGTTTTCATCGCTAACCAATTTTCTTTGGATGGCACATGATTGAGAGTATCTGAAGATTTGGGCAATCACAGGATTCTCTATTTTCGATTTCGATACCATCTCATCAATTTCATTACCGTCATCCTCTTCCTCTTCCTCTTCCTCTTCTTCTTCTTCTTCTTCTTCTTCTTCCTCATCGATTACTTCCTTTATTGAATCCAGTGCATCACTCAAATCAACAACTTGCTTCACATTGTTCAGAATGAGTTCAAACATTTCATTGAGACTTTGTGGATTTTCTGGATCGAGCAAACTTCTGAAAATCGTCTGACATTTGATCAATTTGACACAATTTTTGGGAATCAGTTTTTGAACATCAGCAACATTTTCCAGAATCTCTTTCGTTATTTTATCTGACAAGCTTAACAAACTTTTTGAATCAGACTCATCATCAATGTAACAATCTTCATCTTCAGCGTCATGTGCATTCTCAGAGTTGTAATTGGCCAAAACCGCAAGGTAATCAACCATGTATTTCTGTAATAACTGATCACAACGAATAACAGAAACCAAGTTCACAATTGTGAAATCAGCATCTGCCGAATCTTGAATGAACTCGAAAACTGATTGATAATTGGAACTGACATCGTGATTATCGTCACCTACATCCAACCTCAAAATCTCCACAAGTTTCCCAAAAACATCGTCAATATTGATAAAATCAGGATCTTTGCTCACAAAATGCAGAATTTGTTTAGTTTCCTCCGAATATCTATCGGAATCCTTTGCCTCATTCGAACACTTGATCAAAGACAATACTAAGCTATCCAAAATACTGTCAACCTGCAAAACTCTACTTGGGAAATCACCAAGTTTCAATTTCACAAGTCTTGCAATAATCAGCCTGTTAAACTGGAATTTGATAATTGTTTCAGATTTCAAATTTGAAATCACTTTTTCATCAACAGCCAGCGAGCTCACAAAAAACTTGTAAATGGAACACCAAGTACATAAGCCATCCATTCCATCAGTTCTTTGAACACGACCAATGAACCAATGAGTGAACTCTCCGTTGACATTGTTCACATAAGCAAGTTTCTCGTTAAGCTCTTGTCCAATAAAGTGAAGTTTAACGGCACATAACCGTCCAACCTCAAAGAGCATATCAGTAAGCTTGACTTCACTTTTGGCAACCAATGACTCGCTGACTTTTGTGTCTGGAGAAGGATTGGACCATGAATGGAAGTACGGTTGAAAAATGATGTATAACCCAGAAAGGAAGAATATAATCTTGAAATAAGTTAAAATCATAGAGGCTTCCTCCGAAAACAGCAACGGGAACAAGTTTTGTAGAGGTATGAATGATAAACCTTTGTAACCCATTTGACCATTTGTTTGATCATTAAAAATTTGTGTCCCCACCATGGCCGTCATTCCACCCATCAAAATTTTTGAACCCAAGTTCATTTGAGGATGTGGTGCCATTTGAGGAAGGGCATTACTGTACATTGATGGCTGTTGAGGAATCATTCCAACGTCATGAATTTGGTACGCTGTTCCTTCCGGCGCCGGAGGTGGTGCATACATTGGTTGGGGTGGTTGCGATGATTGATCTGTTGGAGGAGCGCGACGATCAATTGTTTGTGGTGGCGGATACATTCCTTGTTGTTGAGGTGGCTGCATAGGTTGTACCATTTGATTGTTTATGCTAGTTCTTAGCATGAGAATTTCGTTCATCATTGCGACATTTTTGGATTCCAGGTGTCTTATATATTCAGTGGCTTTCGATAAAATGTTAGCCTTGTTGAGTTTGACAGCGGGCGTGAGTCCTTCTAATTCATCAATTGAGACGTGACGATTTTCTGTCGCAGCTCTTAATGCTGGAACGGCATTCCGCAGTTCGATGATTTTAGAATTGATGTTTGTCCGATACTTCTTTTCCACAATATTGTGAGAAGATCTATTTTTCCGCGCTTTGAAGTTTCTAGTGTCTGGTAAACCGGCTATTGAAGAGGGTGGTGATCGTTTCAGTTTCCGTTCGCGCAATACAGAAGTTCCATCAGCTCCATTTGCAACGGTTGGTGATGTTGAACTAGAACTGAGGGAATCTGTCGGCGTGAATAGATCACGTTTTGCTATTCCATTTGATTCTGAGCCAGTTGTTCTTGAAAATGCCATTTCTGGTGAAGAGTCTTCTTTTTTCATATCTGGCTGTTCAAACATTGAATGATTAGCCTCCTCTTTTTGCTCTGTCTCCTGCTGTCCATCATTTTCATCATTCTCTCGTGGTTGCAAATTTGAAATCTCATCATAAACGTCGCTGTACGAGCTTGGAGGCATCCATCCGTAGACCTCATCATCATCGTAGTTGTCATCAGGACCATAACTGTTGCTGCTGTTACTGTTCGTGCCCGATTCTCTTTCCGCAACCGTGTTCTGCGCGGTCACTTGGTTGTTCAAAGAAAAGAGAAAAGCGTCTGCATCATTGAAGGAGTAACTGAAATCCATGTTGTAATAGCTGCAGTGGCCAGAGTCTGTTCTTGTGCAGCAGCAAAGACAAGATGGTTCAAGGCAGCAAAGTGCAACCAAGAAAACGATAAGGCGTGAGGCAAAGTTAAAATAAAGATTGCTGAATAGAAGTAATGAAGTATTTGGTAATTTTATCCTAATAAAGTGTATTTTTTTTTATTCCCCTTAATTTTTTTTTAATGCATCATCATCACATACATCAGCAAAGAAAAACTTCGTATATGATTTTATTGCTGCCTAACTACATTCATCCAACTTATGGCTTTATTGCTTAAGTACAGGCAATCGGACAATCACAATGGTCAGAAGGCCGACAATCCCAAACCGTTATGTGTTTACATGAGTACGATTCATTTTTACAGCAAAATTTTGCCCATATATTGTCAACTAGGCTTGAAACGGGGCACGCAAAATGGTAGCTCTCGCCTCGCATTTGGACTGAACGCAGATCCTTCGTATTGTAAATGCTAGTATTATAGAAAAAATCTAAAGGCCAACTGTCTCGGCGCTGGGTTAGAGCCGGCTAGCCCTAGAAATGGCCACCTCTGCTAAAATGCAAGAAAAAAATAAACCTTAGACAAGTAATCTAGATTGATTATCTTTGGATCTTTCCATGATATCGCGGGGCTAACGTCAGTAACAACAAGCAAGCCCGTTTTCTACGAGGCGGGGGTTTGAAGCTGAAGGTTACCCGGATGTGTGTTAAGCTCGGGTAACTTAAAGAATAAGAATTTTTTTCTCTTGATTGGCCCACGCGCAAATGCTCCGGTTCTGGAATATTCGTGAGGTTGGCGGGTACCGGGAAGCTGACAGCGGCGGTGACGGCAGGCGCGGCCACACACAACGCCTGTTGTTGTTTCTTCTCTCGGTGGACAATCGCTGACGAATGGGGCTCGTGCAAATGTGGCTGGTGCAGGCTGTTCGCGGGGGTTACACTCGTGGGCGCTGTGGGCGGCTGATGCCGCAGCGGACGACAGCCCGCGCGCGCCCTCGCCCTCGCCACCGACGCGAAGTGGCGGTGCAGTCATTTGGTTGTTTTGTGAACAAAGGCATTCTAGGTGGAACCCGGATTTCTCTCTCTTGTTGTTTGCCCGAAGCTCAACCTTCTTCTTTCTTTTGTTAATTTTATTTCAGATCATACTGGTCAAAATTAAACTTAGTGTGAACTCATAGAGCATTTGAAACAAACGAGGTTACGAGAAACTGCCGGATCGTTTCAGTCCCTTGCTAAATCCACCCTACATATAAAATAACTCAGCATGTCGCTCAAGAGAATCAACAAAGAACTCAGTGATTTGGGAAGAGACCCACCTTCTTCTTGTTCTGCTGGTCCAGTTGGTGACGATTTGTACCACTGGCAAGCATCTATCATGGGTCCACCAGACTCTCCATATGCCGGAGGTGTTTTCTTCCTTTCGATCCATTTCCCTACAGACTACCCATTCAAGCCACCAAAGATTTCATTCCAAACTAAGATTTACCACCCAAATATCAACTCTAATGGAAACATTTGTTTGGATATTTTGAAAGATCAATGGTCCCCAGCTTTAACCATTTCTAAAGTGTTGTTGTCCATCTGTTCTCTTCTGACAGATGCCAATCCAGATGACCCTCTCGTTCCAGAGATTGCCCATATCTACAAGACGGATCGTGCTAAGTACGAGGCCACTGCCAAAGAGTGGACTAAGAAGTTTGCCATTTGATTAAGTCTGCATATGGTTGGTTTGAAATATTGATTAATATAAGATTTGAAAGACGGAAAGTGTGTGACAATCCTTGGTGGCGGTACAATCTTGAACAACCGTCGCTGTCAGACTTTGTAGGACGCTTCCAACAATCTGTTTGACAGCGTTAGAGGAAAAAGGGATGATGAAGGCTGCTAATATCATATATAATTGGTTTATGTATTTTTTAGTTACACACGCCCTTTGTCTTTAGTTGTCTACTGCCACCTTCTATTGCTTATTCCTTTTTTTCTAATAGCCAAGGTTTGTTATTTTGTAATGAAGTTCAAAAGTCACTCTTTGTCGTGTGAGGACTTAGCTTCTATCAAAGGTGACTTTATGTAGTGTTGAGAAAGAAAAAGAGAGAGAAAGCCAGCTTATAGTAGTCGGGTCGATCGACGCGAATTGTTATTGATTCCCACAAAAAAATATACGTTTATTTTGATCAAAACGGACCCTTTTCAAAATCAGAAGGTCAATTATTTTGTGATCCCACTTGTGTTCGTATTCGGAACATGAACTTCCAGCCAAGCGATCAAGATCTTGTGAAAAGCACCATTGAAAGTCCCAAAGACTCAGCTTCTACATCGGCTGCTGAAGACGAAGATGGAGTCAAAAGGACAAGATTCAAAAGAAACTATGCTGCCTGTTTGAATTGTCGAACACGGAAAACCAAATGCAATTTGGGAAGTGTCGATAATCCGCATGATCCGCCATGTGCCCGTTGCAAACGTGAGCGCAAAGAATGTGTTTTCGCAGAGAGCAAAAGGGGAGGAACTAGAACTTCAAGTACACCACTCAAGAAACAGAAACCTATGACCACCGAAGCTATTGCACCTTTTCATTATTCCGAACCACCATCAGCCATTGACACTGCAATCAATACTGTTAGAAGTCGTTCGGTATCTTCAAATCGGCTTTCTGAGGATCATTTAAAGCAGCGGCAACCAAGTGACTCCACGATGGTGTTTTTAGCTCATGTTGCTGGAAACTTCGCTAAGGCTGATGATAGGGATAGAATCGATGCCTATACGAGAGTTGAAAGTTTGGAAAAACAAGCAATATCCAGCAGATCGGCTTCATCGACTACAAGTTTGACACAAGCAACGACTGCCAGCTCGCAAGCCGAGAATACCACCGCCGCCGCCACCACCACCACTACTTCAAACAGGATCGAGACATCGAGAGCGCCTTCCGAGTCTCCCAATACCCACATCAAAGAGTTTTTTGGTCACGATACCTCCTTAGTTCCAGTAATGAACCAAAACCGATTTTCCGTTCCACCTGTCAAATCAACATTGAACATACGACCAAAACCGTCTTCTAATTTATCGGATATCGAATATATTGGCGAAAATGGCGTTTTGAGTGTAAAAGAAGCAAGGATATTTATCAAGCTTTTTTTCTCTAAAATGCATCCTTTTTTCCCATATATACCCAATGAACTACACGGTGCAGACATTCTTCCTGGTTATCCGATGCTTTTATGTACGATTTTGACTATTTCGTCTAGATATCATTCGATTCCTGTGGAAGAAGGAGAGCAGCAAAACGAGCCAGCAGATAGACACATTGAAATCCATGAGCAACTGTGGATCAACTGCCAAAGACTAATCAGTATGACCGTTTGGGGAGAATCAAGCAGCAGAAGTGTGGGAACATTGTTATCTTTTTTACTTTTTACTGAATGGAATCCTCGAGCTATTCATTTCAGATGGAGTGATTATGCGAATCCTGCAGAAGATGAAACTTCCAACGAAGAAGCATACACAGGTTTGAGTGCGATGAAAAGATCGGAAATCATGTCTTTCATGCTGATTGGAACTGCCACTAGATTGAGTTTCCTTCTTGAAGATCATCCGTTGACTTTTTTGGCTACCCAGGTCGCTGAAACTAATTCTGCATGTAACATGAGCAAACGATCAATGTTGAGTCAAACATTGAGTGAACTTGATATCAACGATTCAAAATTCGATTTCACCATGTATCAAAAGGCCAATATTGAGCTTTTGCAATTCACATCAATTTGCTGTGAATCGTTGTATATTGAGAATCCACGTTTTGGATCATTGGATAAGTTTCAAACACTTGCTGTTTTGGATATTCTATCTCCAATGTTGGAGAATTGGTACAAGAAATATCACAAATTACTCAAACATTCTTCTCCTCATAGTTACAATCAGGGCTATGCCAATCTCGATAATCCAAAAGTGCACAAGGATTTGCATTCTCAAGTGGAGAGAGAATCTTTGATTTTAGAGTATTATTATGCCAAATTGTACTTGTACTCATTGGCACTCAGTGAGGATACTACTATGAATATGAGCAACTCAGGCCGTGGAAGAAATTTGCGTCTAGATGAGAGATCTCGATATGCTAGATACATTGAACTTGCTTACAAAGCGGCAAAAGAAGTTATTGCTGTCACACATCGAGTGGGAAAGTTGCGTTTGTTGAAATATATGCCTGTTAGATGGGTTACCCGAGTGGTTAAAGCTGTTTCTTTTGTGGTGAAATGTTATTTGACTCTAACTACTGATGACCAAAATCATTCAATGAATGAAATCATCAGATTGAGTGTGATTCCAGTGAAGGAAATTGTGGTTTTGTTACAAAAAACCGCTATTTCTTTGAGAGATGCAGCTCCAGATGAGTTACATCTTTCGACAAGGTATTCCACTGTTTTAATGTATTTGTGCTCCCAGTTCAAGAGGAAGTTGAATCATACGCGAGAGGAGGCTCTTGTGGATTATGAGGATGAAATTCGACTTCAGGATGAACTTCTGGGCCAACAGAATGCTGAAGGAACCGTGGATGCTACGACAGAGGGTGGAGCAAAACCATTTCGGGTTGCCATGTCGAATATGGATCAGCAATCATTTGACAATTATTTCATGAATACAGATCCATCGGAGACGTTGTTCAACTGGTTCACCAGCAATAATTTACCGGGATTAGACTTTGTTGATCAATTTACAAAGGAGATTGAGTTGGATTTGTTGAATAAGGGGGGGCACTACCAATAGCGAGCAAAAATGACCATTCAATGACCAGCAAGTGACCAGCAAAGCGAGTCACTTCTGGATTGAGTCCTATTCAATCAACGGCGAACGATGAATTTTTGATGGTTCGCCATACTCTCAGCTCACTCACACCAGAGTATAGTGATCGTGATGTGCTGACTTCCATGTTGCTGCATGTATCTGTTCAATAAATATGAATTCAGCTTTATTCCGAAATTTTTGTACAAGATGAGTCTTTGTTAAATCTTGATTCGCTCTAGCGTGACTCGATCTATTTTTTGTTTTCGCCATTCACCTGAGCAACTCACAAACAACGATCAAAGAACTTGCCTCGCTCGTTGTCTGCGGGTTTAGCTGGTGATTCTTTTCAAGAATCTCTTGATACTATGTCCCTTCTTCTTCTGCCCGCCTTCGGTCGTTCCGGAACTTTTTGAATGCTCTGGAGAAAGGAGATTACGGATGGAAGTTGGAGCTGTACCGCCTCTGTGTGGCTTAAGAGCTGGAGACGTGGCTGTGCTAGTTACAGCACTCGAATGGTTTCCCTCATGATCCACTTTCGTGCGTGGTGAACATTCACCGGGAGTTTCTTGAATGGTGTTTGTTTCTGTCTCCAACATTTCAGTCTCTTCCTCGGAGACGATAGATGCTTTAGAACGCCCAGACGAAGATGGAGCGGAAGAAATAACACCAGAACTGCTGCTGGACGTGATTGTACTCCCAGCAATTGATGCTCGTTTAAGAGTGAGCAATCTCGAGTTGATTTTCTCCATAAGACCGCCATCGCTTACATCATCTGACGGGGTATAAACAGTTGGAGGATCATCGAAATCTTTTCCTTTACGGAAACCAGTAGCCGGATTGGTAGGATCGGTGTCGTACCAATAGAAGCGAGCTAAGATATCAAGATATCCAGGATCAAGTGGTGAAGGTGGTGCTGGAGGTACTGGTGGAAGGTCTGAAGAGGTATCTTTTGCAGGCTGACGAGAACTCGAACGCGAAGTTCCGAGGCCAAGATGTTGACGAAAGTGATTATTGATACGGTTTGAGTCATCAAGCGTGACCGAAGGTGGCTGTAGAGCCTCAGAAATGACAATTGAGGGTGAAGTTTGAGATGGTGGCTGCGATCCTGCTAGTGCTGCAGACTTAAGGGAGAGAGACGAGATCTGGGAAACCACTGAACCTTTTCTGGCAGCGAGTTTTGTACTATTTGAAACACTTGAGTCGCTGTCGGAGACCCAAAACTTATCTTTTGAACCTCGAGGAAGTCGGATTGTGCTTGTTTCATCTCCACTGGTGAGATAAACGTGGCTGAAAACTGAGTTTGAGGAATCATCAATTTTGACCACTTTATAGAACAACAAATACGGATCTTCGGTTGCCATGGCTTCATTGAATGATATTTCACGTGATTTGTGTGGAGCGTCGAGCATATCATTGAACAACAGCCAGTTTGGAGAGTCAGGATCGGTTTCCAAATCGTCGCATTCGGGACTGAACGGACGTTTTCGAACAAGCGAGACGTAATGACCGGAGTTCACCGACTTGCCACGATGACAAACACAACTCTCAAGAACCATCATGAACGCTCCAGCGGGAGCAATGTTGTCGCAAGAACGTTTGAATTCAACAAAGCCAGGTCGTGAACGGTCTTCAGCAATGAAGTAAGGATAGCGAATGTACTCTGGGATGACGACTTTTCTACTAATCTTATGAGAGCGACCGTCATCATCCCAACGGTATTTTTTCAAACAAATAGGGATCAGAGGACGTTTGTCATGGAATCGACGGTCAAATGGACTACCTAAAGAAGGTTCAACAATTCCGGTATCCGATTCCAATGTTTTGCTGCGTGATATTCTGCGATAAATTTCTTCATGATTTTGAAACCGAAGTTTAATTTTTGGATCAGTGTAGTATGGCAATAGTTGTAAAAACATCCAAGCTGGTAAAGAAACCTCATTATTTGACACTGAAGAAGAGCGTCTTGTGAGTTTTGAAGGGTGTGAAACAATCACGTTGTTCAGGACAGTGGCGATCGTGGAAGAACGAGTACGCGAAGCTTCCATACGGTCGGAAAACCGGGAGATTGAGCCCATAGTGGCTGTTTGCTCGCTCAACGAGTCATTCCCAACCACCGTGGATAACGAAAGTGCTGTGGATAATTCTATTGAAGACGAACGGGACGTGTTCATCGCCGCCGTGTCCACTGTTGTCGTGGTTGATGTAGAAGACGTATCGGCTGTAGTGGTGGATACGTCGCCGTCTTCAGAAATTTCTTCGGGGACACTTGAAGTGTCGTTGGCTCGGACGATTCCTAGTTTTTCGTATTGTGAGATATCCTCGGTAAATGAGGAGACGGCAACGCTTCCCGGAGTGCCAGGGGCAAAGCTTCCAGGGGCAAGACTTCCTGCGCTTCCGTCTAAGGTCCGACGACGTTCAATGTGACGACGAACGGTGATACTGTTGTTGAAGTAGGAGTTAAGGCATTCTTCAAGGGTGATGGGAGGTTCCTCTGGGGATGTGCTGGCCACAGTATCAGTTTCGTTGACTTCGCCAGCCTCACCAGCCTCGCCAGCCTCGCCAGCTTCATCAACTCCGTTAGTAGAGCTGGCTCCGACCCCCCTTTCGGGCACCGATATCAACAACGCTCTCTCTTCAATGACCCTCATATCATCATTCACATTCAACCTTCCGGAATGAATGATATCCAATTTCATCGTCATCAACGGCAAACTGAGCGACTCTGCAAGAAATTCAAACAACTGTAAAGCATCCTGTTGAGATCGACTCATCACCATATCACAGCCCAGTCCATTCAAAACAAAACACAACTGTTTCATTATAGAAGCCGGAATAAATTCCCCACCACGCATCAGATTTACAATGTACCGAAGCACAACTTTGAGCTGCACCACTTGTTTTTGTAAATCTGGTGATAGACTCTCATCCAGATAATCATCCAATAAAAAATCCAATGTAGAACTGGAGTAAAAAAGTGAAACGAGAAGGGAGTCCATATAACACATGACATTTTTCAAGTTATCCATTCCAACAAGTCTAATTTTGCTTGACTTCTCAATTGATGAACGTCTTTTGAGTCGTCCTTTGTTGCTAATTAATCGACCTTGACTTGACATTTGCCAATACCGGTAGAACCGATACAGCTGATCGACACACGCCGGCGTGTTTGAAGTCAATCCCAGTAGCACAATTAGCGTAGATAAGAATCGTTGTGTATGCTTTGAAACGCTACGTGAGCCCTCCACGTGTGCAACCACCTGACTGACGACCTTGAGCAGCGTTTTTTGCTCACCAGTCAGTTTGATGGGGAACTTCCTGTAATCTCGCTCGTCATAGAGCAGCACACCGGTGTAATCTGTCGGCGGCAGCATCTTGCGTGGCGAGATGGCAATTGTTAGGGGAAGGGGAGAGGAGAGGAGGGGATGCGGTCGGTTGTAGTTAAGGAAAGGGATGAGAAAGAAGAAGCAGGGAGGAGGGAAGTAAAGTTCGCGAAGGTCGATCGACGCAAAACAATTGACGAGCGGAGCTATTTCAGAGCGATTAATTGAGCAAGTGAGTCGCGAAGCGAATCGCCAAGCGAATCGCGAAGCGACTCCCAACTGTGTGGATCAGGATTCAATCATGACTTGCAATTGGTATCAAACTATACTCTATTGGTTAACCATTGACGACAAGAGTATTCTTGAAGAATTGTTAACCATGACTCGCTGAGCAGGTCTTCTACAGCTTAGTGATTGAGTCTTAGCTGATTAACTAGAGTCTGATGAATGGCTCGCTTAGCTCGCCATTCTTGTATGGGTCATCAAAACATATCATTACAAAACATAACAAAACACGAACTTATACACCGATGCAACTCGTGCTACACATACAGTCGTAACAACGCACCAACCAATGGGCTCACTGGCTAACTTGGTGCTCATTACTAGCATTCACTATCAATCACCAGTAACCCATTCGTGACTCGCGTCGCTGTTCATATCGCTCGTCATAAGTCTCAACACTCAGTCTTCCAAAACTCAACCAACTCTTTTCCCCTCCAACTCATTGACAATCCACACCACGCCTCAATATCCTTCAACAACCTTAGAATCGTTGAGTGCTCATGCGAAGAACTGATCAATTTCCCTGCAATCCAAATACATTGCAATGATAAAATCTGACAACCCAAATTTCTCCTATTTTCCGTCTTCAGGTTGCACAAATTTGATCCAATAATCTGTTTGGCATGCCAGATTTGCGATTTTGAAATCATATTTGAACTTCCTGGTGATTTAGTAGAAGTAGCCGATGACGAAGGTTCTGCAGAACTAGCTGTAGATCCGTCATTCTCGGATTCGATAACAGCACCTTGGAACAATCCAGTTGTTGGTTCCAAACTCTTCTCCTCTTCCTTTGCAAGCTTGAAAAGGCGTGGTTTGTTTTGCAACATCACGATGCAACACATGTGGAACAATTGATTAGCAGAAATGGCAGCTGGATTTGAAAACAAAACCTCGGGAAATGAATCACTGCGCTTGTAACAAAAACAACTTCTCATTGAATTTGACCGATTCAATTCCCAAGTACTCAAATAGTCCCAAAGTTCCTTCCAACATTTGTCAAAATCAATATTCTCGTCATTAGAACTCAACAATCTAAACACTTTGGCCGTCAGTAGCAAAGAACTGTGAAATTCAGATAGCTCTGCGACCTCGTTCGAGCCATCCTTGTCACTCGTTTCTCCAAACCATTCATCAACCCCAATAATCGTACTGCCCTCCCCAATACAACAACAGCCAATATCCATCGACACAAAACTCCAAAAAAGTCCCCGTGCGAGTACACTTTCAGAAGCAGCATTGATCCCACAAGCTTTGAACATGGTTCCACAAGTTGAAAGGCGCTCTCTCCATGACTGAGCTTCTGTGCTCATGATTTCAAAGTAACAGAGCAAAACACAGGCACTTGCCACACTTAACCAATCTTTGCTTGTGTTCAAACTCAATGAAAGCTGTTGCAACGCATAGTTATACAGTTGCAATGTCTTGTCGCCAGTGTACAAAGAGTTCACTTTCTCCAGATGCCGTGATGATAATGCCAAAACTGCGTACTGTAAAGCAGGGAAACTCTCAGCCATTGCAGGAATTTCAGTCACAAAAACGTTTGATTCAGAATCGTCACTCTTATCAAGAATAAAGGCAACTTCATCAATATAAGTATCCATCAACAACATGATCTCTTCGTCTTCAATCTGTGGAACCTCCATTGTCGATTTATCAGCGAAAAACTCAAAAATAGTTTCATTGTTTGGTAACCGGTTCCCAGAAGTTGTATCTTTGGTAGCAGCAACAAGACACATAAAATCACGAAGAGTATTCGGGAGATCATAATGTTGTAAAGCAGTGTTTGCAAAAACATACGATGAATCTTTCAATGATGAATCTACTGTACGTTTTTTGTGGAATCCACTAGTGATATCAGCAAACGAATAACGATGTTCAAAATCAGCTTCTTTTTTGCCCAAAGACATTTCTGAAGAGATTGATGAGGCAGTCGATGTAGTTTTAACACCATTCGAGTCCATTCCAGCTGTACCCAAATAATCGTATGCACCGTTATTGATAAAACTTGGTGTACGTAGCAACCCTCCAGTGGCACCAGTAGCTCCAGTAGTAGTTGTTCCAGTAGCATGAGGTTCTGGAAAAGTGTTGAATAGTCCAGAAAGAGGAGAGTCTGACCCAGATGCTTCCAATAATGTCGGATAGGCAAGTCCAATAGCTCCATCTGCAAACTCACTTTTTCTCGAGTATCCATCAAAGGCACTGTTCCCGAATGGAGCACCGGCAAGAGACTCTGAGTAGGCCTTCTTTCGACGTTTATAAGGCGATTGAGGATCAGTTTGCAAATCTGAAGGTGATAACAGCTCTGAATAATCAATAGAATTGCGAGTCTTGTTGAGATCTGATCCTAGATGATACTCCAGTGATGAAAGACTCTCGGCATTGTCTGCCGACAAAGGAAAAGCAGATCTCTGTGGCCGGCCACAGACAGTCGCACCAGCACTATTTGCTCTTCCTGGTTTTGGAGTGAAACAGAAATCCTTAAATGAATTGTTCACAAATACATTCTTTTTCACTTCTTCGGGCCATACACACTCCAGACCCTTTGAGGTACAGAAATCACATTTAGGACGGTTTTCGTCACATTTTTTGTGTTTGCGACGACATGTTAGGCATCCTGTTCTGACTCTTCTTTTGGCAGGAGGAGTCTCCTTCTTTGGTTTTGAGTTGCGTCCGCGTTTTGAAGTTATGGCGGTTGTTCCATTACGATTTGAATTACCATTTGAAAGTGGACTTTGAGCCTCTTCAATCTCTTGCTTGACTGCGGCAGAGACCATATTGAAGAATTGATATAAGGCTTTGAACAAAAAGTATCGACGCCATTCAAGACTAATTCTTTTCTTCCCCACAACTTACTGAAAAGGACATTCTGCAACCAGGAATTATCAAGCTATATATAATATCTTTCTTTGCCAAATGCATGTCAAATTTCTGTGCTGATACTTGCAACAAGTTCCTGCTTGACCATGTCAGCAAAAAAACGATGATGCATACAATCTTTGTGCAAAACACAAGCGTACCCCAGGTAAATAGTGGGGTGTTTATTGTCTGGTATATTATAATACTATTGTTGCAATCTACCTGAAAAAAGAAAGGAAGTAGTGGAGACTGGAGCACGGAGAGAATATAGTTTTTTATTGGTTTTGTGACCTTCGGGTAGCGAATCAGAATAATCGGCATCTCACCGGTAGAAGTTCCGTACTCCACTAGCCCCAAAGAGGGACAATTCCTACTGTGTGATTTGTTTTTCTTTTTTGTTGATTTTAAGATAGTCATAGCAACAATTCAAAATAGTGCGACCTTGGTAATTTTCGGAACCCGATCAACTCAACATCCTTTTCCGGAGGGAACAATGCCGACAAGTTTTACAATGTGTAATTTAATGTATCAAAAATGACTGATTGTTGTTGGATATAATCAATAAATTCACCCTTGGAATCACATCCACCCCTATTTCACTCGAATAGGCCAAGATGCACCCCCAAGGGAAAACGGAGCATGCCTTCTTAAAAAAAAATAAAAACATGTCTCAAACGAGGAGGAGATGGAGCGGGGCCCTACAAGAAGGTTTAAGAGATTATTGATTACTAATTTGCACCTTTTATCTTCTCACTGTTCCCCTCGCCACGGAATCTCGTTTTCCTCGCGCTTCCGATCGTTTTCATTTGATGCCATCGGCAAAATTTGAGCCAATAGTGTTCTGTGATATCACAAGTTCCGTGCGAGCTGCTCCTCTACTCCTCAGGGCACTTTACTTGACCCTGTTTGCAGCAATGACTACTTGCAACCACTGTGTGAGATCACACAAAGGCTGATCACAACGGGATATCCATTCGGACATATGGTGGAATTAAACTTTTTCTAATTGAAAATTGTTATCAGAAAAAAGGTGAATTATCTGGGCTCTACCGAGACTCCACTCAATCTCTAATCCTATCATCAACCTGTTACCTTTCTCACTATTGTGGAATGAAATATTTTGAAAGCCGCACATTTTTTGCTGAATTTAGCTTTAGCTCACATTTCATATAACGATAACTCCTTTAACGCCCTCGTTATTCTTTCCCGAGCCTTCGGAAGGCTTTTAATTTTAGCTCTTTGTGCAGTTCGTGCGGCTCGAAATGTGGGGAAAACAGCTCTGTTTTTTTTTTGAAATTTTTCACTGGGCTCTGCTTATTCGCTTAATTTGCCGGATTCTCAAGTCCAAGTCTAGCTTTGTCCTTAGCTAATGCGGGCAGTGCACTGACCCCCTGTTTCCTGCATTGGGTCATGAGCCGTGGCTTATTGTTGGTTATTTTGCTGAATGCGGAAAACAGCCCGTGAGGGGTTCATACATGCAGCACTGCAAATCAAACTAAGTTCATAGAGCACACAAACCTATTGGTGTGGTCAATTTATTTGTGTGTTTTTTCAAAATTAATGTCACCCAACTGTTTTTTGTTAAGTTACCAAAGAAATTATTATCTAAACACAATGCTCAAAACAATAAAACAGAATACTGTTAAAAAAGTAAAAGAACTATAACTTTCGCTGCTGTTAAAGAAACCCCACATTTCTCACAATTTGTTGACTTTGTTGTGATTTGGCTTTTCCTTCAAGTCCAAGAAATCGTACAAAATCAATGGGTCTCTTTGGGTAGCCCTGACATAATTCTCGACCTTCTTGGCAATCAGAGCTGGATTGTAACCAAAGTATTCGTAAATGTCTTCAGGCGGCATCGACTTACCGTAAGTGTTCATACAGTAAGAAGCAGTAGCATATCTCTCCCAACCAACTGCAACATGAGCATCAACGACAACAGTTGGAACTTGTTTACCATCTTTTCTCAGCACAGATCTTCTGTAACCAATTGATTGCTCGTCAAATAATCTGGTACATGGAATCGACAGAACCCTCACCTTGAAACCTTTTCTGCTCAAAATCTTGGCGGCCTTGTAACCAAATTCCATTTCGGCACCAGCTCCAATAATTTGCAAGTCTGCATTTTCAACATCCTCCATAATATATCCACCCCTTTTAACCTTTTCTGAACAAGAGAGACCTGGGTATTGCAAAACCTCATTTCTAGAAAGAGACAAGATACTGGTCTTTGGAAGTTCAACAGCCTTCTCAAACAATCCAAACACCTCGGCAGAGTCAACTGGTCTCATGTAGTAAACGTTTGGCATAGCCTTGAACAAAACTGGTGACTCAACAGGTTGATGGGTTGGACCGTTTTCACCTTCGTTGATGGAATCGTGGGTACCAATGTGAATAGTCTTGAGCTCTTGTAAACCAGCCATTCTAATTGCTGGTGCAGCATACAGGTAGAAAATAAAGAAAGTAGAAGTAATTGGCAAGAAAGTACCCTTGTTGAATGCGGCAATACCATTGGCAATAGCACACATAGAGTGTTCTCTGATACCAAACTCAATGTACCTACCAGTGTAATCGCCAGTCAAACCGCATTGAGTACTCAACGTAGGATCTTGAAAGTACTTGGCACCTGGCCATTGCAAGTTGACTGAAACAGATAAATCAGCGGAACCAGCAATAATAGAGTTGACATTCTTACCAAGAGATCTAACAAGCTCTCTGGCAGCAGCTCTGGTTGGTTTATCACCGGTGAAATCTTGTTGA
Source organism: Ogataea pini (assembly GCA_003707665.2). Taxonomy (NCBI): domain Eukaryota; kingdom Fungi; phylum Ascomycota; class Pichiomycetes; order Pichiales; family Pichiaceae; genus Ogataea; species Ogataea pini. The sequence continues at coordinate 272,338 of PPKL02000012.1, read as the reverse complement.
GGCAAGAAAGATTTCCAGTTCTTTGGAAGTTCACCTCGAACTCTTGCCAAAAAGTCAGCACCTTCAGTTGGGTACTCTTGGACGTACCGATCAACAAGCTTCTTCCAGTCAGCAACAAGCTTGTCACCTTCAGCAGGCTTCTCCTTGAAGAAATCATAAACTTCTTTAGGGACGTAGAATTTCTGAGCTGGGTTGAGACCATAACGTCTCTTGAGCTCTCTGACACCGTCCTCTCCCAAAGCAGCACCGTGCGCAGCACAGTGGTTCTCAAAAGCAGCACCAGCACCAATGACGGTTCTGCAATTGATCAAAGTTGGTCTCGAATTCTCGGCATTGGCATATTCCAAGGCCTTAACAATGGTAGCAACGTCTTCAGAAGCGTCTGAAACCTCAATAACGTTCCAATTACAAGCCTTGAACTTGGCAGAAATGTCTTCAGTGTTGGCAATATCCACAGAGCCGTCGCAACAAACTTGGTTATTGTCGTAAAGAACAATCAAGTTGTTAAGGCCAAGGTGACCAGCAAGAGAGATGGCCTCCAGGGCCACACCTTCTTGCAAACAAGCATCACCAACAATACAGTAAGTCTTGTTGTTAACAACTTCGAAACCTGGCTTGTTGTAAGTGGCAGACAAGTTTTTGGAAGCAATGGCCATACCAACACAGTTGGCGATACCTTGACCAAGTGGACCAGTAGTCACTTCAACAGCATCATGCTCAATTTCAGGGTGACCAGGAGTCAAAGAATGGTAGGAATGAGAATGGTAAGACTTTAATTGATCCATAGTCATTGATTTGAGTCCAGTCAGGTGCTGGAAAACATACTGCAACAAACAAACGTGACCATTGGAAAGAACAAACCGATCTCTGTTGAAGTACGATGGATCGTTTGGTGCATACTTCATGGTGTATTTCCAAAGAGCAATACCGATTGAAATGGCACCCATAGCAGAACCTGGGTGACCACCACCATATTGTTCCACAATGTCGAGCACCAATGCTCTACCGTACTTAATGATGGCTTGATGCTCAGCATCAAACTTTGAAACAGATTTTGGGATTCTCATACTCATGATGAATTTTGGCTATAAATATCTAACTCAATTGAATACTGATAAAATATTGATGATTTAGTGAGATTTTTGCGGCCTATTTATACCTGGTTCAATCAGTCGTCGCTTATACCAATAAACTCGGTCAAAATAATAGGGGGTGTTTTCCGTTTCGATGTGGCTTACGCCTTGTGCTTGCTTTTGCTTGTTTGTTTGTTTTTGCATAAGGAGGAGAATGGACACATGAAACTAGTAGTACAAAAAAACTAAAACAGTAATGGGAGCCACCCTGTGGCGGGCTGTTTTCCTATACCAGAATCTATCCTATGGATTGAAACAGCAAATAGAATCTTTAGTTCACCAAATTTACACCCCTATTGTGGGGAAATATTTTGTCACTTCCTGTAGGCTATTTTTTTCACCCCTTTTTTATGATAAACTTTTTGCCTTTCCTTGAAATATGTTGGGGAAAGCTTCCCCTCACCTCCGTGTGCCCTATCAGCCTTGAAAGTACAAGGGTCTAGATACAGCTGTTTAGTGGGCTAATCAGTAATATGGAAATCCGATAGGATAAGGATCCGTCGTATTAAAAGTGCGAATAGGCCATTAATTCCTAAACTGATCTCGAGGAGCCTGCTCAGTCAGGCTGTGTGCGACAGCAAAAAAAAAAACGTATTTGACAAAAAAAACATCGACGCGACGATTGGCGTAACCGTTAATTTCCGGGCTCTTACAATTCCATGACATGTTTAAAACAAAAACTAAACCGAGGGAAATTACAGGGTCATCAACTCATAATAAAATAACCATCGTACCCTTCTTTCAACTTTTGATACCTCTGGGATCTTTGGGATTATCAGAATCAACAAGATGTCGTGGTCGGGATTCAAAAAAGCTGTCAACCGTGCGGGAGCACATGTTATTTTGAAAACCAACAAAACCGCAGAGGCCACCGTGGACCCGGACTTTGACCTTCAAGAAAGCAACTTCAAAAAACTTGAATCATACACAAACGAACTCGATGTGGAATTGAACCGGTTCATTACCAATTGTGAAAATCTGGCAGAAACTCAGATTAACATAGCAAAAACTCTAGACTCGTTCTATGGAGACTACAGTTTCGACCTTCAATCAGACAAAAAAGTAGGATTGGGTGAGGGGGCTGCTGCTTCAGTGAACAACAGGGACGGAATCTCATTAGAATATCTCAAAATCGTGGAGGAAGTTAAAGAATCAGTTCTTCCGGAACTGTTAGAGCCGATAAATGTAACGGTTATTGAGCCTATCAATGAGCTCAAGAGGTATAATGAAGAGATCGGAAGATTGATCAAAAAACGGGGAAGGAAGAAGGTTGATTACGACGTTTTGAAATTTCGGCTTAATAAGCTGCAGAATGATCACGATTTGCTTGAATTTCAAGTCAAAGAACAGCAGCTACAAGAGAAAAATGAACAACTCAATAGAAGCCAAGAAAAGTTTAAGAAACTCAAAGTGGAATACGACGAGGCAGAAACTATCTACAACGATATAAACACGCGGCTCAAGAACGAAATTGAACAATTTGTTGCTCTACGACTTTCGCTGATTGACCCTACATTTGAGAGTTTCATCAAAATCCAGTTGAAACTTTATAGCGACATTTTCAACCGTCTAGAGCTCAATTCTGCGGTGAAACTCGATTCAATGAGCGTTCAAGAGCACAATGAGGAGAAAATTGATGCCCGTTTAGACGAGATTCTAATGAAAATGAAGAGTCTCAACATCAAAAACTTGTGAAATTCCCCGTTACGCTCTGCTCCACTTGTACATTATTCAATATCAAAGTTCCTATTTCGAAAGTATATAAAGAGATGAAACTAAACCGCACAGCTCTAGACGGACTCGGAGAAAATGAACTCCTTGAGCTCCTTGTAAGCCTTGTCCAAATCGTCGTTGACAATGACCTTGTCGTGACCACCAGCGTTAGCGTACTCAAGTTCTTGAGAAGCAGCAGAGATTCTCTTTTCCAAGCTCTCTGGAGTCTCAGTACCTCTACCTTGCAATCTGGATCTCAACTCGTCAATAGAAGGAGGAGCGATAAACAAGAATCTAGCGTTCAAGTCGGTCTTCTTCACAGACTTGACTCCTTGCATATCGATATCCAAAATACATGTTCTTTTGAGGTTGTCAGCAACGTCTTGAACGGCCTTGATGGTGGTACCGTAGTAGTTACCGGAGAACTGAGCCCACTCGATGAACTTGTTCTCGGCAATCAGCTTCTTGAACTGCTCGACAGTGCTGAAGTTGTAATCGACAGTGTCTTTTTCACCTGCTCTTGGAGATCTAGTGGTGTTGGAAACAGAGAAACCAAAAGTATCTGGGTATTCAGCAAACAACTTCTTAAGAAGGGTGGACTTTCCGGTACCGGATGGACCAGAGATAACGATAGGACGACCGACCATATTGTGTGTTAGTACAGAATTTTGCTTTAGTGTTGAGCTAAAACTATTTGTTCAAGGATAAAAAAAAGTACTGTGTTGTTCTTTCAAGTTATGATACTTGCATAACACGTTTATATTTTTTTTTCAGCCATTCCCTGTGTTGTTGGGATTTGTAGTAGATCACGTGACTTAGGGAACGAGGTGGACCCTGCATTTGGTGATTGACGATCGAGGAAATTGGTGTATCAGTCATGAGCGATTCAAAATCATGGCCATGTGAGGAACCAGTTGAGAAAACCACTCATGAGCAAGTCATGAGACAAGCGGTCTCGGTCGTGGTATTGTCTACTGAAAAGCGAATTGAGATATGTTCAATACTTCGAGTTTTATGGTTATCAGTTTTTTAATTTTCAACTGAAGAATTTCTAGGGTTAAAGAACTGAACATGAGAAACATGAACAGACTTTGCTGGTCAAATGCTTGTAGTCAGTGACTTGTTTATTTACCAATGACTCATTTGGTTCATTAGTTGTATGACTTACCCATCCATTCAGGAATCACACAACTCGCTTTGCTCGTCGTTCGACGGCTCAGTTTCCTGGTCGATCGACGCGACCAGTTTCTCAAATACTTCGTTTTTTTTTTTTTTTCTTTGCAGTTGCATACCTGTTATCAGCTACTCATATTTTAACTTCTTTTTGAGCTTATTGAAACTCGAGAAAGACTGATTCAAATCAGGAACCGTTTTGTTTAAATCCTCTCTTCACACACCTGACTGCACACTACGTTGCTGAAATACACCTAGCAGCTAAAAATCAAGCCAAATTACGTGTCTTTTTCTGCTAGCAACAAAGAGCAAAAACTTCTGTTATCAAGTTACATCACTTGAATCAAAGAGCTCAATAAACCCACGTTAGTCACAACCTCTCAAAACGATGTCTGTTGTGATAGAATCGGCGGTTTTCCTTGCCAAAAGAGGAGTTTTTGGCTCGACAGCAGCAGGTTTAGCAGGTGCTGTCGACGGCTCCTCAGACATTGATCCAATCGACAAAGAACCATCCGACGATAATCCGGACACAGATATGCCAGACGACAATAATCTCGAAGAGAAAAATCCAATGGCTGAAGAAATCTTCTCTTCCTGGGCCCTTTTTATTGTTCTCTTTCTTCTTTGTTCAGCATTGTGGTCATCGTACTACCTTCAACAAAAGAGAATAAAAGCCATTCATGAAACAGTTTTGTCTATTTTCTATGGAATGGTGGTTGGTTTGATTATCAGAATGAGTCCCGGCCACTACATCCAAGACGCTGTCAAATTCAATTCAAGTTATTTCTTCAATATTTTGTTACCACCCATTATTCTCAACTCTGGTTATGAATTACATCAAGCCAACTTCTTCCGAAATATTGGATCCATTTTGACGTTTGCCATTCCAGGAACGTTCATTAGTGCTCTTGTTTTGGGGATAATTCTCTTCGTTTACTCCAAATTGGGATTCGAAAGTTTACACATGTCCTTTGTCGACGCTCTTGCAGTCGGTGCCACTCTTTCTGCTACTGATCCAGTCACCATTTTGTCGATTTTCAACTCATACAAAGTGGATCCAAAGTTGTACACAATTATTTTTGGCGAATCTCTGTTAAACGATGCTATTTGTATTGTCATGTTTGAAACTTGTGAGAAATTCCATGGAAGACAAGCTAAATTTTCAAGTTTCTTCGAAGGAATCGGAATTTTCATGATGACTTTCACTATCAGTACCTTCATTGGACTCATTATAGGAGTTCTGGTTGCTCTCGTTCTCAAACATTCTCACGTGAGAAGACATCCTCAAATCGAGACTTGTCTTGTGCTTTTATTCGCTTATGAGTCGTATTTCTTTTCCAATGGTTGCCACATGTCTGGTATCGTGTCTCTCTTGTTCTGTGGAATCACGATGAAACATTATGCCTACTACAATATGTCCAGAAGAACTCAAATCGCTACAAAATATATTTTCCAATTGCTGGCCCAACTATCAGAGAATTTCATCTTTATTTACTTGGGTCTTTCACTGTTCACAGAAGTCGAACTTGTTTTCAAGCCTTTGCTGATCATTGTCACTTTTGTTTCCATTTGTGTGGCTCGTTGGGCAGCGGTTTTCCCGCTCAGTAGAGCGATTAACTGGTTTGCACGCTCCAAAGTCCTCAGGAGAGGTGTGATGCCATCGACAGTTCAAGATGAAATCCCTTACAACTACCAAATGATGCAATTTTGGGCAGGTCTCCGTGGTGCAGTCGGTGTGGCGTTGGCTATGGGACTTCAAGGTGAATCCAAATCTGCTCTTTTGGCTACTGTTTTAGTGGTTGTGGTGCTTACTGTGATTCTTTTTGGTGGAACTACTGCTGGTATGCTTGAAATGCTCAATATCAAGACTGGATGTGTTGAAGAAAATGAGAGCGATGACGAATTCGACATTGAAGCACCAAAAGTGCCGTTGTCAACCGCAAATTTCCTCACTAACAACCCAAACGCAGTTTTCAGCAATAAGACGTTTTTGTCTTCAAGCGTGTCGCAGTCGCAATACTCCGACGTTTATCCACCAAGATCCAGAAACACCTCCGAGGAAGATCTCATGAGAGACTCTGAATACTCTGGTGATATCCAGATTCCTCCTAAAAATCCAAGTTTAGCACATTTCCCAGAACCGGGATCATTATCTGGAAGCGGATCGCCTCAAGGACCTGCTGATGCTAGTATCGACGGAGCAGGAGGTTTGAATTTCAGCAATATCCTCAGCGTTGACGAGCACGCCAAATGGTTCACCAGTTTTGACGAGAACGTTCTCAAGCCAGTCTTACTAGACAACCTGCCATCCAAGAGCTCTTCTAACGACAAGGACTAAGGAAGCGATCTCATGTACACATCGACATCAAAAATATAAGATTTTCATAAAAAAAAAAAAAAGTAAGTCAGGACATCATTCTAATTGATGACAGTCAGTGATAGTACAATTAAAATTCCTTAGAAATCAATAGAAAGATCATTCAACTGGTTTTTCTGTTCTTCCAATGCAGAATCCGTACACCATTTTGCAAACTTGAACACTTCAGGACTCAAAATAAGATCGTTCAAAACGGAGTTATACAAGAGAACCAATTTGAAGAACAATCCTAAAGTAAGTTCATTGAGTTCCTTGATTGAATTGTTGGAGTCGTTGCCAACGGAAATCATTGGTGAATTAGTCAAAAATTCCGAGCTGGCATGGTGTATTTTTGTTAATAGGGTTAAAACCTCTGTGAGTGTAGAAGTTGAAATGCTTTTTTTATCCTCGTTTTTTGCGTGTAGTAACACCTCAGAAATGGCAATAATGGCGTTTCCAACGAGGACTTTGTTTGGAACTCTCTTATTAGCCTCTCTTTGCAATGTGCGCACAAACAGAATGTCCACCAAATGCATTTGTCTTGCTATGAATTTGTCTAATTTTGAGGCACCGACTGTTTGTTGGTTGGTGACATCACCAAGGCGAGAAAACAATTCAGATTTGTTGAGCAGCGCAACAACCGTTTCTTTGAAGGTCTGAGAAAATGGTTTGGTTCCCTTTGGAGCTGGAACTGATTTGGTGTCGCCAATGCGTGGAAGAAACAGTGTCTCATCAGTTAGAACGCTTCTTCTGCCGTCATTAGTCTGTTGCTTTGGTTCGTCAAATTGAAGCGAATATCTTGTTTCTCCCGAATTACCAAAAATAGTTTTCTCTGGGCCAGAAGACGTTATTCCAGAAGGTGCTGGTTTCGAAACCGGCAAATCTGATGAGATTGCTTGAGCTGCAGTGCGAATCACGATAGAACATTGTTCCAAAACCAATGGCCACGAATGGTTATTCTTGTAAAACACTGTTCTGTGTTCAGGGTTCAAAGAGCTAGCAAGATAAGCAAGTTCTTGGAACGCTGTGAGACGAACGAGTGGATTTTTCAAGTCTCGAAGACCAGATAGCAGAGTTTGAAGCGGGTCCTCAGAATGAAAACTTAACGGTTTGTTCACATTAACACAGCCAACCATCGAGTAGGCATCGTATGCCTTGTTGAGAGCTTCATATGTGAGAGTGACAAGTGCGCTAAGTAGCCATAAACCGGCATACAAACGTGGTGAAAATGACATTCTTGGCAGTTGGTGGTTGAGACCGAGAAGCCATACAAGAGGGAACAGGGTGACTCTGAAAAGGAAAGAACGGGTCAAATAGTAAATTAGTGGAGTGAGAAAGGCGAAAGAAGTGCTTATTGACAAGGATTCTTTGAAAAGACTCCAACTGCTGAAAGATTGTAGATATTGAACAGGTTCAACACGATAAACACCTATTTTGAAATTGAGTTTGTTCTTTTCGAGTATAAGGAATTGTGCGGCGTAACCGAGGGCCTGAACAGAGGCAAAAAACCAAAAGTACATGAACTTGTCGTTGAGAAATGGTTTGATTGTTTTTGTTGGACTCTCGATGTAATAGCTAAGGTCTAGCTGACCGTAGACAATGAAATAGACAAACATATTAGAGATCAAACAGGCGACAGAACATGTGACATATTCAGAACTGAAAACTTCGGATATCACGTGTTGAAGTAGATTGGATGATCTAGAGGATTCCACCTTGAGAGTTATATCGCGGGCGAATCTCATCAAAATAAATCCTGACCATATGAGACCCACTTTTACTGGGAATAGCAGGATATTTGTATGGAACGGCAATGCAAGCACGAAGGCCAGGAGAAACGACACAAGGAATGAAAAACGGCCGTAAAACTTGAGTCGCGTGTACATGACTTTTTCTAATGTTTTCGAGTAAGTGTATGGTTTCTTTGGTTTTGTGACTGTAGGTTTGTTGTTTGTTGAAGAGAAGATATTTTTTGGTGCTGACAGCGGCACCGACGCTGTTGCCGGTGTATGGCTGCGATGATTCAGCAGTGACTCAAAGTGCGGATGCAACGGGTCCCTTCTAATCATTGTGAAGTCGATGATTGGAGAAAGAAGATGAGAAAACTGTTTTGAAACAAGACAATTGAGTTGATCTTTTTCTTCAAAAACAAAAAATCAAAAAAACTCTAAAACTTTTTTGTTTTTTGTTTTCGCGAATGGCGTCGATAAAAGTCGATCGACGCTATTTTGCCTTTAATCGCGTACAAACGCGTTCTTTTGTGGATCAGATCGTTTTTTTTTTAACCTTTAAATTATGTTGCCTTTGGCTTATATACCAAGTCATCGAAGAAGACATCGTTCAAGATGTCAGGAAACACGAACATGGGGGTTTCGAGAGCGCTGCCACCGAGAAAGGCGCAAGGGATGAACAATGGCGACGGCGAAACCTCGAGTTATACTACTGAAGAACTTGAAAGAATAAGAATTGCTCTTGACAAGAAACTAGGTCCGGAATATATCAGTATTCGTGCCGGACCAGGACAGAACAAACTGAACTATTTAGAAGGTTGGAAAGCGATAAACTTGGCGAATGAGATTTTCGGTCCAACAGGTTGGAGGTCGGAACTCAAGTCATTCCAAGTAGACTATATTGACGAACGTAATGGACGCGTGAGTCTAGGACTATCTTGTGTGGTTCGCGTTTCGCTCAAAGATGGAACGTTTCACGAAGATGTCGGATACGGTTCAATCGATAATTGCAACAACAAAAGCTCGGCGTTTGATAAATGTAAGAAAGAAGCTGCCACTGACGGAATGAAAAGAGCACTAAGACAGTTCGGAAACTCGCTCGGAAACTGTCTGTACGATAAAGAGTATTTGAAAAGAATTTGCAAAGTGAAGCCGATCCCTTTGCAATTTGATGAGGACGATCTCATGCGTCATGATAGGGGCGGTTTGAAGGTCGAACCTCACCCCCAGCAGCCTCATCCGCAACGTCCACATTCCCTTCTAGAACCAGGATCAGAGCCAATGGTTCCAGTAAAAGGCCCTCAATCGCAATCGATGCCAGTTTTGAGCCGGCCTGCACCGACAGATCCTCCCGTTCGCGTTGAACGTCAGCAACAGAGTCCACGCAAAGCGAAGGACGAATTTGATAACTCGTTCAATGACTTTACGAGTGACGACTGGCCAGATGAAATTGTACAGTCTAAACGAGAGCCAGTGTTGAACTCCGAACCGGAATTTGACGACGATCTTGAGGACAGCGGTTCTGCTGCCATCAGTGCTGCTGCTGCTTCCACCAAAACTCCTGCTGCACTTTCAAGACTGAATCCTGGCGTCAGTTCTCAGCAATCACCTACGCCGACGCCGACCAGCATTCCGCAGAACGTTGTGTTTGTGAGTGCGAAAGCCGCAGAGATTGTAAACAAAGATCCGTCATTTCAAACGCGGTCACGTTACGATCCTAAACAGACACCAGAGTCGATCAAGAAGTCCCGGTTTATTAATCACAGCAAATCGACGCCAATAAAGAGGAGTCTTTTGTCAGAGGAGAAGGAGAACGCGAGCCCAAACACAAGTCAGGTTCCAAGTCCGAGACCGCTTGGTTTGAAGAGAACAATGGGTGTTCCTCCACAGAAGAGATTGCACAAGTAGATGGTCTGCAAATGAAGTTATTTATCGCTATACGTCGATTGACGGGAGTAAAACTAAATTCTTGCGTCGATACAACAGAAAAAAAAAAAACATTTGCGTCTATCGACGCGAACATTTTTTTTACCTTCAAAAGGACCCATTTGCCCCAAAAAAAAAGTACACCTACTTCACCTACTGCTTGCTTGTTTAGGTGTCTTTATCTCTAATTTTTGAACCTCACTCTCCCGCCTTACCATGTTTGACTCATTGAAACACAGATACACATCGCTCCCCACAATCGGAGGAACAATCGATTCCATTCAAAATAGTTCAACGCCCGCAAGATTATTGTTCCAGATCGTTGTGTTACAGTTGTTCTACTACATAACAGCGATCTGTCTATTTTACCTCACAGCAGAACTTTCGGGACAACAATTCACATTGAGATGGTGTTTTTCATGGGAATTGGTTTCTCTTGAAAACACTTTAGGTCTCACCATTACTTTACTTTGGCTTTTTGACTCCCTTCTTAGTGTTTTTTTCATTACCCTTATTATCGGCAGATCTAAACTGGCCTGGGATTTTGCTCTCACCGTGCATGTGATCAACCTGATATTAGTGTGGCTGTATGCTGGATTCCCAAAAAGTGTATACTGGTGGATGCTGCAAGTTTGTTCTTGTTGCATCATGGTTGCTCTTGGAACATGGACTACCAGATGGAAGGAGCTCAGAGAGACGTTTTTCGATGGTATCATCGATACTGAGCTTGGACAGAGAACAATTGGAAGCGGTACAAGCAGTGCAATTACCACCCCGGATCCAATTGGTGAGAGTATACCAATGACTAGCAAATGATGGTTTAGTGTCAACTAGCAAACTCTTCTCACGTACGCAATTTGCAAATAATGAGCCATTCTTCTTTTTAGATATACTTCGTAATTTATTATACAAGTCCCACACGGAACAACCGAGCCAAAGTATCTACGTGAAAGTGCCTTGCTGGTCAGTTCCTTTGCTCGTCATCGTCATTCACTCGTGATATCTGAACTGCGTCAAAATCAACGTTCTCACTGGCAATTGCTGCACTGGAGATGGAATCAATAACTTAATCTTCCCCTTGGCATCATCACAATTGAGCACATAACTAAACCCTAACGAACTGCTCTTGAGTATATTTTCAAGTAAAACCTCATCATTATCATGATTAGTCATAAAATTACCAATTTGAATCGAGGAATCATCCACAAGCGATAAAATAGCATTAGATAAGTTAGCTGCACCGGGCTCCTTAACACGCTCGAGAAGACTTTTGTAACTTGTGATACGATCATCTGACTCGTCATCACCGCTCAAAAACGATAGATTGATCGCTTCCACCTCTTTGGGTCTCAAAAAGATCAAGTCTTTAATGTTCAATGTAATAGTGTAAGGACTCAGCTGCAACGTCTCAATTCCATAGAAATATTCCTTGATAGACCGTTGTTGTATTTCTCTTTCAAACTTGTCATCTTTGTCTATACATCCACTAGATTTGCTGATTTTTATCAAATTCAAGCTAGCTATGTCTAATTTCTTTCTCAAGTCAACCAAAAGACGCTCATTGCCAACAATAAGCATGATATTGACGTCAAAAGCACGAACGATCTCCTCAATCACATCGAAATCCTTGATTGTGAATGCTGGCGTATCGATAATCAGTCCCGATTTGGTGACTTGAGAGTCACTTTCCATTCTTTTGTTCACAGAAGCGCCAAGATGACCCACTAGATGTTTATATAACTTTAAGTTATCGCTGAACTTCTCAAGACCAAAAGTCTTGACAAGTGGTTGTTTTTGATGGTAGAATGAGGGTCCAGTCGTGATTGTCTCTCCAAGATTGATGTTTTCAACGTTGAACATATCGGAAACAGGTGTAGCCGAAAGCGATCCAGGAACCACAAAAAGTGGATCTTTTGGATTCAAATTCACCAACACTGGTTGGTGATCCATTTTCTCAGCATAAGATGCCAAAGATCTACAAAGCGAAGTCTTTCCAGAATCTTTAGCTCCGATAACAAGCACTCTTGGTCCTTTGGTGTTACTTGCTTCCGCTTTAACACGTTCGTTCTCCAGCGCCAAGTGCAAATTCAAGTATTGACCCATACAACTCTCATCACTGACATATTCGGACGAAGGTTGACAGTTCCAATATTGAATTTTGCACCCTTTGAAGGACGAAATACATGTTTTCAAAGATCCTTGCAGATTGTATTCAATATTTGGCGATAGCTCCGTTCCAAAAATCTCCGCTGTACCGGACAAAAGTTTGAGTTTCAGCTTGTCTTTAGCATTTAGCTCGACTCGCCATTCTTGGAACGCAGGAATTTCCAACATCGTAGAATCGTCCGGCTGAGTGATTGAAAACTCACCATCTGGTTTTTGAGGCTGTGTTCGATTGAGAATCGACTGAAGCATCGACGAGTCAAAACCCGCTCCCTGTACGCTCATAGTGATTATTGATGAAGGAAAAAAAATATATGAGTAAATGATTGTTGGAATTTTTCTTATATTTATATATATATTTTTTTTGTTTGGCTACACATATTTTTTTCAAATCTCTTACTTTAGACACCATTTATCAATTATTTATTCTCCTTCCCCTTGGATTACACAGATAATTCCTCAAATTTTGCACATGGCCGACTCAATTTCGTATAAGAAGGGAACGAAATCCCCAGTTCAACTCTCAGATTCCCAAAAAAAGGCTTCATCACCCTTATCGACGCCTTCGTCACCAGCTCTTTCAACACCAGCTGCTAACTCAAGGAGAAAAGCACTTCGAGACTTTTATAAGCTACAAGAGTCTCAGAACCAACAACTTCAGGAATTGAAACCAGAGGATGTTGAAAAAGAGTCACTCAGCAAACCGGGACTTCCCACGTCATCCTCATCCACTTCACTGCCCTTAGAACCATCAATCGAAAATCTTGATGCGTTCCTACAATCAACGAGTTTCATAAAACTTCTGGAAGCCGAGAATAACATCACTGAGGAACTCAATGCTAACCAATCGGAAATAAAATCAATCATCTACAACAACTACTATGAATTGATCAAAATAAATGATGTCCTGTTGGATTTGAAAAAAAGAAATGATGACGATTCAGAAAATGGAAGCGTGATTGAGAATCTTCACCATATAAAGGAAAACATACATTCTCTCAAACAGCACGAATTTGCCATTTTTGATGACCCAGACCCAGAGATTTCTCTTGCCGAGGAAAAAACTCAGGAGTCTGTGAGCCAGGCCATCAACCAGCTAATTCTCAGCAAAAAACTTGACAAAAAGAGGATAGAGATGATAGATAGTATATTGCCACGTCTTTCTGGTGAATCTATCATCTTGCAAATGAACGAGATCAAAAATAAAGGTTTGTAGACTATGTAATGGATTAGGTAAGCACGATAAAAACTGGGATTTTTTTCTTGTAGATTTTGGTACTCGAAAAAACCAAAGAAAACAACACAGGGGTTGTTTTTTTTCTTCAACTTGCTTGATTCTACTTATCTTTTTCTACACTCACCAATAGTCGAGACTGCCACTGCCACCCATAATGGAAAGAAGGCTCAGCAGGGCCAATTGGTCCACCAAACACAAAAATCATTTCAAGTCCGGAAGTAAAAAACCAACGATTTCACAGCCGTTGATCCCAGAAGATGCGAATGGATCGGAAATCCCAACTTCGTTTCCAGTTCCACAACGTCAAGATCCCTCGATTCGAACAAAACAATTACCGAAACATTCAAAAAAACCTCATAAAATAGACAATTCAGGTTTCAATCGCCGATTTTCTGTCAAATTGAACCCAAATGAGGCTCCATACAAAAGTGACTTAGGATCAAAATTGCCGCCATTGCCATCGAGTGCTAAAAGTACGGTACAACAATATGCATTTGAGAATTCAGAAGCGGGCCAAACGAAAAACTTGAGTCCAAGAACACTTTTGAACGATCTTTCTAACGAAACTTATGATCCAGTTCCTTATGTGAAGGCGTTTTTGAAAGATGCCAATGCTGCCAAAATCGACAATTTTGCGCAGGATTTGTCTGAATTGAGCAATTCCAATGATAACGACGTCAAGAATACCATTACACAGTCGTTTCAACAGGTTTTGGGAGTCAGTAACGCGGTTAGTGAAACTGAAGAAGTGATGAAAGAGCTAAAATTATCAATCTCTAAGCTCAATGAGGTTCTTTCTCAACAAGCAGAAGAGGCTCAAGAACGTTTGGCAGAAGGTGGAGAAAATTCCTTCAAAGATAACAGAAGAAGTGTTATGTTGCTAGAGAAAAAGTGGGCTTCGAATTTAAATACACTTTTTAAAGAAGTTGAAGGATCACAAAAGTTCATTAGTGCCACTCCTGGTCGTCACGTGTTGGTGGAAAGCAAGCGATGGGGAGAATTAAATGCAATCACATGGAAACCGATCCGGCCTGCCCATTTGATAGTTTTGAATGATCATTTATTGGTGGCTACCAGAAGACGAACTGGAGAGAAAAAAAAGACGATTGCTACACAATGTTGGCCATTGAGAGATGTTTCACTGACTAAAGCAATCGAGCCTCAAAGAGTGACAGATGACAATGATTTTATTCTCTCAGTTAAGGTAAACAATACTGTTTTCTTGTTCCAAACTGATAATCAAAATGAGTATAACAAAATTGTACAAACATTCAGAAAGGCGAAAGATGAGATTGCTAACCTTGTTGAAGTAGAAAAGGCTAAACAAAAAGATCTCAAAAAGTCATTGAGTCGTTTATCGGCTACTCACGAGCGACTCAGTCGAAATTCAGACTTTTTACATGATTTGACTTCGCAGTTGAGTCACCGTAGATCGCGGTCTCTAGATGTCAAAGAACCCAACACCACAGACAACATAAACACTATCGATGAAGGAATGATGAATCTTGAAATTTACATCGGTCACCATCGATTTGAAGAATCTGTTGGGTTTGTTCGTCGTGTCACTGATCAAATTGAACGAATGGATTCTCAAAGTAGTGATGATCAGTTGAAATTATTGCTCAAGTTGAAAAGAATCAAACTAGACACAATGTTGGAAAAACTGACGACATTGCTGTCGTGGGAAATCAGTAACCCATTGGCTTCGGATAAGGAAGTTGCAACTGCAGCAGAGCTGTTTGTGATGATGGATTCGGGTGATAAGGCCAGGACGATATTGCTGGAGTCAAAATCTAGACAATTGGATCAACTAGTGACAAAGCTGAAATTTGAAGGAGATTTGAAAAAGTATATTCTGCAAGTTTCATTGATATATTTTTCGTTTATCGAGAATACCTACAGGTTGTATGAGAGATGTTTCCAACAAATGAGCGAGAAGATTTTCTTTGTCAATTGGGTGAATGACAAGTTGGGGGTTTACAATCAGATTTTCAAAAGGCAATTGATGGACTATAGCAAGAGCTCGGAGATTTATAGTACCTGTGTGGAGATATCGAGGGGGCAGTCGGAAAAGTTAAAGAGAGTGGGGATCAATGTGGATTACTTGTTGGATATTTGACTAACTGCTGAGCCAAAAATGAGCGAACGACGAGCGAACGACGAGCGAAGCGAGCCATGATTCATTGAATGAACGATCAAAGTGTATTGAGTAATCAAGAAAGTGAATTAATGAGCCGTAACCAACACGCTTTCTTCCAACTTTTTTGCAAGTTGATTACATGATGACTTAATTCGTTCGTCAATTGCTAGCCAGCCCCTTTAGCGCATTCAAAGCCATGTATTCATTATCATTGTACAGACGAGTGTAACGAAACAAAAATTTAAAAAAAAATAAGACCAGGTTGAAGTCAAGAAATCGTTTGAATAACAGCGATCGTCGAGCGAACCAATAAAGACAAACTTGCTCGTCAATTACTCTTTATTGTCGCCAGCTATTCACGTGGCCGATTTTCAAAATGAGCAAACATGAGCTGACCCAAGACTTGGAAACGACTCGCTCGCTAAACTCGTCATTTGCTTCGTCACTCAAACCCAACCAACCAGTCATGCTTCAAAACCTCCTCCATCGTAGGCCTGGAATTTATATCTTTAACCAAAATCGACTCAATCAAATCAATACACTCCTCACTCACATTATGATATTTTGGGAACTTGAATCCACCATCCATGATCTCATCCACATTGCAAAATGGATTCTCTTTGAACACCAAAGTGTAAAGCAAAACTCCCATAGCCCAAACATCTTGTGGCTTACCCTCATAAGGCTTACCATTCAAAACTTCAGGTGCAGCATAATCAATAGTTCCAACAAAAACTCCAAATGGACCATTCCTGGTATAAGCAGCCGATCCAAAATCAATCAGTTTCACAATGTAATCTTTATCAACAATAATATTCTCGTCTTTAATATCACGATGAACAACACCGTGTGCATGCAAATGTGCCATAGCAGAACAACATTGGAAGAAAATGTACTTGCACTCGAGTTCGTTCATATCCGACTTGACTTCGATCAAATCGAATAAATCAACAGCTGGTGGATCACCATGTTGGGGAGTCTCCAAATAGTAACATTTTTCATCCTCAAAAAAATCGACAATTCTCATGATGTTCGGATGTGGATCAGTATTGATGAAGTTCATGATTTGAATCTCACTGGGAATAGTTCCTAAACTTCTATCACGAACCCAAGTGTCCACCAAAATCCTCTCTTTGAATATTGCCTTGATAACAACTTTGTATATTGAGTCTTTGTTGTGTTGTGCGATAACAACTTTTCCATAAGCTCCTTGACCCAGGTTTTTGAGTACTGTGAAATCACTAAACTTCTTCTCTCGACGTAATGACCCCACTTTTTGTGGATATTCAGCTGAATCGGCCTTGATTCTCAAAATATCCTCATTTTCTTTCCTCAAAAGCGCCTGAACTGTCTTTATCTCATGAACTTTCAGATTGCTCATCTTATTGGTAGTCACACTGATTTTATTTGCTTCATTTTCTGACGATGCGGTGTCAGAACTGGTCACTGACATTGACTTATCAGTGGCCGCCGAGTAACTTGAATTCGATGTAGTTGTGCTCTTTTTCCGGGCCATGTTGGTTGTTGTAGTTGTTGGATTTGACGCCTGTGTAGAGGCAGTGGCCGCTGTAGCTGTAGTTGTTGCACTGCCCTTGTTGGAAATCGTCCGAACACTGCTGGACCGACTCACCCCTTCTGAAGAACCACCACACGAGTATAAGTCATTTTCAACTTCGGCAAACAATCTCAACTGCGATGGAACATCCTTATGATGCTCATCATCATCGCAATCCTTATCCAATTCGCACTCAAACTGTTCCCCTTCACTTCTCTCTGCCTCATCCTCGGAATTTGACCGTGAAGCATCTCTCAACAACCTGGCAAGTCCACCATTTTTATCCCTCCTTTCAATCGCTCTTGCAGAAGGCTTTCCACGAGAATATGTTATCCACAACATAAAAGTGTCTCCTTCCATCACACGAAGTTGCACATCAACTTTCAGCACATTTCCGTCGCGATGAAGACCATCAATTCCTGTAGAGTTCAAAAATAACCGTTCACGCTCTGTATCATTGGCCCCTTCTGACCAGGCACTCAGCTTACGGAAATAATGCTCCGGCAAAACAGTTCCTTCCTCGCTCATCAAACCTGAATTTTCAGTGAATGCAAGCTCAATAGAACTCTCAAATTGAGGCAAGATAACATCAACACTCTTGTTCATAATATCGGCAGTTCCAAACAAGTTCTTCGCAATAGCCTTGTTGAATGACAAGATTTTGAACGTTTTCGAACAAACTATGAACGCTCCTGCAATGTATGGAAGAGAATGTAAATTCATTCGAATCACCGAGAGTTCATCTGTTGAATCTCCATCATTTTCCACCTCTAATGGCTCAGAAGTAATTGCACATGGAGCATAAAATTCATCCTCCAATTTCAATGTATAATACCGAGACCGATTGATACTCACCGAATCGGCCTTACTGGCCGAGAGACGTGAAAATTCCGGTGATGACTCCCGCTCTTTGACTGCAAGTTCACGATCTAAACGGGGTAAAAAACTTGAAACTCTCACCCCAGATAGGTTATCAATATCAGGAAATATTGTCTCAGTATTCTCAACATACGATTTCACAACATAACTCTCGGTAGCCGCAGATCGTTCAATCACAACATCAACAGAATCACATGGAACTTGTTCAAAAATCAAAATCATAAAATCATCTTTCCTTTTAGCCCAAAGAGAAGTCCAAGCCAATCCTTTATTATTTCTTTTAATTGCAATAATCTCTCCAGCAAATACAAGGGTGTTGTGTTTCCATAATCGATCTAACACCAGGTCGCGCGACCGTGGAGCAATCAGATCCATCAAACTCAATGCGGCGATTGAAGCTCTTGAAATTCCAAACACCAAACAAGCTAAATCGTTTGCATTCTTGAGATTCCATGGCGACTCCAACTCGCACGTGAAATACGCCTTGGGCGAGTAGGTTTTACCCGTTGAGGCCAAATGAAATTGTCTTGACACTGTTGGACCTGGTGAGCTTGGACCGGCACTCTGTTTGCTTGATATTGATAAAAGTCCGATTGTTGAAGGACTTGAACGGGGCAAGGGAACACCACCAATTGAAGGTGGGGGTTGAACGGAGACACCTCCGTTACTAGATGATACAGAGGAATTATCCATGAACGGAGTGGCAAGGGCATGCAAAAGGTCTGCACGTAGTGATTTACTCTGTGCAAGTTGAGCAGCTGCGCCACTCACATCTGCTGTGGCGGTGCTTGTGCTCCGCCCTTCACCGCCACCGGCTAAAGATAAGTTGTGCAAATCAACGACTTCACACGCCCTGTCCATGCTTAACTCCGCCGTATCAATTCCTTTCTCCAAAACCTTGATGATCTCTCGTAAATCGCGTTTCAGATCTCCTGAAACATTGTTATCCGTAGCTGCTGTGGCGGTGCTCATAGTGCTTTTGGCGCCAACACTGACACCGCTGTCAGCCTCACTTGACAAAACCGACGGAGCCGACTCCGTAGGAACTGCCGACTGCGAAACACGACGTTCCATTCTCATCACGTTGTCCATAAGAGAGTGGGACGTTAAAGTTCTTTTAAATTGGTACAATGGCGGTGCCTCCATCGCCGGACTGTGAGCTGCACCGCCACCGTCGCCGTCAGCCTCGCTCACGGCCGACATTAGATCTGGTCGATCCACGAGAATCTCTAATGAGCGTCGCAGAACGTTCAGCCGTAATGCCAGTGAGTTTGGTGACATAAGCGTGTATGAGTATGATTGTGGAGATTCTGTGGCAAATGTCAAAACATCGTCACGAGTCTCTGCAGGTCTCTTGGTTGAGGAATGAGCCACTGGAGATCCCTGTGCCCCTGAAGGTGATGAAAATGTGGTCAAACGAGTACTGACACTACCCAGTCTCTTTTGTTTCACTGTAAAATAGTCGCCTGCTCCCTCATCGCTGTTGTTGTTACTAGCCAGGTAAAATCTGCGCGAGCTGGTCTCAGTCAAAGCATCTGGCGCACTGGAAACTGCGCTGGGGCCATGACCGGGTCCTCCGCGTAAGACCCCTCTGTTAGGGGGCGTGTAGGGCATCTGTTGTAGAGCTCTAACAATTGTACCCGCTGGAAAATTTGAATATTGGAATCACCATGTAATTTGTTAGGCAGCAGCAATTCGCAAGTGATGAGCCTGTTTTGTTGGTGTGCAGCCGATTATAAGAGAAGAGAATGGCTTGATGAGTGATGAGAGTTGATAAGGAAAGGGTGGTTGTGGGAAATAAATAGAGACTATTAGGATAAATGAAGTAAATTTTTTTTGTTTGATTGTGGCGGTGCAGTTTTAAGCGAAGCACGAGTGATTCGAGTCTTGAGCATTCGGGCCAACTGGGTGTGAAGTGAAGTGCAACGATGGCTGGGCTACATTTATTGACCAGAAACCAGCTAAGTTGTATGGAGATTCAAAAGGTCGATTCCACTCTGAATTGATTTCGTTGTGGTTGAGTCGATATTTACATAGGTGTTTGCACAGCCACATTCAGATGGTAGTTTTCTGTAGCAGCGAGGCTGTTTTATTGTTTTGACAGCAGATTAACTGTAACGGTTGTCTGTTTGGTGCAAGGTGTGTGTGGCGGTGCATTTTAAGTAGATCAAATGACGAGCGAAGCGAGTCATTCAGCGAGTCGTACGAAGAGCAGAGAGCAGTTAGTATGTGAGTAACATAGTTCTAAAGGTATATGCCAATTGATTTGAGCAATAGACGGCAAGTCACCAAAGATGTTCAGTTTTGGTTACAAGAGAGATTGAGAAGTTGGTTCTTTAGAAAAGGTTGCTCACGGCTCGCTTCACTCATGGTTCGCTTAAAACACTCCTTAGATTACTAAAAAACAGTATAAATTCGTTTGCTATGACTCGTTTCCTCATCACAAGAACCAACTTGTCCGGCAAAATTACTCGTCATCTCGCTTGGCTGGTATACCGGATTGAAACGGGTACTGATGATCGGTGAAGCGGTACAAAATGACTCGCTTCGCACGCCATTTCGCTCGGCAACTCGTCAATTCAATCATCATTAGATCACGTCCTTCGCAACGAGCAACTCTGCAATCAAAATACCTGCACCAGCAGCACCAATAACCGTATTATGCGAAAGAACAACCATCTTGAAATCCAAAACTGGATCCTCTCTAACACGACCAACACTAACACCAAACCCATTATCTCTGTCCCTGTCCAATCTTGGTTGAGGTCTGTTGGCCTCCTCCAAGACATGAATAGCCTGCTTAGGAGCAGATGGACATCCCAACTCAGTAGCCTCACAAACGTATTCTCTCAAACATTTCTTGACATCCTCAACAGATGGTGCGGGACGGTTCTTGAAACGCAACGAAATACATTCTGTATGTCCATCACTGACAGCAACACGGTTACATTGAGCAGAAACACGCATCTCTTCATCAGAAACATTGACAAATTCAGTACCTTCGGTATTAGTACCACCCAAAATCTTCTTAGTCTCCCATTCAATTTTCTCTTCTTCACCAGAAATGTACGGAACAATGTTATCCAAGATGTCAATACCTGGGAATCCCGGAGAAAATCCAGCACCAGAAATAGCTTGTAAAGTGGTGGCAGTTAAAAGATCAATTGGGCCAAAAGTATCAACCAATGGTTTCAATGGAGCAACAAGACCAGCAGTAGAACAGTTGGAGATACAAACGATGAAACCAGGTCTTTTTTCACCACGAGCTTTTGCATCCTTAACACGCTTCTCAACAACGTTCAAATGCTCAGTGTTGGCAATAGGAACAATAAGTGGAACATCGACTGCTCTTCTGTAGTTTTTAGCATTGGAAACAACGACAAGTCCAGCTTCAACAAATGCCTTTTCAATAGGTCCAGCATAATCAGCATCCAAACCGGAGAAGACAACATCGCAGTCTTTGAAAGCCTCTGGAATACATTCAGAAACAACAATCTCAGCTGCTTTAGCTGGCATTAAGGATGTTTGTTTCCATTCAACAGCATCTTTGTATGCTTTTCCAGCCGATCTCGACGAAGCACCTAAAACTGATAACTCAAAATCAGGATGGTTAGATAACAACAAAATAAAACGTTGTCCGACCGAACCGGTCGCACCCAAAACACCTGCTTTTCTAAGAGCCATTATGTAGTTGATCAGAGCGGAAAAAGATTGATCTTGAACAAGGTTTGCTTTGGTTGGTGGTTTTTTTTTTTTTTTTCAGTTATCGATGACATCGGTGGAAAGTTTTCCAAAAAAGATTGGAGAAAAAAAAAATCCTCAAAAACCTTGTTCGGTGCAAGGATGTTTTGATAAGTGTCGCTCGTCATGAGCTCATTTGACCCGTCTTTCACTCATGTGACTCAGCCTTTATCTTATCAACCACAACGTCCACTTTAGAGAAACCATTCTGTGGCGAGTAATGTCTGGACTCCCCGAAACTCGAATTGTCAAATAAAAGCCCCCCAACTCCCGAACGATATGCATGAAAAAACTTCGTCTCAACCACATCAATCGAATCCCCATCAAAAGTAAACGGCATCATATCCTCATCGCACTGAACCGGCAATTCGATATCACTCATTAATTCCAATGGCTCATCATGATAGATTGTGTAGATTATCAGTTTGTTTCGCGATCTTATTGCAAAAAAATGTTTCTCAACATGAACTTGGAAATTCTTTCTAACGCGATCTTCACTTTTGTATCCCTTATACTTCATAACCAGCTGCAACTTAAAGCGGTAAGGATCGAATTCATACATCTCAAGCTTATCATGTAAACCACTCAGGAGTATCAACAACTTCTCCTTCATTTTGATCATGAAAACTTGACAAATAGCGCTCCCAACATTGATTTTGCAGCATTTCCATTTTGAAGTTGTCTCTGGGGAAACGGGTTTTTCAATAACTATCAATTCTCCGGATCTTGTGCCCAAAACGGCATAGTTTTCAATTGCAAAACAACTAGTGCAGTGTGACGATGTAGTAATTTGATGCTTCCAAGATTCAAGCAGCGGAAACCCTCGCCAAACCACGGAGCTTTTTACCTGTTGGTGTCGAAGCTCTATAAATGAATAGTCACCAATGTAAATATCAGACTTTGCTGCAAGCGGACTCCACATCGGCGTCATTTGATTGGAACGCCAACCAAATTCCTCATCTGGCTCACAACATGTGAAGAACGACCGTGAAATTCCATAGATTGCACGATCTGTCGCTCTGATGAATTTATCGAAGTCAATATGTTCTCTTGTAACTGTAATCCCTCCCTCCCGAAGAAAACTGACCGAAAGCGTTTTTGCACCACCAATGGTGACATTCATCAGCCAATGTTCATGATCAATAGGAATGGCCCAATTTGCATTGACCACAGGAAAATTCGCATCAACAATTTCCACACCTTCAATTTTCAAGTCATAACTTTTCTGTTCGAGAGTTTGCAAACGAATTTTGGTTTTCACTATCCCAAACATTGGATGATTAGCAAATTCTTGCTCTAAGATATCAAGGTCATGTCTGTTTATGCATTTTGATGTGTGTAATAAGGCATAAATACCTCCTCTTTCGAGAAGCGATTTCGGTTCATGTGTTCCTTGGTTGATTGGTGAGAATTGGTCTTGTTCGTTGGTTGAATGTATATATTTGGAAATACTCTCAGAAGCAGAAACAGGACCGGCCCCAGTACCAGCATTCGCTGCTGCAGTGGTAACAGAATCGGCTTCGGCAAAGTACCTGTTTCGTTCAGAATCAAAGTAATAACCAGGAATATCCCTAACCATTAAGTGTGCTTACTGATAAGGACAACCCCAATTGAGTAAAACAAAAAGAAAAATAAAAAAAAATTATATAATTTATTTGGGATGTTGACTTTCGTTATCGACTGGTGCAGAGGTGTAATACAAGGAACTACTTGGCGACTAAGTCTTAGATAGCGCGCTTTGGCACGTGAAACTTTTTGTAGCAAACATCACGTGACAGAAAATTCATTTTGGTGGTTGTCAAGCTATATGTGGCGGTGCTCAGGATGTCTCTACTCTGTGTTTTTTTATTTGTTTGGCACCCATGCAAAATTTTGTTTACTCCGCCTTGTTTTAGTTTGTGGTTTGACTTCTCCTCAACAACACCCAACATAAAAATAGCCGCCGCATAGTAAATGGTTCTGGAAAATCGATTCCCCACATCGAAAAACCGAAGTTAAAAAATATTTCTTGACATTGTGCGCATTGCTTGTTGAAAGACGATCATTCGAACAATTTTAACAAGGATTGCACATTACACACAAAAACCTCGTAACCCTGAAACGATGTGCAAAATTTGGGCTAGATCTGTCAGGCTCACTGAACCCGAGACCATGTTTTACCTCGTAACCAGGGATCAAGTTTGGTAACATCAGACAAGACTCGCATCATACTGAAGATCCTAGTTCCGCTGCAGATGGGACTGCATTTCAATTACAGAATGATGCAGCCCAACCGCGCAGTGTTCGACCTTCGGCAATTCTTTCCCGGCACTTTCTAGTATAGCGGGGTTCAGGCGGAAAAGTCCCCACGCACGCACGCGTACAAAGTGGCGCGCGTTTGCGCAAACCTGCGTACGCTTGTCCCCTACTGCCTGTGTGCTGAGCAATATCGGTCTGCATGTGCGGAAAACGAAGATCCCCGTCAAAGGCGAGGCGCAAAGCGCACCTTCAAAATTCATCTTGGTGGTCAGAGTCGAGCAAAAAGAGTCAGGTGATCATGCTGACCCCCTCCCAAAGAAGGCAAAATAGAAACACCTGCAACCACACCGGGTTACCCTATGACTAGTAAATGTAGGAGGAATACATTTTACTAAATGACAACCATGTACCAAACTACAAATAGCCGCCTTGGGCGGTGCGCGGCGCGTCCAGATTTCAAACCCATGGAAGTAAAATATTTTTTACCAGCTGACGTAGCAGATATAATCAAGTGATGGATAAATAAAACCAACATTTAGCAAGGTATTAGGGTGTATCAGAGGTGCGCAAAAAAAAAAAAGAGCTAAAAAATAGAAAAAAAAAAAAAATACACGGCATCGGGAAAACTAAAAACGCGCGTAGCTTTTCGCCCGCACTTGCATATGCATTAAAGTTATGTAGACCCGAGATGTATTTAATAGATTTTTGCGTCGACTCGGATGTTCCCGCAATAGACAAGTCAGTTCGTATAATAAGAGATAAACCTAATGGTGCAGGTCACAAGGTTACAAAGGAATAACAAAGACTTGCAAGGTGTTGCCTCGAGGATTTTGCAGATCCTAACGGGAATTTTTACCACTTGTTGGTCTTATGATTTGTTTTTTTTATTTGTTTTTCACCGCGAAGCATTTTTTTTTTTCTTGTTGGTACTGAAGTGCTAAGCAAAAGCAAGCAAAAAGCAAGTCTCAGTCCGAAGCCACCTGTGCAACCACTGCAGGGATGAATGCATCCAACATAATCTTGTACGAGCTCACGTAAAGCAAATCTATCTCGCTCCGTCGTCCCCCTTCGTTTGGGCTCATGCACACGGTGCTTTTTTGATAATAAGTGCGCGGGAATAATTCTGGCCAGGGCTAATATCCCCAGGGGCTGTATCAAGATGCGACTTATTCTGCAAGAGCGGGCAAATTATACACAAATCCCTACACACAAAAAGCCATACACCGGAAGTCAGCTCCCGTGCCAGCATTAATTGAACTTTTGTGTTCTTTTTTTTTTTTCTTTTATCCATTCTCGCTCTTATTTCTCTGCTGTGAGCTACTGCTCATGCACACCGTGCACCGCAGACCTTTATTCATGCGTGTATACTCTCCATAATAGCATGCACTGCGAGGCGCTTTACTGTCTTGCATTATTTACAATTTTGTGCCTGTTGGGTGTATTGTGTGCAGATTAAACTTGCAGTCTGCGCGTACGGTCTACTTTAACATGTAGCAGAAACAGTCAGGGGCGGTTTATTTTTTAATAGAGCAATTCGACATGTACAATACAATAAAACTCGCAACGGTTATTCTGTATTTGATTTCTCGTTTCAAAAATAAGCAGACATTGAGAACTACAAGTGTGTGGATTTTTCTCTTTGTTTAATGCTGAGAGCTTTTTCTTGCTCTAAAGAATTCATCTAATCTGTGAATGTCAAGTGAATCACCAACTTGTCAAAAAATCATATCATTTTCCATCAGATTCTACCCACCACCAAGTGTTTTTTTTTAGATTTTCTGGATGGGCCTTCACCCACCACGCCCCCGATACATACATTTGATTGAACTTTATACGCAATCCATAAATGCAACCTCCAAAAGCCCAGCAACATCGTGGAGCTTCTAACCGCGCGGAAGAAGCTGCTGATACAGCGCTACTTCTGCCACCACCGGTCCCGCTGAATAATCATTATCGATTTCTTTCGCCGCCTCAACAATCTCAGATCCCAAGATTGCCATCTTTTAGTGAGATACAACAACAAGTTTCTTTTCGTCATCATCAGCCACCAAATCTGTATCATCCGGGATTGCCAGTATTAGCAACACTTCTCCCGCCAGTCATGGGGGCACCAACTACAATGAGTCCTCAAACCGATAATTACGTGCCAATGGTTCATGCCAGACACGAGAGCTTTGATTTCGTTATGCATCATCAACCTCAACAGCCACCGCCACCGCCTCCTCCTCCTCCTCCTCCACCACCACCTCATTATTATTATAAGCCACCCACCATGTTTCATGGTTCAATCACAAATATGATGGCACCTGCTGCTGCGCCACATCTTGTGAGAACGCCTGTTGGTGGACCACCTCAAAACGTCACTATTCCACCTTCATCAACATCTTCATCGTCGTTGTCTCCACAAAGTTCTGTTTCCGAATCCGATCTGGCGAACCGGGAATCGATTTCCGGCACAGGTCCCGGTAACAAAAATTTCCAAACAGACATGTCTAAAGTCAAGTACAGAAGAACGAGGAAGGCTTGTGACCTTTGCAGTCAAAAGCGTACGAAATGTTCAGGGGACACGCCGTGTTGTTCACAATGTTCAAAAACTAATTCTGTGTGCACATATTTAAGAATGGAAAAGAAAAGAGGAAGAGCTAGTTCAAATTATCCAAAAATCATTATTCGTCGGAAACCTACAAAACACCAACATCTTCAACTTAAACACGAACATGAGCTGCTATTGAAAACTCCAGTGACGAATTTGGTTTCCTGGAGTTCTAACACACCAGACTTGAAGTATGTTGTTTTGAATCATGCTGCCAAATCATTAACCGAATTACAAGTTTCCACTCAATTAGCATCTGAGTTACTGGAGATGTATTTCGAAACGCCATTTCCAATCAGGATTGTTAGTGAAAGTCGAACACTTGTTCCTGATGGTTCCAAAAGTTCCAAGCAACCAAATGAATGTTTTGTACTTTCGATGTTATTGACCGGATTGGCACATTGTTTCGGAAACTGGAAACCCGATGAATCCGGTCAGACTTCGGAAAAACAACATCTGAATCATTTATCAAGACAAGAGGTTGCCAACTTGCTGGATTTGCTGTTGCACAAAGTGAAGAATTTTCTAGATAACTCGACGAAACTTGACCGGAATGACATTGTTTCGCATATCAATCTTGCCAAGGCTTATATGTTGGTAGGGAAGAGTGCAGAAGCTGCTGAGACTGTTGATGTTGCAACGGGGTTAGCTTTGAAGTTGAAGGTTAATGAGAGAGAGGAGGAAGGGGAGGGGCAAGAGGTTAAGATTTGGAAGTGTTTGGTGGGGATGAAGGAACAAATGGCGAGCGAAGCGAGTCATTTGTGAGGCATTTAGCAGTTTTTGCGAGGCATTGCCAACCCGACAATCGGCGCTATCACCACACCCACGACTTGCTTTGCTTGTCGTTCGTCATATTAATACGCATTTTTCTAATAAACACAGTTCGCCTAGAAAACTGCACAGTGGTAAAAGTAGCGTAGGTTGATCTATACAATGTAAATGTACGACGTGCATAGCTGACGGAGGGTTGTTGAGCAGGAACGGGATCATATTAGTGATGGAGGGATTATTAATGATCACCAATGAGTGGACAGTGGTTACCATCGGACATCGATGAATACCAGTAGGATCTCAGACGATTACCAGTAGGATCACCGATGATCACCGATGATCACCGATGAATACCAGTATGATCACAAATGATCTCCATTGATCACCAACGGTCTTCATAATCACCAAACTGTTGAGTCAAGAATGACTCGCTTTGCTCGCCGTTGGTTAGTTTGGCTCCTCCCCATCACTCTCATAGCTAATCGAATCCAACCCCATATAAACCAACATCAACTTCCTATGACTTTCCTCATCCTTGATATCATTATTAGGATTTTCATAACCCGAACTAATCTCCTTATTCTGGAAAAGCTTTGCATAAACAGCATCATCAAGCTTCTTGCAAATCTCAACATTCTTCAAAACACACCTTTCAACAGTTAAATCGTTCCCCAAATCCCTAGAAATACGTTTCCAACGATTCTCCCAGTCCTTTCTGATAGCATTAATCAATCGAAGTTCCATAAAACGAGACCATGAATCATTACGTGATTTATGGTTACGTAAATATCTCATTTGAATTGCTTGCCATGAATGTCTGAAACGTAACACTTTCTCAATATCTTTCCAAGAGTATTTCAACTCTTCTTTATAATAAACTATCGCGTCATCTTCTGCTTTTGTCCAATTGCCTGATTTACCACGCTTGTTTTTACCATCTTTTGGTGATTCAGTCTCTTTTTCATCAGCTTTTTCATCAGTTTTTAAACTTTCTTCTCCATCCTGCTCAATTTTGGCTCTTTTAAGTTCTCCTTTTTCGAGTTTCTCATCAAGTTGTCGTTTCAAAAGGACTCTTTTATGATAAAGTTCAACATCACTTGAGAGATGTGCCAATAGACTTGAGGATGCTGAGTCTGTTTCTTTTGGTTGGTCCGACGAGCGAAGTGAATTTGACGAGCGAAGCGGATTTGACGAGCGAAGCGGGTCTTTCGTGTTGCTTTCTTCAGGCTTTTGTGATTCTGTAGGTGTCATGGAGGGAACGGTGTTGTAGAGTGAAACATTGGAAGAGTTTGAGAGAGGTGAGAGATGGAGCGACATTTTTTTTGTTGCGCGGTGGTATGCCAAGGGAGGGTAACCTATAGTGCGACTAGCGAGCGAATGACGAGCGAAGCGAGTCATGAGTGAGCCATGGGTGCGCTCACGACCATTCAACGACTACCAACCGGCAATGGCGAAACGAGCCATGAGTCATTATCCAAAATTATTCGATTAGTATTCATCGATAGTCAATGGCAATCGTGAATACTCAATGGTATTCAATGGTAATGGTTGATGCCGGTGAGTTGTCATTGACTCTTAGGCAAACATTGCTACATCGAACGATCAGTAGTTTGCACTTGAGGGGTTATACATGGATAATACCAAGTTGTAATCAGTTATTGTAGTTTGATCAGTTATTGTCAACATTTGTCAACGGATACGCCCATTGAGAGGTTACTATTGATTGATTTTCTTACATTATATCCAATATACAAATGGCCAAATGGCCGAGTTACGAGCGAAGTAAGGCATTTGGTAAAACGCTATCAATGATCACCAAATGACTAAAAGAATGGGACCAATGATCACCAAATGTCTCGCGAATGACCCTCGAATGACTCGCTTCGCTCGTCATTCGCTGGTCATTTGGCAACCTTAAACCTACTACCACTCCTACCCACTTGATTCTCATACTTCCCCGTACCATGAGCTGTCTGTACACCACTCCCCACATGCTTTGTTGGCGTTGAAAAACGCGAGGTTAACGAACTTGCAACACCTTTTTGTCCGTGTGTTGTATGATTTCGACGATCTGGAGGATGTTGTACACGACGTTGTAACGGAAATTGTGGCACTGTTGACGCTGGAACTGTGTTAGTATGAGGAGCAGCCTCAGAATGAGCCGCTGCCGCAGGCGGCACGGTTGATGTTGAATGCCCATTCGATGCGCTGTGATTACCAAATCTCGATGTCATTCGTGGTTTCAAATGCTCAACTTGTCCTATAATCACCTCATTTGCGCTTGTTAGGCGGGCGCCAACTGGGCCGAACTTGTTATGCGATGTATCTCCATTATTTGTAGGAGTTTGATTGGTTGGTTGCGATCGAACACCCAACCAATTAGGATATCTTTCATTTCTCTCTCTATACCTTTTCATTAAGGCTAGATGGACTACCGTTTCATCCTCATGCTTTCCATCTTTTTCTTCTTTTTTAATGCTTGTTTTGATGTCGGAAGAGATTTCTTTGAAGCGTCGGAACATGATGAATCAACCACAAGCAAAGTACAAGCGGAACGAGTGCGAGTGAAGCAGTTTATAAGGTGAAGGGGGGAGGAAATTTATGTCAGCGAGAGTAATTTTTCAAACTTATCGAGCGAAATAGTTGAGAAATCTGGTAATCACCTACTTACAATTGATGATTACCAAAAATTGATTGGCTCGAGGACGAGCAAAACCAGTCGAAAGTGAGCAATCAATGATTTTGGAAAATATCTGATCACCAAAGCAACTCATATCTTTTTTACCAATATCTACACCCGCAAGACAGGCTTCGTTAGCCTCACTCGCCTCGCTCGTCATTACGACTATTGACTCCCATGGCTCGCTTTGCTCGCCAATTACTCGCCGTTGGTTATATCAAAATGTCTTGATTGAACTCATGACTTGAACGACTCGCTTTGCTCGTCGTTCGCCCGTTGTTCGCTTACTTATCATCTCTCTTCACTAACGTCTCGCACGAGTCGCTTCGCCCGTCAAGCTCATCGTACTCACAGAGTCTTCTCCGTCAAGTAAATTCCATACTCCTCCTTCAATGCCTTCATAATTGGATCATTGATCTCCGGAGTCATTGGAGCATACAAACCAGCCTTGGCAAAAGCACCAACCTTGTGCAAAACCTGCTTAACAGCAACAGCACATGGCAAACCAACAGTCTTAGCCATAGAAGAGTAACCACCTGGAGTACCGTAATCAACCAAAGTAGAAGTTCTGGTCTCGGTGGTACCATCAGCCCATTCAATACCAAACTTGTGTTGCAAAATGACCAAATCTCTCTCGTTCTCTTCGTATTGCATCAATTGCTCCAAAGTAGCACAAAGAGTGTCCAATGGGTTACCAGCTGGAGTAATTTCAGCCTCAGAGAACAAACCAAGCCACTTAAATCCAGCAAGAATTCTTTCTCTGTCGGCTTCATCCTTGAATTTAGTCAAAGAATCAATCTTTGCCACAATATCCTTCTCAGAAGATGAAGCAGCTCCGATATAACTAGCCAAAACATCCTTCCATGGAGCAGCTTTAGAAAAGATCTCAACTGGGTCCTCCTTCAAAAATCCAAGATCAACGAAAACCTTGATAAACTCTGGGAAACCTTGGAATCTCAAGGTACCTCTGATGACAGTCTCAGCCTCTGGAATGTTGTAGAGCTCCCTGTAAGTGGTGGAGTCTCTGTTTGGGTAGCAGACCAAAGCAAAACCTGGGTAAATGAAGTATGGTTTAGCAGAAGCCATCAAATCCTCAGAAGCAATGTTGACAAGTTCACCATCTTTGTAGTACTTGGCAGAGTTTCTCAAGGCGAGCAAAACACCTCTGGAAGACCAAGAGAATTTGTAACCAAGAGGATTGTCGGAATCTTCTGGGGCTGGTAAACCACCACAGTAGGACAAGAAAGACTTGATTTTACCGCCAGCGGCGTGGACCTCACTGATGGTTTTAACAGCGTACAAGTGGTCGATACCAGGGTCCAAACCAATTTCGTTCATGACAACAATTCCTGCTTTTTTGATTTCTGGCTCTAATTCCTTAAGGGCTGGTGAAATGTAAGAAGTGGTGACAACGTTGGTGTGGCCAGACTTGATTGCTGCCTTCACCACGTTAGCGTGGTAGATGTAAGGAATCAGAGAAATTGCCACGTCATACTTGTCAACTTCGGCCTCAAGAGCAGCTTGGTCGGTCACGTCCAAAGAGATGGCGTTGGCAACATCGCCGGCAAGAGCTTGAGCTTTAGAAAGAGTACGGCATCCGACGGTGACTTCGATGTCGGCTTCTTTAGCGAGAGCGTCGACAGTTGGCTTTGCAACAAAACCGGATCCTAATAAGAGAACTTTGTAAGTCATTGTGTTGATGGGAGACAAGAGGGAATAAGAATAGAGGGAAGAAGAGGGACGGGAAAAAACAAAGGGAGTTTTTTTGGGAGTTGATTTTGGGTTGATGAAATTCAGCGGGATAATTTTTCAGTAAAGATTGGGCGGTGCACGAAGCGACCGCGAGCGGGCGAGCAAAAGCGAGCGAGCGAAAAGGGAGAGAAGGGGGAGCGAAAGCGAGCAAAACGAGTCTTCTTTCGGGAATCTCTCTGGTATCAATCTGATATCAATATGGTAAACAGTTGAAAGACGAGCGATGCAGGTTGTTTGGACATCGTCATGTTCAATGAGTTTGGTTGTCTAGTTGGTATTCACCAAAATCAAGGTTGTATTCACTTGATAATCACTTGGGAATCATCAGGATGTAATGGAGTTGTGAAGACATTTTACTACTGTCTTGCAGGTCAGTTCTTGGTATCTGACCAGCAAATGGCTCGCTCAATTTATTTTTCCTTCACTAAATATATCATATTAACTCGCACACTCGCACATTCGCTCCCACCCCTTACAAATGACTTTCATCGCTCCCCATTTGCTTTGCTTGATGCTCAGCTACACTCCTCATTCCAAACATTCCTCAAACTAATAAACCACCCCGGTAAATTTCCCTCTGGAGGCAACCGAATCCTAAACGTCGCATTAATTCTCTTGCTCTTATCGTTAATAAACCAAAAATCAGTATTGGGTTGATAAAACGAACAAACTGATTGCCCCTGTGGCGGTGTCTGTGGCGGTGTTTCAGGTCTCGATGATGCCGCAGTTGTCGTATTTGTATGAACTGTCGAGTGCGATCTATCACTAGCTGGATGATCCCTATGTTTCTTTTTCTGTCTGCGTTGTTCCACCAACTTCAATAAATTTTGGGGAATTTGAGGAGATGTTGACATCGATAGATGTGACTCTTGAACTGGTGCACCGCTGGGAATCGGTTCTGGTGAAAGGTTTTCCATAGCCACACCAGCCACACCAGCCACATCCTCTTCAACCTCAGTCTCGCTTTCCTCCCATGGAATCAACTCGATGCTAATCAACTCCAAAAAGTTCTCTGCAGCATAGTTGGCCTTACTACTCGAGTACAACCGATACTCATTAGATATACTCGAATAACTCCATCTTTGAATATGTCTTAAAATTCCAACAACAACCTCACTGCGGTCCATCAGCAAACAATTATGGTTACCAGCGTCCAGCAGAATTTGAAATAACCGGGACACCAAAGACGGTCTTAAAACCATCCAATCCTGCACTTTCACATGGTTTATCTCCTCCTCCTCGGGAAGAATACTTGAATGTTTGAGATGATGCAATTTAACTCCATTTTCTTCAACAAATTGATAGATCATGCGAGGTGGTTTTTCCTCATCCAGCCAAATGATTGAACGCAATGCCAGCGTTTTGAGGAATGAACAGTTGATTGGGTCCAATCGGGAGCATCGGTAAAGACCTTCTTCAACAAGAGCAAAATTGTCAGGTGGAACCAGCATCTGTGGATGGGGGAGGTCACTTAACTAAGGAAAAGTCAACACTATATAAGTTCAATATACATGTTTTTTCCAATCTCATTTGAATTTTGAATACTTTTTTTTTTTTCCTTTCACTGATTTTCCTCTTATAAATACCTATTGATTTCATTTTTTTTCTCCCTCATCCATATCCTACTCCTCCCTCTTCATGTCAACACCCTCCCCCCAGGTCGCCTTCCTTCATCCGGATCTCGGAATCGGCGGCGCAGAACGTCTCGTCGTCGACGCTGCTCTCTCGCTACAACAAACAAATGCCAACGTTACAATCTACACCTCTCATTGCGACAAGAACCACTGCTTTGAAGAAGTTGCAAACGGTCAACTCGCGGTCCAAGTTCATGGAGATTTTCTGCCAACTAACTTCCTCGGCAGATTCGCAATTGTGTTTGCCTTCCTTAGACAACTCTATCTAACACTAGTTCTAATTCTCACCGGATCTCTCAGAAAATATGACGTCATTGTTCTCGATCAGTTGCCATACTGTATCCCATTGATTCATCTGTTAAAGTGCAAAAACACAAAAATACTCTTTTATTGTCATTTTCCTGACAAACTGCTCGCTCCACACACTTCTTTGCTCAGAAAAGCGTACCGGGTTGCATTTGATTCTCTTGAAGAGTTTTCCACTGGCTGTGCAGACAGTATCGTGGTTAATTCCCAGTTCACCAAAGCAGTAGTCCGCAAGACATTCAAATCTCTTGACACCAGGGAACTTAACGTCATCTACCCCTGTGTAGCGGTGGAAACCAACGTCCCCGTGGCCTCACAAACGGAAATCTCCGCTTTCTTCAAAAATTCTTCTTTCTTCCTCTCAATCAACAGATTTGAACGCAAAAAAAATATCGAATTGGCTATCAAGTCCTACGCTGAATACCTCAATCGCACGGGCAATTTTTCCCAAAAGCTCGTCATTGCTGGGGGATACGATGCTCGTGTTTTTGAGAATGTCAGTTATCTCATCGAGCTGGAAAAGTTATGTGAAAAACTCAAACTACCATCTCTCACTATCAGAGGTCGTCTTTTGGTTTCTCCGAACAGAATTCAAGTTTTTTTCCTTCCCTCAGTCTCCAGCAACACCAAAGACGCTCTTTTGGCAAATTGCGATATCCTTTTGTACACTCCATCGTATGAGCATTTCGGTATCGTTCCATTGGAAGCAATGCGACTGGGTAGAATTGTTTTAGCAGATAATACCGGCGGACCTTTGGAAACTATCAGAGGTTTCTATGAGTATCCTGAGGCTTATACTGGTTTTACTGTTGCTTGCAATGAGCAAAAGTGGTGTGATGTACTGGAAAGAGTGAAAAACATGAGTGTTGAAGAACAAGAGTTGATATCAGCGAGAGCCAAAGAACGAGTCAAGTTGCTTTTTTCGTTCGAATCGCTCACTAGAGAATTGAATAAAGTTGTGATAAATATGCAGGGAAAGAAATGGAGTTATGAGACGGTTGTTTGGGTTTTGGTGATGTTTGTTCCGGTGATTGTGGTGGGTATTCTCAAGAGAATGACCACCTAATGGCAAGCGAGGCAAGCGAAGCAAGTCACTAGTCAGTTCATTTTAACTTCATTTTAAGTATTGAGTGAGTCCGTTCTAGAACATCAGCTCGTTTTTGGTGTCGTCTCTTGCCCAGATTCGAATCACAACTCTCTGCTAATACGAATTCATGAAGCAAGTCTTTATGAAATTGTGGCTACTGTAAATAGATCGAAAAACTCAATGTCGGTATATACGGGCCAAGCATATGACGAGCGATGTGAGTCATCGAATCTGCTTGGCGTAAACAACAAACAAATGAAGACAATCTCTTCTTCCCGCACTCTCAATAGCCCAATGAAAGCACCGCCATAGGACATACGACCAGCTGAAAGAGCCGCAGAGAAGCCACAAAAACTCGCTTGACTCGTCTTTGCTTACTCCGTATCCGTGACAATCGCCTCTTCTTCTCTTCTCCTCCTTCTAAACTCATCAATAATGCCCCTCAACTTCTCCATCGTCACTGGATACTCAACAATGTGATCAAAAACCCCACTGTCAACGGCATCCTGATAAAACGATGTCAAAGCCACAACACAAGTTTGTGAGTTAACCGTCGAAGTATGTTTAATCAACTTCACCAAATCCACACAATCCAACTTGTGTAACTCTGTAGAAGTCAAAATCAAATCGAATTTCACACTACCAGTGCTCCGTTTGATCAATTCTGAACCCGACGAAACAACAACAACATCGCATCCTAGTTTGTGTAAATTTCTTTCAATCGAATATCGATGTATTGGGATAGGTTCACATAGAAGAACGTCAAAATAATCAATCACCATTTTTTGAAGAGCATCAGC
This sequence comes from Ogataea pini, assembly GCA_003707665.2. Lineage (NCBI taxonomy): Eukaryota > Fungi > Ascomycota > Pichiomycetes > Pichiales > Pichiaceae > Ogataea > Ogataea pini. The sequence continues at coordinate 236,731 of PPKL02000012.1, read as the reverse complement.
AGCCTCGTTTGCAGTCGCCGAAGACGATGAATGACGTGCCAAACGACCCGATGACCGGCGTTTACGTCCTCTAAAACTACCAGATCTTGACCGTTCTTCGTTATCCGACGATGAGGGCGAAAAATCGCTCATCGGCCGTGAAAAAGATTTTGAAAGCAATCTCATTGCAGGTGATCCCGTGGAACGCGTCCCTGGAGCAGGAGATGCGTGTCTTACGCCTCCGCTTCCGCTGCTGTTATCTTCAGGTGACGGAACAATCAACAACCCAGGACTGCGCACTGCTGTATCTTTGAAAATATTCGGGGAAGACGATCTTTTGAATGGTGTTGAAAGTTGTAATGAAGCCGACAATCCCCGCGGTCTTCCTCCAACAGAACCTGCCGGTGTGCTTGGAGTGGATCCGTGAGTAAGAGCGCAATTACCGCTCGCACTTGCACTAAAATAGCCACCTTCTGATGAGGTCGTGGAAGATATACTGTTGCGGTGTTCGATATGTTCATTTCTCAGTCGGTTAATCGCATCCTTGTTCTGTTTTTCAAGAACAGCAAGGTTTCGGAATTGGAATGAACCAAATTCAGATCCGCCTCCTCCATCAGTTAGTCTCGAGCCACGACGTTCACGTTTAGCATGTGGTGGAGGTGGCGGAGGCATCAAGGATGAAGACTCGCTGTTTTCCGCCCCAGTTTCGGATTCAGCAACACCACCACCTGTTGTCGCCACCGCCTCATCATCGGCAAAGACCAATAATTGGGCTCCACGGTCATCGAAGTACTCTGTGGATTCTGGATCAGCGGTAGCAGGAACAAATGATGCTTCCTCAGCAAACAAAGTATTCCAACAGATACCTGCGAAATATGGATGATTCATTATCTCTTGAGAACCGCCAGAACCCAGTCTCTGGGTCGGATCTTTAACCAGTAGTCTCACAATCAAATTACGCACAGAATCGCTGCAAAACTCAGCGAGCTCGTCGCGCGACAGAGCGGGCCATTGGATTTCGCCATGAAGAATGTTCTCAAACACTTCTTTGGGACTGTCACCGCTAAATGGCGGATATCCAAACAAAAATTCAAACAAAATGCACCCAATCGACCACCAATCGCTGGCCTCATCTTGACCAAGTCCGGCAACCGTCTCAGGTGCTAAGTAGTCCGGCGTTCCCACGAATTTTCGTGTTTCGGCCGAACGTTGCGGGTTGAAAAGCGCATAGTCAGTGATTTCTCCAGGGGATGGAACCGCATCGTCCTTGCTAAGTGCAAATGACGGTTGTAACGACATTCGCCTCGTCAACGGTCTCAACAGCGGCGATGCACCAGGAGATTCAAGGTCATCGAAGACGGGTGCAGCAGGAGTCGATGGCGTGTTTGGCGTAACTAGCGGTGAGCCAGGACTCAAAGAAAATGGAGTTATATTGAACGGACGTCTCCGTGTTGAGGATGAGCCTGCAGAGCTGATAGAACCACCTCCAATCCCAGCACCAGCACCTCCAACACTCTCACCAAATGGATCTTCAATTACTTCTGACGAGGCTAGATTTTGACGACGAACAAGTCCCATTCGACTCAATCCAAAATCAGTCAACTTAATATGTCCATTGCGGTCAATGAGCAAGTTATCAGGTTTCAAATCCCTGTGAACAATTCCCTTTGAATGCAAATCGTCCACTCCAACAATAACTTCAGCAATGTATCTACGGGCCCACATGTCGGGAAGATACCCCATATTCTTGAGCAAAGTCGCCAAATCTCCTCCATTCAAGTATTCCATCACCAAATACAGGTAATTCGTGCTTTGGAACGTTGCAACAAGTTGAACCACATACGGCGAGTTTGCTTGAGCCATCATAATTGCTCTTTCTGCTTTAACGTTGGTCACCTGATTCTTAGAAACCATATCTGCTTTTTTCAAGACTTTGATTGCAAAATATTCTCCGGTAAGCTTTCTCTTGGTAAGGAAAACAGAACCAAAAGCACCTTTACTGATCGGTTTGATTACTTCGTAATCACGGATCGATGGTGCCGTTTGTTTCGCAGACTGCGGAACTAAAAGCGGCGACAATTGAGGACGGTCAAGCCTGTCTAACCCAGAGGAAGCAGAAGAAGGGGCGTCGCTGGCCAAAAAGAGAGGCGAGGATATCGGCGTTGGTGGACCGGCAGCAGAGAATCCAGCAACAACTGCAGCTGGTCCAGGCGTTCCTACCGTTGCTGTGGTGGTTGCCACACTTCCCGACGGTCCACTTCTCGAGTTTCTTTGAATCGAACTCATGGGAACAGTCAGGCCTGGAGAAAGAGGCCGTCTCGGAGAGTTGAAATTTGATGGTGACAACGATCTGTTTGCACTTCCTCCGCGACTCACCTCCTCGTCGGCCACATGAATCACTGGCGTGGAACTACTGCCTCTTCTCGGACAGCTCCCGCTTCGAGGAACACTTCCACTTCGTGGAGTCATTCCTCCTTCACTCTCTAGAATACTACTGCTTCCAAGCTTATTGGCAGGTCGCGGGGAATGAATTGGTAAAACAATGCCTGCTTCTTCATCTTCTGCAGCTTCTGAGTACGAGTAAACCTGTTCTTTTATCCTGGAAATCGTCTCTTTCACACTCTGTAGAACCATTTCATCGGTCTCACGAGTAATCTTATCCACGTACTGTAAAGTGTGTGCATACCGGTCGATCGATTCAATTTTTTCGTGAGCCAAAGCTTCTGTATCTGCTGTGAGCAGTTTGATGGCAGGATCACTCGATTCTGGGATCTCTGTTTGACTCAAACTTTTCAAAGCCTTCTCCGAGTCTGGCGAATATGAAATAATGTACTCCTCGTTAGCGTTCTTCTCGTCGTTCCGGATCTCGCCAGGATTCACTCGAAGAGCCTCGTCGCAATATTGGAGTAGCATGTTGAGATTCTTAAAAGGGAACCGACGACTAGGCAGGATAGAGCCCACGCTCTTTCTGCGGTGTAAACTGTTTGATTCGGAAGGAGTAAGAGGAATTGGGAAGCCTTTATAGGAAGGTGAAGATAACGATGACGAAGAGGAGGACGAGGATGATGAAGAAGAGGAAGATGAGGGTGAAACACCCCCGGAGAGGGTCTCGAGGATGTTCTCGACTACTTTCCGCTGTTCTAACAAATTTTCCTGTTTCAGTTGAACGGTATCTTCAGCTTTGTGCTCAACTAAACACAACTCGGTGTGTTTTTCAAGCCACCAATTTGGAACACGTTGTTCGCAGATACGACATAACTCTTGAGGTGGTAAGGGGAGGTTGTCCTCGTCTATGATTCCGAGTTCTGTAAGGTACATGAGGTACGATTCGAATAAGTTGACACCAAAACCGAGTTTCATGACGAGTTCTTCGGGTAGTTCTAGGGTAAGTTCTCGGAGGGGAACCCAAGGTTTGACTACCCACATTGAGTGTGTAGGCTTGCGTGATTTCTGGTCGTGTATGAGGATTCCTTGGGCTTCAAGTTCGATATAGCCACCGTCGGTTGAGATGGTGGAGGTGGAAGAGTGCACGCTGAGCGATTCCGACGAGCGGAGTGATTCCGATGAGTGAAGAGAGTCCGAATCGCGAAGGGAATCCAAGTCACTTTTTTCTTCTTCGCTCAGTAATTCAGGAGAGGTGACAATGCATTGGCCAGTTTCTGTGTTGGAGGAGGACGATTTGACATCATCCTCGTCATCCTCACCCTCTATCACATCCCCGGACTTTCCTCCGTTAGTCCTCACCACAAACTTCACTCTATAACTTTCATCATCAACCATCATGATCCCCGTTGCCTTATTGAAAACCTGGCGATCCTCAACTTCTCCCACTATCAAATCGCTAATTGATCGATGAACAATCTTACTAATTCTCGTCCCCACAATTGATTCCCAGCTTTTCCCAAGAAACACCACATTGCAATCTAGGTCCAATTCCATGACTGCGGCGGAATTTCGGTTTGAAGCTGCGACAAGTTCATGTTGAGTGTCTTCTTGTGTCAATGCGCGGTCGATCGACCCAACCGATTCGACATCCCTTGGTGAAACTGAACGGGATGGAACAAACGGAGTTCGACGTGTGTAGAAAGCGTCAATATTACCATAGTGTGAAGACAAAATCGGTGGTGAAGAACGATTCGGTGGTGGTGACGCTGAGTCAAAATTCTCTAATGGTGAACTCGGCGTTGATTCGGATGCTCTAATGGCTGTTGGAGCACGTAGTGTTGCTGTATCCGGTGTTGTTGCCCTTGTTGCCGCCCTCAATAATGGTGTTTCCTCGATTTCGTCAGTGTCCGCAGACGCTGGATTCAAGGGTTCCAGTCGCTGCTTGTTCATTAGAGGGTCGAGTCGCCACTTGAAAGGCGACGGTGGTGTTGGGTAAACGGAATTGAGTTATCAAGGAACAAAGAGGGTCAAGAGGGAAATGAGATAATTTATTTAGCAAGTGCGCGAAATTTTGAAGCGAACAAAATGATGAGATGAATGAAGAGAAATGATGAGCGTATTGACAGGCGAATTAAAGGGCGTACTGAAGGACGAATTGAAGGAAGAATTGACTAGCAAGGCCCGACGTTGAGACTCAATAAACCAATAATAGCGTAGATTCTAGTATAGCAAAAGTCAAAGCTCGCCATTGGTCAGCCACGGCAAACCGACAGATTACCAATATACTTTATCGACAGGCCTTACAAACACACACTCTCCAATTGAAACTTGATTCTCTATCATTCACATTCGATTGGAGAAAGAAATTACTCATTTCCTTCCAATTGAGCCACGTCGGTGCTATTGACATAGTAATTGTACATGTTTTTCCTTATCTCCTTACATTACTCTCTCCTTAATTCTTATCTTTCGTATCTAGTTGCCCAAATTTTTTTTTTTTTCAGTTTCTTCGGAGTCAATGTATCACACAAGAATCATGGCGATGTCATACACCCAGGATACGTATAGACGATGATGCTAATCGCTCGATGTGAGGATGTCTAAATCTACACACCCCACACCTAGTGATGCCTGAGTGACTTCTCCTGAGCCTTCCCAGTTCACTCAAGACTCAATTTGCCAGTCCTTCATCAATTACTTGCTCCCCGCGTTCGAAATTTACTAAATTTTCACCTTTCCTGTAATTTTGCGTTCATTGAATCTCAATCTATCAGTAAAAAGCAGCAGATCTTTGCTCATAGATATCACCTACCGAAATCTTCACTCAACCTCGCATCGCCCGTCAGTCTACCTCCTCCGTGAACCTTCTCTCCAACAACCACGCAGCATACCTTGAGATCCTCCTATCACTCTCGTCGAAAACAAACCTCAACTCCTCAATCTCTTCTCCGGCACTCCCGCCATACTCTTTTGTCAGATGATCGCCTCCCAAAAACTCATTCATGCCCTCTCCATTACCCAGCAATTGAAATTTGCTCTTGGTGCGCTCGGGAACAAACGTCATCATCAAGTTGAACACCCACAGCATTATTTTCGGAACGTTAACGAAATACTTCCTGGATAGTAGTTCCGGATAATAATTGCTGAAAATATCAATAACACCCTTGGTTGATTTTTTCGTATCCGAATCCATCCTTAACAAAGAAACTCCTTTATAATCATGCACTTGAACCATGAAATCATTTACAGGATCTGTAAAATCCAACAATTGCAGTGCTTGTTCCATCAATCCAATTCTCCACCTCAGAAACTTCTCTCCGTCCCCAAACATTTTCTTTGAATCCTTAACTTTACCGTAAAGATTCCAAGTAATAACTTTGTCCTGTTTCTTCCCACTTGGATTCAATGTAATTAGTCCAATGCTTTCAAATTGTTTGTCGTGTTTTTCAACAAATGCCGCACTCAATGGATCAAACTTCTTACGCCATTCCAAGATCTTTTCAAGACTTTCACGGCTCTTATCAAAATTCCAATCATATGCCAAGAGTAGTTTGGTCAACAATGCGTCTACTACTTTTGCTTCATAGAACTGTCCATTCTCATCCAATTGGTATCCGAAAAGCTCATCATGGTTGGTTTTTCGAATGATTTCAGGAACCTCTTCTTTCAAGTTCCCAAGAAGCTTCAATTGAGAATCCGTTAACGTCATGGCGGAATATCAATTGAATAAGGTATGATATAAAATACTGTATACAGCAGATTGGAAAAAAAAAAATATATGATCAGAGAAAATCAAAGATCAAGAATTTTTCAACTAGTATTACATGCATTAACTACCGTTAAAGTTGTTTCTGTTCTCACCGATGCCACCTAACAATAGTCCAATAATTTAAATGCCTAAAATCAACGACATCATTTCACTCCGGTGACAGAAAATCATTATTCCCGCTTATCACGTGAGTACAGTCACACAGAATGGGCAGGTACCGTAATTTTTTCTTTCCTCGAGAACAATAAGGTAACTGGAGATACCGGGGATCTCCCGGTTTCTTCAAAAAGGAGCCATGATAATCTAAATTGCCGTAAAAAGTGTGCAGTGATGATCCTAACTATCGATTAACCTATTGAAAAACCGGTCGAGGATTCTAGTTAGGATAGGGTATGATCAACTTCGCACCAAACTTACCTTCACTTTGACTTTCACCCTCAACCCGATCTCCTAGTTCTTACATTTTGTTTTTCAGTTCCCGGTATCGCCTTCAACTCTCAACCGATCAACTTCATGCATAAATATCTTACTGCTTTGGGTAGTTTACTCTAACTAGTTAGGAGCGTTCTTGGCAAGAAGCTCTTGGTATTGAAAAAAAATTTCATTTTTTCGAACCAATTGGCTACCAATTGGCTACCACTTGGCTCCCATTTGATGCCAACGGGTGGTTGATTGGCAGTATAAAAGGCCCTCAATAATCCCTTGAAATGATTGAGGTCTCTATCCCAATCTTCCCATCATCATTGATACCTTGAACAAAATGCTTTCCAAAATTCTTACTTTCTCCTTCTTGTGCGCATTGATCCAAGCCGCTGCTAACTACACCGGTGTCGAGGTAATTAAGAACAACGGAACCGACGCTTATGGAAGCATCTTGTATGTCTTTAGATCCCAATGGAAGCAACGAAACTATGATTTCGCCATCAGAGATCACTTGGTCTCCAGTGGTTACAATGTTACTTTCCTTGACCAATCCGAGGAGATTGACGATATTTACGAGGATTACGATCTGATTGTGATTTCTGCCAACATCAGATCTAGAGACTTTGATCCTGCTAGTTACAAAGACCTCAACATTCCAATTTTCACCTGGGAAAACGATATTTTGGATGATCTTAGGTTCACTGGTAAATGCAAAGGTACTGACTTCGGTGAAGTTGATGCTGAACACTACTTGCAATTGGTTAACTACCCTCACCCAATAACCTCTGGAATTGAGTCTGGTGTTGAGGCCTTCTACTTGAAGGACCAAGAGATTGGATTTGGTAAGCCAGGTTTGGGAGCTGATGTTATTGGAATCAGACCAGGTACTCCAAATGAAGTTCTGATTTTCAGTTATGAGACCAATGCTACCATGGATTACGACTTCCTTGCACCAGCTAGAAGAGTTTTCTTTGCCATGGGTAACACAAGTTTCGGTAACCTGACCGACAGTGGTTTGGCTCTATTTGACGGTGCCGTTTCCTATGCCGCTGGTTTGACTGATAAGCAGGGTTATTAGATGGTATTACAGATGACTTTTTAGGTCATTTTTTAGTTCTTTCGTAGTGGTAATACACTTTGTTTTTTATTTTTCATAACAGAAATAACGAGCGAAGCAAACCATTCTCCAGATTTTAATGACCTTTGCTTTTGATTCAACTTATCCAACTACCCAGTCATCAGTTGAAAAGTCAATTTTCTGGTTGAACGACTCGCCACGCCCGTCGTTCGTCCCGTCGTTCGTCGCTCACGTGCCTCTGATCACCAGCACTCCCACGAGGAGGCTGACTTTTATTTTATTGTCTTCGCGATATTGTCTGTTTATCCCTTCTATTGTCTAAAAGAACACGTAAACGATCGTGTTCTGCATGAGGGGCCAGTTGTCTTGAAAAAAAAAAACGTGAACTATATAAAGTCTGTATTTGTCAAGTTGAAAAAAAATACTGTTCTCTGATCGTTTCACCCAACAACCGTAATAGATATCCATACACAAAAATGTCGTTTGCTGACAAAGAACAACCAAAGACCCTCGTCCTTTTCGATGTTGACGGAACGTTGACGCCAGCTAGACTGGAGATCTCTGATGAAATGAGACAAACCCTCAAGGACTTGAGAAAGAAGGTTGTTATTGGTTTCGTCGGTGGATCTGACCTCAGCAAGCAAGTTGAACAACTCGGTTCGACCGTCTTGCAAGACTTTGACTACTGTTTCTCCGAGAACGGTTTGACTGCCTACAAGCTTGGTCAAGAATTGGCTTCTCAATCTTTCATCAACTGGATCGGTGATGCTAAGTACAACGAACTAGTCAAGTTCATCCTCAAGTACTTGTCTGAATTGGACTTGCCAGTTAGAAGAGGTACCTTCATTGAGTTCAGAAACGGTATGATCAACGTGTCGCCAGTTGGTAGAAACGCTTCTACTCAAGAGAGAAACGACTATGAGAAATTCGATCTCGAGCACAAGATTAGAGAAAAGATGGTTTTGGCCTTGAAGGAAGCTTTCCCAGACCTCGCTCTCACTTACTCTATTGGTGGACAAATTTCTTTTGATGTGTTCCCAACCGGTTGGGACAAGACTTACTGCTTGCAACACGTTGAGAAGGAAGGTTTCACCGAAATTCACTTCTTTGGTGACAAGTCTTACAAGGGTGGTAACGATTACGAAATCTACAACGATGAGAGAACCATCGGTCACGCCGTCAACTCTCCTGCTGACACTATCGCCATTCTCAAGGATCTTTTCAAGCTTTAAGTAGAATGATGCATTTTTTTAATTCTTTAATCAATTTGTTTCAACTAATCAACCTGACGTAAGCTAGAATCAGTGCAAAAGTACCTGTGCAAACACCAAAGAGCCATTGCATCACTTGTGTTTTCACACTTTCAATTTGAACCTTCATGTTTGTAATTTCTTCTTCAATTCGTGTATCTGTTTCTTTGATCTTCAAGTCATAAATAGAGCTTTCCTCTCGCACACGGCCTTTCTCCAGATTCAAATCCAAACGAACACTCGATAAACTTTTGTTGATCTCTTCTTTGAATTTTGTACGCAACTTCTCGAGATCGCTGCGTAATCTTTCGTGTTCGTTCCTCAACGAATTGAATTCTGATTTGTCAATCATTTGCAATTCTCCTTTAAGTTTGGCAAAGTCCACTTTTTGTTGGTATGACATTTTGTTCAGTGTTTCTTTATCGATAAGGTTGGATGCGTAGTGTTCAATTCCGTCGTTGATAGCACGTGCGATAATTTCTGCTGCCGCATCTGCCTGTCTGGTTTCGAGTCCGGCATTTTGAAGCCCTTTCACAAAAATGTGTGTATCAAAGTATGGACCTTTGTTGCCTTCATCTAGGCGAGGGATGGTAACTGAAAAAGGGCGACTCAATCTGACAACGGTTTTGTTCCATGGGACCGTGCCTGTTAATCCTCTAGATCCACACAAGAAACCTGTTTTGTGGGCTTTCAATCGTGCGTGTCCTAAAAACATATTGGATACGTGTTGTTTATCAAAGAAAGGTTTGATTGATAATAGCAGTGTCAAAAAGTGTCATGTATATTATTTTACCTGTAGATATTTTTTTTTTTTTTTTTTTCAGATTTTTCAAATTTCAATGTCATTTTTGATCCTGTTGTTCTTCTTGACGTGAAAGACCTCTTTATCTAGTCATGTCGCTGGAAGACCGCAAAAGAAGACTCGAGGAGTTGAAGAATAAACGACTTGTTGCTCAGGGGATCGAACCGTCTGCCAAAAAACTCAAATCTCGTAACTTTGACCTCTCCACGAAAACTGCAATCACATCTTTTGAACTTCAACAGCCACCATCACAGGGTGTTACAGACCTCCAAAGTGTCTCGGAGTCCTTGAGAAATGAACTGTTGCAACGACATGCCGAGGTTGTTTTGGGAGGAGCGACGGCGGATGGAAATGTTAACTCCATTGACGATGAGTTGATTCTGGAGTACGAGAGAGAATTGCAGGAGGTTCAGGAGATTCTAAATGCCCAAACTCAGGGTTGTTTGAGGGAGTTGGCCAGGGAGGGTATGGTGAAGAAAATCACCCAGTGAGCGACGGACCACAGGCCACAGCCGCGAGCGGGGCGAGCCATTAATCCATAACTACTGGTACGACTCGCTTCGCTCGTCGTATGGCTAGTCGCATACGCATAATCTATAAACTCAAAACTCGCTTTATTAATGACTCACTAAGTTTCGCAAAGACTGACTCTCAAAGAGTTCTATTGGCTCGATTCACTCGTCCTCAGGATTGAAGATCATAGTAAGCATTGTAAAAATACATCAAAGCAAACACAAAGAACGCAGCCGAACCACCCAAAGTCACGTTTCTCATTGAGATCTTTGTTGCCAGCAACTGACCACCAACAACGGCCATTCCTGTGCACAGTCCGTGACCAACAATACCCCCTAAAATAACAAGCCAGTAGTCACTTCCAGCAGCCATTGCAATGGTAGCAATTTGCGAACGGTCACCCCACTCACCCAAAAACGTCATGGCAAACGTTTGGACCCAAACAGGAGACAAAACAAACGCAGCAAGGTTAGAAACACGCGCCAGAGCACTTTTAGGAACGGAACCACGAGAAGCAGCACCATGACCAGCGCCAGCTTCAAGATTAGAGCCACGTTGGTTCAAATTTGAAGTCTCAATTTCTTCTTCAACTTCAGCCATTTCTTCGTCGACACCAGCATTCTTGGACATTGACAAACCTTCTCTCAACAGATTGGCACCAAAGATCACAAATAACATAGCAGCAAAGAATTGAGTCAAACGTTGTGGAATCAAAGCAGGTAAAGCATGGCCAACAACACCCGACAAAACAGTCATCAATGCCAAAGCACAAAACGCTGCAGAGAAAACAACCATTCTTGGATGTTTCATTGCCATCAAAGCAGCGACTAAGAAAGTCTTGTCACCAATCTCACTAACGACAATCATCGACGTCGATAGAAAAAACGCGTTAGTTGACTTCTCCTTTTCGTCATACTCTGCCACAGGTCCGTCTGACTCCTTAACGGCCTGTTTTTTCAATGAATCCAAATATTGAGAGGTTTTTTTATGGTCTTCAGCTGCTGCCTTAGTATTGTCGGTTCCATCTGATTGAATAGTAACTAACTCCAAATCATCAACGTTGCTGTTCGCGGCAACCGGCGGATAAACCGCTTGAGCGGCCGCAGCCATCCACGCGCACGTGACCAACACGTTAGAGAGCTTCATTTGTTTTATTCGTTAATTCAGTCAGAAGCAACTTGCCTAAAGTTTTGAACACATAATGTTTGTTAGTTTTTACTCCTTTTTATTTTTTTTACTTGGTCTGTTTTTTCAGGCAGTGTATGATGAAAAAAAAAACACAAAAAAATTCTTCAAATTTCACCTGTTGAGGTGGTCAAAGAGAGTATTCGAGTGTCAATTCGAGTAAAAAGTGCTCGATTTTCGTTGAAATCCCCGCTGATTAGATATAATACTCCTTTTAGAACTCCCTCTTAATTTCAACCCTCAAACCCAATCCGTCTTCAAATTATGCCCACCTTTTCCTCAGCCAATAATCTGCAACCATATGGTAATACTGATAAGACACATACAGTTAAATCAGGTAATAAATAATAAATAATAATAAATAATCAGTAATAAATAATCGGTGACGATCAATAAATAAGCGGTGCCTAACGAGGAATAATCAGATACAAGCAGGGGAGATGAGTCATCGAAGGAAATTCATGTAGAAACAACTTACTCGCTCCACCCAACGTTTGCTTATCATTCTGTGTGCATCAAACGACTAGCTTCGCTCGTCGTTTGCTTAGTGGTCCCCATGGAAAGCCTCCTTGGGTAATGGATTATCAACAACCGAGCCTGCTTTGACCTTACCCTGCTCAACCCAACCACCATACTCCAAGCCTCCATCAGACAAACCATTGGCCAACTGATATTGACGGATACGCTCCACCATCAATGGCTTGAATCTTCTAACAAGTCCTTGATATGGCCAAGCAAAGGCTTCACCCATAGCACAAATCGAATGACCTTCAACTTTCTTAGTCAACTCCAATGCCATATCAATCTCCTTCTCAGTAGCCTGACCAGCATAGAACCGGTCCATCATCTTAGAGAGATAAGTAGATCCTTCTCTGCATGGAGTACATTGTCCGCAAGATTCGTGCTTGTAAAAAGCCAATAGACGTTGAATTCCACGAATAACGTCCGCTTGTTTGTTGAAAACAATCACAGCAGCAGTACCCAATCCAGATCCAACATCTTTCAATCCATCATAATCCATAACGACATCATCGCAAGTCTCTTTATTCAAAATAGGCGTTGATGATCCGCCGGGAATCACAGCCAGAAGGTTGTCCCAGCCACCTTTAATTCCACCACAGTGTTTTTCCAATAGATCTTTTAATGGAATAGACATCTCCTCTTCAACAGTGCATGGCTCGTTCACATGACCAGAGATACAGTACAGTTTCGTACCAGCATTCCGTTCCCTACCAAAACTGGCAAACCAATCACCGCCTCTTCTACAGATTGTTGGAGCCACTGCAACTGTCTCAACGTTTGTAACTGTGCTGGGTCTTCCAAACAATCCAACACCAGCTGGAAATGGTGGCTTCAATCTAGGCTTTCCGGCTTTTCCTTCCAAAGACTCAATCAAGGCGGTTTCTTCACCACACACGTAAGCACCCATTCCGCGATGAACATAAACATCAAAAGAATAACCGCTTCCACATGCATTGGGACCAAGGAATCCCGCTTCATAGGCTTGGTTAATTGCCTTCTGCAACACAACAGCCTCGTTATAAAACTCACCACGAATGTAGATGTATGCAGCAGTAGCATTCATCGCGCGACCAGCAATAAGACACCCTTCCACCAGCTTGTGGGGCTCCTTACGGATGATCTCACGATCTTTACAGGTTCCAGGCTCACCTTCGTCGGCATTGACAACCAGATAACGAGGGCCAACATTTTTTTCCCATCCAGGAGGGTTCATAAAAGACCATTTCAGACCACTTGGAAATCCGGCACCACCACGACCTCTCAAACCAGATTTCTTAACCTCATCAATGATCCATTTGTCACCCTTATTGACAATCTCTTTGGTCTTGTGCCAGTCTCCAATCTTCATTGCAGTCTTCAAATCCCATGGTTCGGTCCCGTGTTTTTTAGAATTCTTCAAGTAAAGATTTTGAAAAATTCTATCTTGGTCTTGTAACCCTCCATGAATTCTGTTTGGAGTATCGTCAACTGTAGCAAAACAACGCCTAACAGCTAATTGCCATTTAGCCACATTATTCGTCGCTCCAAACGTCCTCCGGCAGCTGCCTGTAAGTCCTACCATCCTGCTGCTTTTCTTTCTATCTACTGGCGCAACTTTCCCAGAGAAAAATTATAAATTGAGCAAGAATTAGTAGGTGCGTATTAGTTCTTGAATATAAAACGACTCTTATTTGTTGTTCCCTTTGCAAAAGGAAAAGTATAAAAAAATAAAAAATGGAGGCATAAATTACATCCGTACACCAGATCCGTGCACCATTACCCAACCCCACATTTTTCTCAAGCTCTTCCTCGATCAAGGATACCACTCAATAAGGCATCCAGATACTGCAACAACGAAACACTTTCCACACCACAATAGTCAGCCACACAGCTACGACATAGCCTCATGAGAACCCTCCCGCTGATTTTCCTCCTTTCGCAGACTGTACCTAATGTTTCAACCAAATCTGAATAGTCATTCAAGCTGGATGACTCAATCACAGCTTCATTTATCAATTCTTTCATTTGACTCCGTACAATCCTGCAAATTGTGTCTTTCCCCGGCAATTCCACCCGATATAAAGAGTCCGCTCTGTCCAAAAACGCACAATCAACATTCTCTAAAATATTGGAAGTGCCAAAAATGATAATATTTGGATATCTGCGCAAACGATCCAAACAAACCAGCATTGTATTAACGAGTTGAAGACATGAGCTGGTAGAAAGTGATGATATTAGGTACGCACGTGACCGAACAATAGTTTCGATCTCATCCACTAACAAAACAATGTAGGTCTCTGGATGGTCTAACAAAACTTGCTCAATTTCGCGAAACAAACAATCAAGATTTCTGTCGCTTTGATTAATATACATTGATAGGATTTGAGCGCACGCCAATTCCACCAAAACTCCTTCTTTGTACCGTTTTCGAAGCTCACAGTAAGCTAGGTTTCCCACTGCTTTGGCCAATGAAGTCTTTCCACTTCCTGGAGGTCCGTGCAACACTATTAGCTTGCTTTCAGCTTTGCTGGTGGTCAAACACTGTCTGTAAACCCTCTCTTTGAGACCATTTGCGTAAAAAAGCTCGCCATACTGCGTGAAAAGTTGCTTGTCCGGAAGTCTGGTTAAGTGCACCATTTTCAGAGACCCTACCGATAACGATTGCCACGGATTTGTTAGTTTCTCGGGAATTGGAACAAGTGACTCTTCTAACCCGATCCGTTCCTCAATTATCTGGGAAACATTAATTGGGTCTTGAGGGTCGATAATGACCACATCCACTTCCAATGACTTTACTGGAACATTAAAACAGTGCTCTTTCTCTTTGCTATTGTCGAGCTCGTCAAACCTCAAAACCCTCTCAAAACGTGCGATCAGGTCTTCTCTAGACTTTTCGATTTTGTTATGAATTGTAGATTCGCATACAATCAATGATTCCACAAAGAGTTTCAATTGTTCAATGCTCTCCAAATCCCCATCGATAAACTTCTCTTCCCTCAGAAACCTCTCCACACGCGTCACAAGAGCATCAGACTCGAATGGAATTTTTGGCCAGACAAAAGCCTTCAACTTCTGTCTTGATTTTGTCACTTTCTTCTCTGAAGCTGTCATATGAATCAAGGAGCGTTTATGTTCGACTGACTGTAAAACACCCCTTTTCTACATTCGATCCCACTTACTTTTTTTTTTTTCTCATAATTTTTCACTGATATAAAGAATGCAAATACGAAAACCTATTAATTCAGAAACCCAGATCCCAGATCGCGGATCCGAAGCGATGCTATCACTCTTGGTGAGCAGTAATCATAATCTGAGTTGTTAGTAACTGATCACATCAAACGATTCAAACCAATACTTACTTGGTGGTGTTGCAACTTGGACATCCGCATCCAGAACCGCACTTGCATCTCTTTTCATCTTTGCCTCCGCAACAGGAAGAAGGCTTGGTCTTGGCCACGCCGGAGCTCACTGGAGCAGCCTTTTTGGAGCCACACGAGGAAGAAGCCTCGACATTTGATTTGCTGGAACAAGAACAGGCCATGTTGTGAATTATTGATCTAAACAGTCGTTGAAGAACGACGTAACATGATCCACTGATTTTCCCGTTCGATCAAACCATATATATATATATATATATATAGTCGCTTTTTGTTACTGGGATTTTTCGCGGATTGATAAAGAATTGCTTTTTTGCCAATTTCGGAAGGACCAACCAAGCGGTTTCCGCTGCAAAAAACTTCCCAATTCGGCATCTCGATACACAATGATTTTTTTATCAAGCCATTAAGCCGCTCCATACTATATTATATTTTTTAAATCTTTTTTAACTCATAATTGATAACTGTTTCAATAAAAAAAGAACTAAACCATACACTGCTTACAATCTCGAAGGAGAATCACTTCTTGGGCTCAGCTTGTTGACCTCCTTTCTGATCAATTCGCCAATCACAGGCTCGGCCTTAGAGAAGTATTCAAACACACGATCCTGAATAAACTCATCAGCAGCACTCACGTGGCCTGCAACATTCTTCACCAAGGACTCTTGCTCACCCTTAGTTCTTCCCAGAACTTTCCAGAATTGCTTTGGTTGGTAGAAGTCATACTCGGTCATGTCCCAAGTCCAGTGGAATGGAACAACCTCACCTTCATACTTCTCATCTGGCTTAGATCCAGAAGGTTTAAGAGCAGCCTTGTACTGAACTGGACAATTGTAAGCACCAGCATAATTTGGAGTACCACCAAGATTACCATCGACAACCATGGCACCGTCCCTGTTTTGTGGGGCAAAAACACCGGTCTTGAGTGGACAATTGACAGGGATTTGAGTGTAGTTGGTTCCCAGTCTGTGTCTGTGAGTGTCTGGGTAAGAGAACAATCTCGATTGCAAAACAGGGTCATTCGATGGCTCCATACCTGGAACAGTGTGTGATGGAGAGAACGCAGCCTGCTCAATCTCAGCAAAATAGTTCTTGGCGTTCTCGTTCAAGGTGAACCTTCCGAAGTGTCTGAGAGGGAAGTCCTTGTGAGGCCAGACCTTGGTGAGGTCAAACACAGAGAATGGCAAGTTCTTGGATTGCTCGAGCGACATCGTCTGAACATAACATTCCCAAGATGGGTAATCACCACGCTCAATGGCTCCGTACAAGTCTCTGGTTTGGTAGTCTGGATCCGAACCAGCAAGCTTTCCAGCTTCGTCATCGGAGAGGTTGTGAACACCTTGGTTAGCGATAAAGTGGACTTGCACGTAAACCCACTCACCGTTGGAGTTGTACCACTTGTAAGCATGTCCAGAGTAACCGTTCATCTTTCTGTAGGAAGCTGGAGTACCTCTGTTGGAGAAGAGGTACATCACTTGGTGCAAAGATTCCGGGTTTGCAGTCAAATAGTCCCAGAACATGTTGGCATCCTTGAGGTTTGTTGCTGGGTTTCTCTTCTGAGTGTGGATAAAGTGTGGGAACTTAGTTGGATCTCTAATGAAGAAAATAGGGGTGTTGTTGTAAACGAGATCAAGGTTACCTTCTTCGGTGTAAAACTTGGTAGCAAAACCTCTTGGATCTCTTGCAGAATCCGCGGAACCTTTCTCACCTCCAACAGTGGAGAATCTACTTAAGATCCGCGTCTTCTTACCAACAGTGTCCAAGAACTTGGCAGAACAGATATCAGTGATGTCATCAGTCACTTCAAAGACACCGTAAGCACCGGCACCTTTAGCGTGAACAACTCTTTCTGGAACTCTTTCCCTGTCAAAATGCGCGAGGGAATCAATGAGCTTGAAGTCTTGCAAGAGCAATGGACCAACAGGAGGAGCGTATTTGTATCCCTCAGTCTTAACGGAAATTCTCTGTGTAGAGAATGGGTCCGAAACTGGACAACCTTGTGATGTTGTATAAACTGGAGGATTGGACATTGTCGATAATTATGTTAAATCAGTGTTATGTGTTTCAGCAAATAAGAACCATTTAATATGTAATAAAAATTTCTTTAAACCAAAAGAATTCCATAACCTTTTTATATTAACACAAATTTGTTTTCCCCGCCATCGCGAGTACCTGAACGTCATGAATACTTTCTTTGTATTTTTTACCCATCATGTGCGAAAATAGGAAAGAGAGTCCGCGGAAGACTTGCGGCCAAATGCCCGCCGCGCCGCATGGTCCCTGCCAGTGGAAGCCGCTGATCCCCCATAGGCCAGCCGATGCGGTGGTCGCGTGTCGGCCAATCATGTATTATGGATTTGCAAACGTCAAACTATCGCAAGTTTGCGCATGTCGTGAGTCTAGCTAGTTATACATTATTAAGTTTGATTTGTAACAGATTCTGGTGGAATTTTTTTTGGTAAACTTGCTTGCGCCGCCTGGGTTGCTGTTTGAAGCAAGCAAAATAGGCTATTCCAGTGGGGGAAGCCCCGCGGGAAATTCGTGCGGGACGACGGGCTCTGGAAGGCCAATAGAAGTGAAGCAAGTCGTGACTGAGCAATCGGATCTTGGAGAAAGGTGGTATCAGCAATCAGCGATGACTCAGTGTAGAAAGACTCCGGATCCTTGAGATCGAGCAACTCCGAGGTCACGTGATGAGTTTCACGCGAACATGTCAAATCTTTTTTTTTCGTCTCGCTCATTTTTCTCTCGATTAATTATTCTCAATTTATTCAGAACAAAGTTAAAAATCACTAAAAAATCCACCTTACTTGTCGTTCATGCCTCCACGAAGAAATCCTTCTCCTCATCCTTTGGCTTAACCATCGCACGAGCAATCAAACCATCCCCACAGGCCACACGAATCCTTTCTGTGGTCAAAGGAGTCTGGAACGGCAATCCAGCACTGCCCTCCTTGATACCATGCTCACGTCTAGCATATCCAATAGCATCTCTCAAAGCGAATTGAACCGCAGCACCAAGGAAAAATGGAGGCTCGCCAACACCTTTAGAAGAGTGAATCGTCTTCATGTGCTTGAATTCGCTCTCTTTCAACATCGAAACGTTGAACACTTGTGGAATATCCCTGAATCCGGGAATCTTGTAATTTCCTGGTCCTCTAGTGAACAAACTGCTATTATGACGGAACCAAAGAGATTGCTCCATCGTAAAGTAGCCCATTCCTTGAATATAAGCACCTTCAATTTGACCGTAAATAATTGCCTGATTCAATGGTTTCCCAACATCCATTTTAATGTGTGACTCCAAAGCAGCCCAATCACCTGTCAAAGTATCAACTTCAACCACTGCCACTGCAGAACCTTGTGTGTGATATAAAAAGGCGGGTTTCGGATCAGGATTATCGAAATCGTTCAACAGGTATCCAATATCAGGAGTCTTGTAGAAACCAGTAGCACTGAGTGAAACCCGTTCGTGATAGGCAGCCGAGATGATCTCTTCCCAGGTAGCATTTGAACCCAATTGCTCTTTGATTGGAGCCAAACGTTTGTTCAACTTCATACAAGCATCCTTGACAGCCATTCCGTTCAAATCAGAGCCAGCCGATGCAGCAGTAGCGGAAGTGTTCGGAACACACTGTGTAGAAGTCTCACTAATGAAACATTTCTCCACAGGAACTCCCAATTCATGTGCAGCAATCATCTTCATCACAGTGGTCAAACCTTGTCCAATCTCAACTCCTCCAGTAGAAACAAGACACGAGCCATCGTGATAAATATGGACCAAAGCACCAGCTTGGTTCAAAAACAAAACTCCAAAGGAAACACCAAACATAGCAGGAATGTGAGCCACTCCCCGCTTGATCCATTTACTCTTTGAGTTGAATTCGGCAACTTCTTTCTTCAATATCTCGTATTTCGACTCTTCCAAGTTTTGCTTGACAATCTGTCTCATTGTAACGTCTTCCGTGATCTTTTGGCGGTAATGTAAAGTTTGCCCAACACCAGTCTGATAATAGTTTGCTTGTCTGATCACTTCGGCATCCACACCCAATTTCTCAGCAAAGTGAATCACGATGGATTCCGCAGCATAGAAACCAGCCTGAGCTCCAAAACTACGGTACGCAGTGTTGGAGGCAGTGTTGGTTTTGACAGGGAATCCAGAAACTCTGGCATTTGGGAAAAAGTACGAATTTGTAGCGTGTAAAACAGCTCTGTCAACCACACCTCTGGTCAGATCCATCGACCAACCAGCATTCGCATAGAGTTCAATTTCACAGCCAGTGAACTTGTAATTCTCATCCATTGAAGCCTTGTATTTGATGAAAAATGGATGTCTTTGACCAGAAGTCAACATATCTTCCGACCTATTCAGTTGCATTCGAACAGGTCTTTTGTACTTCTTAGCTCCAATTGCTGCCAGAGACGATAATTGGATAGAACGTGTCTCTTTTCCTCCGAATCCACCACCCAATCTCTTCACTTTACAAACAACTTTGTGCGATGGAACACCGGTCACTCGTGCACCATACTCCTGGGCTTCAGTTGGGTTTTGTGTAGATGAAAATATCTTGATCTCGCCTCCTTCTTCAGGAAGAACCACACAGTTTTGAGGTTCAAAATAGAAATGCTCTTGAGCTGAAAGTCTGGCAGTGCCTTCAACAAAAAACTTTGATTCTTTGAAAGCTCCCTCCCAATCTCCCAGACGGGTTTCTCTTCTGTCTGGGAAGAAAGAATCTTGTTCGATACCATCTTCAACAGAAACAACAGCTGGCAAATCTTCATATGTCACCTTGACTAATCTCGAGGCCTCATAAGCACGCTCCTTATCTGTTGCAAAAACAACTCCGATCGTTTGACCAACAAAGAAAACCTCCTCTTCAGCCAAGAACGGCTCTTTTCCAAATGGAAGAGGACCCCAGTAGTTTGCCTCTTTCGAAGGCAGATCATTGACATCAATGTAGCCAACAACGGTATCGATCTCAAGGGCAGCGGACCAATCGATCGAGACAATTTTGGCGTGAGCTTTAGCAGACATCACCTGAGCTCCAAACACTTCACGGTGCATAGGAGGTAAATCGTCGGTATATTGAGCTTCGCCAGAAACCTGCTTGAGGGCATTCACATGAACCAATGATTTACCAACAATTTCACCTTCATGTGGATTATCCAGATCTCTCCACCCGTGTTTCTGGTTTCTAGTCACAGGAGTCAAAGCGTCAACATCAACCAATTGTTTCTGTTTCTCAACGTCCCCTCCCTTGTGCTCTTTCAACATGTACTGCCAGAACTTGTAGAAGAATGAAAGAGTAAGAGATCTACGGTATGAGGCCATTCCACCCGGAACACTGTAACTCAAAGAGTAATCTTCACAGAGCGAATCCAATGCTCCATCAATGAATTCCTCGCTATAGATAGACTTGTCCTTGATGAATTCCTGTGTCTTTGGAGATTGAACAGTCATTGGAGCCATACCACCATAAACAATAGTGGAGTTGTCGATGGTACCTTCAGTTGTCAACTCTGCTCTCAAACAAGCAGTGACAATCGAAATATCGTCATCTTTTCTCTTAGACTGCTTGTAGGCATGGATATATTCGTTCTCCTTGGTTTCGGGAATAAAAACCTTAGTCACAATCGATCCTTGAGGCAGTCTGGTACGTCTGTAACCAGTGAAAAAGTCGTTCATATTGAGCTCAACAGTTTCAACCTCACCGAGTCCATTGAGTTTTTCGGTGCTAATAATGGCTCCACAAGCAACCAAGATTGGATTCAAATCAGCAATAGGAGAAGCAGTCACGATATTACCAGCTGTGGTAGCCACATTTCTCACGGCCTTGGATGCAAACAGTTTTAACTGGTTAGCAATATGGAGGAAAACTTGTCCCTTTCCAGTTTTTCCCAGTTTCTCAGCAAATTCATCACTCAAATGCTCGAGCTCAATCAAAGGTAGATTGGCGCCAATCAAAAGACCTTTTCCTTCAATGTACTCCCAAGTTTTGAGCTCGTCAATGTCGTTACAGTAGACACTAACTTTATAATCTGCGAACTTGAACTTGACTTCGATTTGAACTTCGGAAGCTCCAGCAACCAACTTTGCCGATGGGTAATTGTAGTAAATTTCGAGAAGTTGTTGTTTAGTCGTTGGTCTGAACCAAACTTTGTGTTCATTACCGTAAAAAATCGGTTTCTTTGGGTATGATGCAAGTTTCATTGGAAACTTGAGATCTTCTGTAGGTTTATATTCTTTCAATGGCAATCCATTTGGAGTGAAAACTTTGTTCATGTCAATCTCCATGTCTGGGTACTCAGTGGTTTCCTCATCATCCTTACGGTTCTCACCTGTCTGGACTACCGAAGTGTCCTCAGCTTTCTTCTTTTTATTCTGACAACATTTGTCACCCATAGCACAGACACCGGCGTTACCACAACCAGCAGTTCCAGTGCCACGCTTTCTCGAACTGAATGGTCTGATTTTCTCTTGGTTATAATTGTCGGAATCGTAGGCAAATGAGTAAGCAGCGTCTGCGATTGGCATGTAACCTGTACACCGGCACAAGTTAGACTCGAGGGCCTCGTCAATTTCTTCCACCGAAACATGGCCATTTCTCTGTCTCAATAGTGTATATAAAGCCATAACAAAACCCGGTGTGCAGAATCCACACTGAGATCCATGAAATTTGGCAATTCTTTCCTGGACAGGATGAGGATTTTCCGTACTTCCCACACCTTCCACGGTGATCACATGCTTTCCCTCAACCAAAACAAGTGGTGTCACACATGAGTTGACTGCTGTGTATTGAATTTCATTGCGTTCTGTTCCATACAGATCAACTACTTTCTTGACCTGTGCAATCGAGACAGAACAAGCATTGCACCCGGACTCGGAACATGCCTCTTTTGTTCCACTCAGACACGCTTCATTTCTGATCCAATCGATCAGCCGGGCTTCCGGATTTGGATCTTTGACTGTTTGGAGTTCGCCATTGAGGTAAAAATGAAGGGTATTGGTGAAGGGAATATGGCTCAGATTTGGATGAATCTGGGTAATATCATCGAAAGGTAGATCAATGTTTGAAGGGGCCATAATGAAAGTGTGAGAATCGATTGTGTTGATTCCTCAAAAAGTTCAACACCCGCAAAAAGAAGAAGGCAACTATTGCAAATCAACTACTGTAAATCAACTATTGCAAATCAACCTTTTTTTAATGGGTAAAGTTAAAAGAAAAAAAAAAAACAGCACTTTGTGCTGCTTCTTTCAGTCGCGCAATATGCGGACGTCTCCCCGGTAGTTTCCTATCATTACGCGAAAACCTGCGGGGAATCCCGTGCAAAATTGTCACGGAGAAACCATTAACTTTAGATAGGGTCGCAGCGCCGCACAATTGAGAATTTATTCCCAATTAGGATACACTCGGTGGTACCTGAAGACCGGATCAATACCTGTAGGGGAAGGAGGCAGCCGGCGGGCCAACAACGACGAGTCCGTACAAACCTAAGTGATCTCAAGGGAGTGTGTGTATTTCAATTTGACGCCTGCAGTGAAACTCTTCACCGTCGCACTGACTTGGTTGTCAAACAATAAACGGTTGTCGTAATGTGAAAGCTTAACGGTTTGCTGCCAACGAAAGGCAGCACCTTTTTCTTTTTTTTTGCTTTGCTAATCAGATGACTTACGTCAGCTAAACCCTTACACGCGATATGCTCAAGCGAATGTATTTTTTTTTTTTTTTGTTGCCTTGAGACTTTTCATAATGCATTACAAACAAATACCTTGTATCCTTCTCTTGATCCTAGCTTCACTAGTTCCAATCATCACGAACCATGTCCGAGAAAGAATTCACTCATTCACTGTAAGTTTGTTTACTCATTTTTTCTCATGCTCGCATAGCTAACGCTTTTTTAGTGAATATACAGTGCCATTCATCACTTTAAAACAGGCTCAGATCGCATGTAATTCTCTCAAACCAGATCCAATTCTCAAGCCAAATGAGCTACAAGCTCGTTACTCATCCAAAGACAACGTTTTGATAATACGTTTTGAAGGTGCCTCCGACAGAGTCATCAGAGTCGCCGCAAATAACGTTTTGGAGAATTTGAAAACAATCGTTGAATGCTTTGAGGAGTTTGACGAGGGAAGCGAATTTTAGGCGACTTTCTGAGCTACTAACTGTCCTGTCTCCCTTATCATTTGGGCTGAAACCATCTGCGATAGCAATCGACGGAAGAACATCCCTAGCCTTTCGTCACTACATGTTTTGGAAAGTTCTCTTGTATTAGAGAATGCTCAGCAAATATAAAAACAATCAGATTCAAACCAATCTCTCCTCGAATCTAAGCTCATCCAAAGGCTCCAGACCAACTAAGATTCTCAAAAAGTTGTCCAATCCAGCACGTTGTTTATTCAAACCATTGATTGCCTGGTATCCCGGTCTCGTGAGTGGAGCCTTGAGCCAATAACTCAAGAAGGAAAGCACAGAATACAAGTTTTCGTATTGTCCGGTTTTGGAACTGGCTTTTCTATAACTGACTCTAGACAGAAATTCAGTCATAACCAGCAAATCGATAATCAGTGGAGTCGCTAGCAATGAGTCTTCACAAACATTGTGAATAGAAATTCGGTTGTGACCTCCCAACATAAGTTCGGAGTAATACTCGTCCATGGCGACTTTGGAGTCTCCGACGGCATTCATATACTTGATAACAATACAATGGTCGATTTTGTTTCCAACTTTCTCATTGTACAAAATCTCGTTCGAAGCAACAATGTCATCGACCACAGATGCCTTGGAAATTTCCTTCGATCTGAATTGTTTTGGAGAACTCAAATTGTAGCCGTCGTTATTACCCAAATGGTTGTACGAAGCAATTGAAACCGGTCTGATACCTGCATCAACAAGAAATTGAGCCAAAACGGACTTCATTTTAGTCTGACCACTCTTGAAGTCATCACCGCCAATGAAAGTTTTGTTGTGCTCAGCAAGTTGAATCACACCAGGAACAAAAGTGTTTTGAGGACTTCCATTTATGTAAGGCACTTTTTCGAGAATCGAAGCAATTGCAAAAATGGTACTTGGAGAAACCTCATCGTGGTCGTTCTTGATAGCATTGATCAGGTTCTCGCTCGTATCGTTGACCCCAGGAATGATATCAGAGTATCTTTCAGTGTTGGCAGTCCATAAGACGATGACTTTATCCAACTCATTTTGCTCCTTGAAGTCTCGAATGTCTTTTCTGATTTTCTCAACGTGATTCCATTTGTCAGCTGTGGAAATCACGCCATTGACTCTGTTGATGCAGTTGTTAGCTCTCTCGTCTTGGTTAGCAGCAATGAAGTCGGGATAGTAAATCGATGGAAGAGGCACAATCTCTTTCATCTCAGGTTTGAGCTTCTCTTGCAAGTCGTAACCAAGCACTTCAGCTTTGCTCATAGCCTGAGCCAAATTGTCGCCATTGATATCCCATCCAGAGATAACAAAGTCGTTAGGGCTCACCATTGGAAGCAGTGAGTTGAAAGGCGCATAGACGTCCAACCCGTTGGAGTCAATTCCAAGCTTTATTGTGGCAGATTGAGTCACAGACCCATAGTAATTGGCCGTCTTAAGGCCTTCCTTTGTGTGGAATTGAACCTTTGTTTTGTTAGCCAAGACAGAGGCAACAAAAGTGGAACCGTTATTACCGCCAAGACCGACAAGAAGAACACCAACTTTAGGAACTTTGAGGTTGACTTTAAACTCATAGTCTTCCTCGATAGGCTTGACAGTGTAAGTGTCGACTGACTCTTTCTCGACGATAGCGTTCTTATAAGTATAGTTCGAGATGAGTTCGGTGTCGGTGAACTTAGTTTTGTTTGTCTGGACGTTGACTTTTGGAACAAATTGGATGGTCATTTCTGGGGATGCTTGTAACGATAATTACTAATATAAAACAAGTACAATGTTTTTAGAAAGTACTACAAACAAAAGGGATTTTGCCCCTTTATTTATACCATAAAATCCCACAAAATTGTCGATAAATCACTGAAGCCGCTGGGTATGCAACTTGTTAGATAATTGCTGGAGGCTGCTCCAGCACCTAGAGAAACGTGTCTTGTTACGCAATTAAATCGCTCCTGTTGCTGCTACCATCGCTAAAAAAATGAGCCGCAGCCAAGTTTTTTTTTTCCTTCGGTGAACTCGCCGAAATTCCAGGCGTATTATTGGCTGAAAGGAGATTGCGCCGAGTCCCTTTGTGCAGATTGAACCACAGTCCCCGCCCTGGCAGTGAGGGGTACCGCAAAAACCAATTGAAGAGACATCTAAGGTGCGACCAAATCACATATTCCTGTTAGATTACACGTTGGAATGTTCTATCAGTCAATTGAGCGAATGTTTGTAGAGTGAAACATAATCCTGATAGTAGGTGGTGTCCAAGTGAAAAGAAGGGATTTTCATTCCCTACTATGTCGTCACATGCTCTTCCCAACATTGGCACAGTTTGCATATGTTTTGCTACACACACAAACACATATACAAACAAAGAATGCTAAAAACAGAAAATCATACCCCCAAGTTTAGTGCCCCCACCATCAGAGATTTAACGCTTATTGTCTAAGTTGGCTTAATTTTTGCATGCTACATGAATGAGCCCCCTTCCAGTATGTGTAGTCCACACTGAGACCTCAAAGCGGAGAGTCCAGACAAATAAAGCAGCAGTCATGGAAAATCGGAACCCGTATCGCTTTTCGACTCGGGGAGTTTGCCGAAACTGTTTGCAATTGGTTGGTTTTTGTGTTGATGGCTTACCGATGGTATGGAATAATGGGAGCGAGTACAATGGGTGAAAATTGAATCGGAATATTGGAAAACTGACTATTTTTAATATCTTAGTAGCCGGATTCCGCAGCACAAGAGGGAATTTTACCATATGTAAAACTCACATGGACCATAATCAAGGTTCTAAAGAGATGAAAAAACGTCCGTTTGCTTGTTTATTCTCAATTGATAGATTTGGCCGTTCAAAAGTACTATTTCTACAACATACGTTACTGCGACAAAAACCATGTTGTGTCCGATAACATTTTTTTTTAATGCTCTCAGCGCAAATAAATGAAATAAAATCAATTTCTTTTCTAGCTCAGACAATGAACTCTTTGGACAATTGTTACAATGGATGATCAGAGTTCACAATCGACAATTCTCACCAGCTCTACTATTGGGCCTTCTTCACATACGGATCATTTGACCATTGAAGATGTTGAGAACTCAGCAGTTCGACTAAATCCACCAGCTACATCTGTCAACTACGATGGAACACAGAAACTAAGCAACCAATCCAACACAATACAACGCAACTCCCTAAATAGTGATGCGGACGATCAAACCAACACTAATGATGATGACGAAGGAGAAGAAGAAGAAAAAGAAGAAGAAGATGATGATGACGACCCTTTGAAAGTCAAAGAATTAGCACTAGCATTCGATTATCTTATGTTCAAAATACAAGACCGTACAACTCAACTCTGTGAACAAGTCGAAGCAAATGTTACTCAATCAAAATCGATTTACGAGACAGACATAGTCAGAATCCAAAACAATCTTTCAGAAGTCAAAGATGTCATAAAAGAATGCGACCAATTGAATCTTGAACTGGACAAACTAGAACAGCTTAACATAATAGCTAGAGAGTTCAATGGCAGACTCGTAGATGTCGACAAAAGAATGAAAACTCATAACAGAAGATTCAAACGGTGATAACAAAAAATCAACCAACATCCATTTCTATGATACACTGAACTAAACATATATCCACCTTATTTACAACTACGAATGAGCTTTTTCACCCGGTTTTCTTCAGCCTTTTTGGAATTCAATTCTAGCAGTCTGTTCTTAAGTCTCACAGATGCCAAAACTGCCAAAGCCACAGATTTGAAAGTTCTATGTGGCTCTTTGCTCTGCCATCTTTTGGCTGTACCAGTGCCTTCCAAAGCTCTGATGCTTGACGACAATATTCTTTCCTTATTTTCAAGCTCACTGGAGAGGAATCTTGCCATGAATTTGAGATCCGAATTGCAATCTTTGTATTGTTGCAATTTGAGCTTGAATAGCTTCTTCTGGTTTTGAAGAAGTTCCACTTCGTTTGAGAATAGCGGAGATTGGGTATATTGAACGTTCCTTGACGGCGTCTTTGGTGTCAAAGGGTACTGTTGTTGCTGTTGTTGCTGTTGCTGCTGCTGCTGCTTGTTCAACAATACTTGTTGAGCAACCTTGGAACGCTCAAGTTTGCTGGCTAAAGCTTCAACTTCTTCACTCAAATCGAGTTTCTCGAGTCTCAGTTTCTCAAATTTGTTCAATAAATCATTCTTCATAGTGTTGTAATCATTGACCAGCTTTTTGATTTCAAGTTCCTTTGCTTCCAATTCTAAAGTGAGCTCTTGTTTGGAGCCGCTCATTGTCACTCTTTCTCTCAAGGACTCAAGCTCTCTACTCAACTTCAAGTTTTCAGTCGTAACCTTTTGTTGTTCTTCATCCAAAGCAGAAATAGAAGCCAGAAGAGATTCTTTCTCTTTATTTGCTTCTTCGAACTTCCATTTGATCTCGTTCAACTCGAGTTTCCTTGCCTGCAAATCCTCCCTCACCCGTTTCAACTCCGCCTCATAGTAATGAGAATCATCATAACTCTCTTTTGACTTAGTGAGCTCAAGTTGTTTCTTCAATCTTCTGTTGTCTGAGATCACATTATCATAATGTTCTTCCAAAACCATTTTCTCATCTACTAGCTGTTTCAACTTGAGTTCTAATTCGTGCCTTTCGACTCTTGAAGTTTGAGTCAAAGCATCTGACAACCTGTTAATCTCCAACTTTTTGTATTCGAGCTCTTGTTCGAGCCTGCGAATCGTAGCTTCGGCAGCGAGTTGGCGGTCGTCGAATTCATCACATTTTGCCGCATACGTCATAGAAAGCTTTTTAAAGTCATTCTCGAGGTCACATAAAACTTCCTGATCTTGTGGCTGTTCATCTAGTTTTGCTAGAAGTCTCTTGTATTCAATTTGTATACTTTCATAATCCTCAATGAGTGTAGCCTTTTCACGCTGAAGTTGGCTGATCTTGTCATACAACTGAGACTTATCTTCGGTATATTTGTTGTCAAGCTTGTTGACTTCTTCCACAAACCTGTTTCTCTCATGAATCAATTTGGATTGGAGAGCTTCAATAGATTCTATTGGTCGGCTTTCAGTAGTAGACGATTGTTCAAGCTTATTTCTGAGATTCTCGATTTCTAAGTTTTTTGACTCCAATTTTTCTTGTAGCTCTTTGGATAAGCGTTCCTCGCTCTTCAGCTGATTGTTCAGTTCGATCAAACTATCATACAAAGAGCTTCTCTCAGTTTCAATGCCATCGATATATGAATCGTTGACATCGGATTTTTCAGATAAAGCCCTTTCCAGCTCTTTCAATTCGCTTCTCAGTTGTGAAATAACGGAACTATCTCTTTCGTGCTTGGAATATATTTTCTCCAATTCTTCTTGTAAATTCCTATTTTCTTCCCTAAGCTTCCTTGTGCTTTCACTTAAGTGATTTGACTCCCGTGTTTCTGATTGCCTTAGGGCTTCAACTGCTGATTTCAGGTCGCAAACTTGTTGATCTTTGTCGTCCAGCTTTTTCTCCAACTCCTCAATAAACTGATTGGCCTCTTCCAAACTTTCTGTAAACTCCGAAAGCCTATGTTCGGAGTCACCTTGTCTGTGGGTAACCTTTTCCTTGAGCATATCGACTTCGTTCATAAGACGATTCACAGTTGACTCAAGGTCGTCGTTGGACTCTTTCAATTGGTCTTTTTCATTTTCCAAAGTATTCAATTCTTGTTTCAAATCATATAGTTCATTCTCAAGATCAACAGCTCGTCTCTTTTCGTTTGAAAGTTCGTCTTCGAGGTCGCTTGTCTCTCTTTCATTTGAAGATTTCGCTGCCTCCAGCTCCTTTTGTAAATCCTCATGTCTAGATCGATATTCCAGGATTTTGGATTCGTAAGCATTGATTTGGTCTTCGTAACGAAGAAGTCTCTCTCTCATGTTTTTATCAGGTGAAGTCTGCGCGCTCAGATTTTCCTTGTTTTCACGAGAAACTTGCTGTTGTAAAGTATATAATCGGTCTTTGAGACCAACATTTTCTTGACTCAATTCGATGTTTTTGTTAACCAGTTCAACTTTATCTTGAGGTTGTCCTTCCAGATATTTTTTCCAAGTCATCAGTTCAATCCGCAAATTCAAATTGTCCTCTTTCAAACTTTTCACTTGATCGTGTTGCTTTCTCAATGGATTAGTTCCATTTTCCAATATCTTGGCATTATAACTGCGTTCTGCCTCATCCGGCTGTTGCTCTTCGTTATCTGAAAAATCAGGTAAGATATTTGCTCCTCTGAATACTTCAGTGTCCATGTTTTCTTCGTACGTTTCATCAAATGTTGAACCAACAATGCTATGATTCTTATGTAATGGGGACCCTGATTCCATATTGGTTTTGTAGGCAACATTTCGTTGAAGCATCGGCATGTATCCATTCGTGGACAATTTCGATCTACGAGCTCCTCCAATAGGAGTGAACTCCAGACCGGTCCCCCGCTTGCCTCGCTGGGTATCCTTAGGCGTGTTTATAAGTTGTCGATGAGACGAAAACATCGTCAAAAGGGTACACAAGAATGGGAAGTTGACGGTTTTCCAAAAGAGTGTTTGATTGTTCGGTGGTTTGTTTGGTTTGTTTGGGTATTCACGTCAGGATAAAGAAACTCAACTCTCGCCGCAGTTAGTTAGTCAGTGTTTTGAATAAAGAACCCGCGTTGTTTACACAAAAAAACCGGGCTTTTTTTGTACTCAAAAAGTACGCGACAAAAAAAAAAAAATCTACAAGTTTCACTGACTGGTGTAAGGATTTAATGGAGATTCCACCAGCTTCGAAATACATCTCTGTACCCTTTGATAATCATCCTAGTCATATTCTCTATGTACACTGAATAAGGCTTCTTATACAGACCCAAATTAAGTAGATTCACTCATCTAGCTGGTTGATGGCGTTGATAAAAGCTTGAAGAGTTTGATTAGCCTTTCCACTTCTAATACTGTCCTTCGCAAGCTCGACACCAGCTTTCCAGTTTTCAGCAAGACCTCCCACAACAGCAAGAGCGCTGGCGTTCATCAAAATGTAGTCCACCAATGGTGTTTTACCAGCTTCAAGTTCAAACTCATTATTCAAAATTCTCTTCAAAAGAATGGCATTCTCTTCAGGAGTCCCTGAGCGAACAGAATCTAAAGAGTGTTCGGGGAGTCCAAAATCGCTTGGATGGAGTCTAAATTGATCAATAGAATCTGTTTCAGCATTATACTTCCAAACTTTAGTGTATCCAATCGGAGCAATTTCATCTAGAACGACTTCTCCCCAAACAACCATAGTTTCTGCTGGGCTTCTGCCAGCTTTCTTGTCCAACTTCACTGCAGCCTCACAGTAAGTATGTCCGAGTTTTTCAGTGTAAACTCCGAGAATACGAGCTTTTATTGGAATAGGATTGAGCAAAGGACCCAAAATGTTGAAAATAGTAGGAACTCCAAGACTTGCACGCAAATTGGCGACTTTACCCATTCCATGGTGGAAAGCAGGAGCAAAAAGGAAACAGAGGTTCGAAGCTGACACAATAGATGGAACCGTAGCAGAGTTGACCTTCCAAAGTTCGACGCCGAGTTTCGACATCAAGTCTCCTGCACCTGAGGTAGAGGTTGAAGCCTTTCCACCATGTTTACACACTTTCAGTCCCATTCCGGATCCGATAATAGCAGCAGAGGTCGAGACATTGAAAGTGTTCTGTCCATCACCTCCTGTGCCGACGACGTCTATGTATCCATTAGGATCGACCGTATGACCAGGAATCACATCCGAGAACTCCAAGATTGTTTCAACTGCTGTGGCAATGTACTCGCTGTCGAATTCGAGTCCACGCATCTTCAGAGCTGTCAAAAATGACGACGACTCGATCTCGTTAGCTTCACCTTTGAATAACAATTTCAAAGCATCGGCGAAGTCGGCTGCTGTTAGTGACGGCGGATCGTTTAACAAAGCCTTGATGTATGGGGTGAGAGCTTTTGAAGACATGGTTGGGGATACAAAATGGCGGTTGTTGGAGGAATGTTGAATTGAACTGTTTGAAGTAAACTTTGAATTTGAGTTCCGCATGTAGCGGAACTTTTTTGCTTATGTAAGCAAGGAAAGGGAGCTCGGAGTAAGGCGATTGGGAGTACGAAAAGAGGGATAACGAGCGAAGGGCAAGCAGAAGAATGTTAAATTCAGTAATAATCAAGCAGTCAGTATAATCTCCTTATTCAAGGGCTCCCACACCCTGCGAAAGCTGTATCCATTGCCCCACAAAGCTATATTAACCGGTACTATAAAAAAGTAGGATAATTGAAAAAATCCCTACTATTCAGCTTACTATAGTGTATCAAAGTTGATTTGAAAATTCTACCAGAGTGTATGTGTGTGAGGGATTAAAACTTGTTGAAGTAAGGTCCAATGTTCCAATGTGGTTATGACAAGATGTTACAGGGTTGGGATGTTTGATCTCCACGAGATATGCTTTTCGGGGTGACTTAGACTTGAGTACCGCATTTGCAGTGTACTTGAGCAGCAATTTTACAAAACATGCGCTACTCATGGGAGACTTGACCAAATGGTGATTTGGTTTGCCAACAGAATTGATTGACTGACAACTCGCTTTGCTCTCATTTCACTCGCAATTAGCTCATTGCTTACATAAACAATTGTGCCTTGATTTTTTTTTTTCGTGCTGTCCAAAAACGGATTGGTGAGAATGTTGCAAAGTGTTTGAATTGAAAACGCGTTTGGATGAGAAACAAATATTCAAGCATCTCTATTTCTTGAAATTTGATCAGACTTCAAACCATCAAGGACACTTAGATCACCAATCGGAATCACTAAAAATGGCACAGGTCGCTATGGAACCTATCGGGATTACGAATCTCCCAAATCAGAGGTATGTTGGTGTACCGAAAGTTCGATGAAAAACACGAACAAATACTAACATTTTTGCTATACACAGATACAAGATCGTCTCTAAGGAAGGTGCAGTTTTCACCATCATGTTGGCTGGCGAATCTGGTTTGGGTAAAACCACTTTCATCAACACTCTTTTCCAAACCACGTTGAAACAACACCAAGAACAACGGAATAGATACAACAAGCCAATCAAGAAGACCGTTGAGATCGATATTATGAGAGCAGAACTCGAGGAAAAGAACTTCCGTCTCAAGTTGAATATTGTGGACACCCCAGGTCTTGGAGACAACACCAACAACAAAAACTCGTGGCAACCAATCATTGATTTCATAGACGATCAACACCACTCTTATTTGAAGCAAGAGACACAACCTTTGAGAGGTGGTAGAAACGATTTGAGAGTACACGCTTGTCTGTACTTCATCAGACCTACTGGACACACCTTAAAGCCTTTGGATATTGAGGTTATGAAGAAAATTGGTACTCGTGCCAACTTGATCCCGGTGATTGCTAAGGCGGACACTTTGACTCCGAATGAGATGCTTGAGTTCAAAAAACGTGTGAGGGAAATCATCGAGGTGCAGGACATTAGAATTTATTCTCCTCCAATCGAGCTTGACGACCAGGCTGCTTCTGAGCACGCAAAACAGCTGATTGAGTCGATGCCGTTTGCCGTCATTGGCTCTGAGGACGAGATCGAGATCAACGGTGCGTTTGTTAAGGGTAGAAAATATCCTTGGGGTTTTGTTGATGTTGAAAATGATCAACACTGCGACTTCAGAAAGCTCAGAAGTTTACTGTTGAGAACCAACATGTTGGATCTTGTTTTGTCTACTCAGGAGTTGCATTACGAGACATTCAGAACCATTAAGATGCAAGACGGTGGTGTTAATACTGAAAGTGCACCTACAGAGAAGAAGGTTGACAGAGTGTCGACCAACCCCCGTTTCGTGGAAGAAGAGAAACGTATCAAGAGATACTTTGCCGAACAATTGAGAAACGAAGACCAGAGATTCAAACAATGGAAGCAAAACATTCACACGGAAAAGAACAGATTGAACCATGATCTTGCAACGTTACAGGCAGAGCTCAAGACTTTGGAAGAGCAGGTGAAACATTTGAAGGAGAAGAAGGGACTCAAATGAGTCTTCTTTTAGCAAATACCACCCTATATAGTTTCACAGTGCAATCTACTTTCGGCTTTTTTTGATCAAAAAAACATGGATGTTTTATTTCTCAGGAACATTAATACATATAAATTAATATATAAAAATTTTGCAGCAAACCATGGGTTATTGGATCTAGTCGGAAGCTCTCTTAGCGGCCTTCTTGGCAGCCTTGGCGTCAGTACCAAAGATCTTCTTACCTCTGTTCTTCTTTTGCTTTCTTTGTTGTCTGGAAGCCTTCTCGACCTTGGTGGCAAGACCGTATCTGACTAATCTGTAAGCTGGCTCGAACTTCTTAGCGTCGGCAACAGAGTTGTAGACAAGACCGAAACCGGTAGACTTTCCTCCACCGTATTGGGTTCTGAAACCGAAAACGGAAACAGCGTCCTTCTCGATCTTGTAGAGGGTGGCGAGTTGTTCTCTCAATTCATCCTTGGAGACGTTAGCTCTGTTTGGGTGGATAACGTCAATGACGAACTGTCTTCTGTTCAACAGTGGGTTAGAGATGACCTTTCTGGTTCTGATGGTGATAGCGTCAGACTAAAAGCAAGTAAAGTTAGTAACAAGTTCAATGAGGTGGTTCATCGCTGCGGAAATTCTGAATCATTTCATAGTTGAAAGAGTGTTGTGATGCTTGCCATTCTTGAAGCGTGGCTGTTGAAATTGGTGATGACGACTTTCTTCATGAAAAGTGCCACCGTTGTTGTTGTTCTGTTCATTTCCACTGCTGTATATGCTATCTGTACATACCATCTTGAGTACCGATATAATCTTCTGTATCTAGCAACAACGTCTAAACCTCTTGCAAACTTCTATTAAGTTATATCTTTAACTATTTTTCACTTTTTTTTTTCCAAAACCGCTTTTTCCAAAATTCACTTTGGCTACCGGTCACGGCGTGCGATCCCGGCTGGTCGAAAAGTCCAGCACGCGATTACCAGGTTTTGTTGGGGTTGTCCCCTGCGAATCGCAGTGGTAACCCGCGAAAACCCCTGGAACTTCGCGTGGATTCGCCAAAATCGCTGCCAGCACCCACAGACGTGTCAGCAAAAAAATACAGCTATGGGTTCCAGGTGTGCTACATACCATAAAGAGAACAAACAGCAGTCACAAAAAAAATGCATCAGGGTAACGTTTCCCGCTATGCATAATTATCGCCACGTGACCTGGATTTCATAGCTTGACTAATATTTCATGAGGTGCATTTTTTTGGAAGCGATTGCTGTATATATACGTTATAACATCTGAATGATTTTCAAGTTGCTCTCAAGCTCAAGCTCTGATTCTCAATGTGAAATTGACAATCACAGCAATAAGCAAAAAGAAACAGAGCATCGTAGGCCCGAACCGGTCATCGTATGGCCCAGATCCACGTCTACGAATGGCACTTGCTCTCCAGTGATAAGTAACTAATGCGTAAACCATAGTACCCATTGCAATCAAAGTGAAAAGGGATGCAGAAATGCGGCCAACCTTGTCACCAAAGTTGAGAAGACCAATGGCCAAGGAACCAAGTATTACCGTGAAATTAAGCCATGACAAGAAAGTTCTTTCATTGGCGAAGAACACCTTTGGCTCAACTCTTGTAGGAAGTGCT
Organism: Ogataea pini; assembly: GCA_003707665.2. Classification (NCBI taxonomy): domain Eukaryota; kingdom Fungi; phylum Ascomycota; class Pichiomycetes; order Pichiales; family Pichiaceae; genus Ogataea; species Ogataea pini. The sequence goes on along the minus strand of PPKL02000012.1, from coordinate 201,671 downwards.
ATTCTCTTTCCAGGAGCTGCGATTGAATTAGTATGTGATCCTGGATCAACTTCTGAGATAAATTCATACTCACTCGTTTGTAGAAGTGGTGCCGATGACATATTTTGCGATAAGGTCTAATTAGAGAAATGCAAGACAAACAGTAACCAGACTTGTCTGTGAGTGATCTCAAATGGATATATCTCAATCTAACCTGAGCGCTTCTGTTATCCCGTACAGAAGCTAAACTCAGATATCCAGGACTGAAAAATATATATAAAACCGTTCTTCATCTTCAAAGCAGCACATTATTACGTCGTATACATTACGCACGTGTGAGATTGGACTTCTGCAAGAGAAAATATTACGTAAGAAAAATAATATTCAGCAGAAAACTTGATAATCTCCGTCGCGTCGATCGACTTCGAAATGTCATCAACTTGTCGTGTCACTAGATAAAGACGATCAGAATCTACTTCAACTCTTCACCATTGAGCTTTTTTTCAATTAAACCGGACATGACGAAGGAAACGATACAAATTGCATTGAGTGAGATCAATGCTGAAAGGCTGGTAGGTTTAGCTCAGAAGCCATACTATTCCCCGATACTAACTTCTTCATTAGCCAATAACCACTAGCGAGCTACAGAAAGAGCTACAAGAGTTTGTTGAATCGCCAAATTCCAAAGAATTCATCAATAATCTTCTTCTCAAACTATCGAAAAAGTCATCAAAGTTCAAATATATCGTCAACTTACACACTGTCAAGGGCTCTGATGCTTCAGATTGCGAAATTGATTCTACTTTCGGATCACTCTGGGATAAAAATACCGACGGTGTCATTACTGTGAAACAACAAAGTAGCCAAAATCTATGGGTCATACTGAACATCGTTTTCGTCTATACAAATTAGATGCAATCTATTTTTTTGGTTTGTACTTGAACTTTGACATGAATGTTGGAGCGAGTTCAATGTTTGCGTTTTTGAAACCTTCAGAAATATGGGTACACTCATCCACAATAAACTTGATCTTTGAGTCCTTGATGCGCTTGCACTCCAAGACAATTCGCAAAAATCCCACTGGTAAATCATTGAAAACTTCAAGATATCCCGGCCATTTCTGGACATAGTCCATATCTTGCTCAAAACTCACCAGATCTATCAGAATGTCAAAAATATAGACATGATCTTCGATAATCTGTGTATTGTCAACGTAACTCGAGAATTGAGAATTGATCAGGTGTCCATCTCTTTCCATCACCGATTCAAACTTCTTACTGTCTATCTTGTTTCTAGTATTCAAAGCTCCCATGTATATCAGTAGATAACTGTCGTAAACCAGCTCAAAAAGCGATTCAAACAGTTCAGCATCCAAGAATTCTTTGAGAGGAATAATGTAAGAATCCACAATTTCCAGTGAATTGCTCACCATTTCACCAGTTTTATACCATGATTTTGAGAAAACTTCCTCCAAAAATGGCTGATATTCAACCACAGTGAATTCGTTCAACTTTACCAAGCAAGTTGTTCCCAAATTGAGCACGTACTGTGAGCCTTCAGCAAGAGTATCCTGTAACTGCTGATGAAAGCTGACATGCATCATACCATGAAGCTCTTTGAACTGATACTCGAGACCGTTCACGAGCTTGACACAATCGTTCGCCACAATCGTGACGTAACGAGGAAGCCACCCAACATTATCGTTTTCAATACTCTCAGGGCCAGAGGCTGCTGAGGTCCACTTCAAAGCACCTTTATCCAGAACGCTGGTCCATTTTTCGTTGTAAAGTTTAAGCAACTGCGAACAAAAGTATCTCAGATAGTCAACCAACACCGGACTATTGCCTGCATCGAGAAGAGTGTTGATGTTTGATCTGAAGATTTCAATCACTGTTTGCGCCATTTCAACACCGAGAGTCTCCTTTGAAGAATCAGGAGGTTCTCTGTCCATAGTTTCAAAGAGATGGAGAGCAGGTGTAATGGCATTGTCCACCCATTCTTGTGTTTTTTGTATGTTGAATTGTAGACATTCATTCAATAGATTTTTTTTCTCTATTGCGGTCAAAATTGCAAGTGGTTCAAGGTCTTTCTTTGTCAATCCAAATTTTTCTTTCAAAATTCTACCGTTGTTGTATTCGAACGTAAGCAAATTCACAATGAAGTTCGAGGAAAGATTCTCGTCCTTGAGAATCTCTTTTATGACATCACGTAAACTGGCCTGGTACCAGGTTAAAATGTTGTTGAAGAAGTCCCAACTCTTGGGAAAACCACGTTCTGCTCCAATTTTATATGCCTCGAGTATTTCATAGTAATTCTCCTCAATAATGGCAAGAATTTCCTCTTGGGCACACGATTGGACAATGGACTCAAAACTGGTTTGAATAGACTCTTTGATAAAGTCTTGGAACATCTTTTTGTAGCCTCTGATCTTGGTTCTACTAACGTAGTTCTTGAGCTTTTTAGAGGCTCCATTCTCTGTGTGTTTGAAATTAGCTTTGTTTTCATCTATCAAATGATGAATCACTTTCAACTTCAAGTCCTCTCTTTCTTCATATTCAAGGATTTTCACCACTTTGACAATCAAACCAAAGTTAGAACATCCTATGATATTGACAAAACTATCAACTATCAGTTTGAGCAGTTTATCAAATTTCTCAATAATTCTGTCCAATCTTTGGAAAGATTTTATCACAATCTGCCTCAGTTCTTCTCTCAAAGTTCCGGTCAGTTCCATCAGCTCCTCTTTGAAATCTCTCAGCTGGTTGAGCTCGAAATGTATTAGAAGCAGGTTATCTGCCCTCGATTCTTCAGGAAAATAGTCGTCCACAGGTAACTCCTCGTCCAACAGTCGATCAACATACTCAATTCTTTGTCCCAATTTCACAAAATTGTTGTAGGTGCTTTCTACTTTGGCGAAATTTGAGTACAAAACCGATGAGGTGTCGAACAACTCATACTTGTTGATACTGGAGACCGAGTTGTTTTTTAGTTTCTCCACCTTGTGTAAATTTTCTTTCAGACTTTTCAGATACTTGCTGGATGTTTGAAGGTTTTCAAACATAGCTGTCATGTTTGCAATACGCTTATCACACTCGATGTTGAGCTGCGATCCGATCGAAAGCTTCTCTTTTTTGAGGTCATCGCTCAGAGATTCAATATTTGACAGATCATCTTCATCTTTGATCAATTCGTTCACTCTTGACAAAAGCGTCACGCTCGGTGCCATCTTTGTGCTATTGCCAAGTGGATCATTCACTCTACCAAGTCAAAAGAGACAAAAACACTCGATTGACTTTAAACAAATATGTTTATTTTTGCGCGTATATCAAAAAATAAAAAAAAAATCAAAATCAACCCGAATTACCCCTGGAAAATCACACTGGAATCACAAATGCTAAAGACTTGTCCTGTCATTCTGTTCAATTTTGGGAGAAATAATGTCAATTCCATCAAAACCAATCAAATACATACTCATACCAATTGCAATAGTAGGGTGCGGGAAAACTACCGCATTCCGAATTCTCAACAGCTTCTACCACTGGCCACACATACAAAATGACGATATCAAGTCCAATAAAAAGGTGAAAATGACACGTCTTGCTCTTGAATGTCTGCAAAAGTCGCAAGTGGTTCTTCTGGATAGGAACAACTGTGCCCGATCAGATAGACAACAAATCATTTCAGACTTCACGGATCAAACACAAAATTCATACACTCTCAAATTCATTGGACTGAATTTCATACCAAGTGAGTTGTCGAATGATCAAATTTTTCAGCTGTGCAAGGCCCGTTTGGTTGATAGAGGAGACAACCACCAAACTATTAAAGCTGCCACCAAAGGGGTGGCCTCTGTTTCCAAACTCACCCGAATCTTCCTGAATAGACTGGAAAGACTCGATCAAAATACACCTCCGGACTCTCTTTTCGATCACGTGATTGACTTGAAATTGAGTATTGAAAATTCAACGGTCGAAAATGTGGAGAAGATTATTGAATTCTTGCAAAGCCAGCCGGAAATAGAATTGAAATTTCGGCCAAATACCAAGGAGATCCTCACCAGATATACCTTGTTTAGCAAACCACTGCTCTCCAAGGGACAACGAAGATTGGATAGCTTTGCTCGTGTTACAAAACCTTGAAACGTAAATGACATTTAATATACTAAATACATGCTTAGCGAAAGGATTTTGATCACGACTGACTCATCGTTCGCATGGGTTTAGATAAACTTCCCCTTGTTAACAACAAAAGCCTCAATTGCAGCAATAGCAGCGTACAATCTGTTTTCTCCCTCCTCAAAAACAATCGAGTTTTCACTGTAAAACACTTCATCAGTAACCTCTTCCTTGTGTCTTGGAAGACAGTGCATGAACTTCCAGTTTGGAGCAGCCAATTGAGTCAATTCCGAGCTAATTTGGAAACCAGCAAATTGTTTAAGTTTCTGTTGTGTTTGAGCTTCTTCACCCATAGAAACGAATGTGTCTGTGACCAAAATGTTAGCGTCCTTTGAAGCAGCCTTAGGATCGTGAGAAAGTTCGAACGAGGCACCCGTTTCTTGCGTGATCTCCCTGGCTTTTTCAACAATATGGTTGGCAACTTCAATTCCTTGAGGCGTGGCGATTGACACGTTAATTCCAAATCTCATAGCAGCGATAGCGAGGTCATTGATAACGTTGTTTGCATCTCCAACCCAAGTCAATTTCAGACCCTTGGTCTCGGTGAAAGCTTCCTTAATGGTGAGAATATCACAAATAGCTTGCAGTGGGTGGTATGTGTCACAAAGAGAGTTGATGATTGGCACCGATGAGTATTGGCACAATTGCTGGATCTCGGAGTGAGAGTTGACACGAGCAAAAATGGCAGATGTCATCGAAGAGATGATTCTAGTAGTGTCATAGAGAGACTCGTTCACACCGAGTTGAATGTCATCTTTACCCAAAAACATTGGGTGACCCCCAAAATAGACAGCAGCACCTTCCGAAGACACACGGGTTCTTGTGGATCTCTTGGAGAACAAAAGAGAAATAACCTTTCCTTGCAATGCCTGACTAACTTCTGGCGATGGTTTTCCGCCTGCCTTGATCAAACTCTTGTGGTGTTGAGCACGATTCACCAGCGAGGTGAATTCGGCTGTGGTCAATTCAGAGATCGAAACCAAGTGTCTGATGGTATTTCCGGCCATTTTGTCTGTTCCGCTTGCAAACGTTCTTTTGAAAACTTTACTCAACATTTCCAATCTTTTATGATGTTGAATCCACAGAAAAAAAAACTAGGGAATATCAAGCGGCTATATATATATATGCACACAATGAGTCACCCAGCAGAAGGTTTCCGTATCGTACTACTAGTCCGGACAATCTCCACCACCGAAAGCGTCACATGAAAAATTTTCAAAGTCGTCCAGCTTGTCAATCTCCAAAAAAAGAGTACCGCTAAGCGCGCATCACTTGCGTCGAATTACCTATTTGGGAATTATGTATTCGTCGCGTCGATTGATCTATACAAGATTATGTAATTTATCTAAAAGATGAGTCTTTTCAACTTCAATCTCTTTGGATTCCCGAACCAATTGGTCCAACTTTTCTTTCTGTGTGGAGTATTCTTGCTTCAGATCAGCCACTGTTTGCTGCAAACCTGAAAGTTCCTTCGTGAGACGAGGGGCAGCCCCCAAAACCGGGGTTGCGACTTTTTTCTTATTTTCGGCCTTAGCTCGACTGCCACCAACACTATCCATGTTTCCAACATTGTTCCAGAATTCGGTCTCCTGCTCCTCCATAGAATCATCACCACCAGCCTCAACATCCTCGTTGTCAGAAAGTTGCGCGTGGAAAAGAGCCTCCTCAATTTCCTCACGTCGAAGTAAGTTTTGAACTCGTTGCTCAGTAGAACTCACTGCTAGTCGTCCGTCACTAAACTTGGTATCCAAATCCACCTCCATCTCATTATCGGTCCCGTCTTTGCGAGTCTTGTATTCGTGTTCAGAGTCATAATCTTCTTCAACTTGCTGTCTTTTAACATCATCAAAATCATCTGTTTGCGTTCGGTATCTCCTATCTTTCAGTTCTTGAACTTCAAAAAAATTTGGAATCACAGGCGGTGCATCAGTGACTTCGGCCGTTTCATGGTTGATGCTTTCGTATTTTTTCAAAATTTTAGCCAAAGAGCCACCTCCAGAGCCACCTCCAGAACCTTCTCCAAGGCCTTCTGCAGAAGCTTCTGCAGAAGCTTCTCCCGAGTTGATTTTACGGTCGATCTCCATTCGGTCAGATACTATCTTGACTAATTTCGGCCGTCCTGTTTTAATATTCTTTTTGATCTTAATCGTTGTACCAACGCCATCTTCATCACTGTCTTCTGTTTCGATCTTTCGAAATCCCAACTTCCCCGTGCGATCAATTCCACCTTTTCGAGCCCCAAGCTTCTTTCTACTCTTGAATAACGAAGACGAAGGCTGTATGGTTTGTTCAGAACCATCCTCTTCTTCATCTTCATCTTCCAAAGAAGCTGCAAACAGAATCTTGGGAGATTTCTGTGTCCGCTTTCCCATCAGTGACTCTCGCGAGGGAATAATGATATATCGCTAACTAAGTCCGGGGAAGAGCCTAAATTTCAAAATTGAAGGTTTCATTGTTTTTTTTTTTTTTTCACCTGAATTTTTTTAAGGGAGATATGAAAAAAAAAATTATTCACTAACAAAAAGTCATCAACCACCACTGTTTTCATCAAATTAACCAAACCATACATCATGTCTGACGGAATCGATGAATCAGGAACCTCTCGTATTGCGAGAGAAATGCACAAAGAAATGCTCGTGCGAGGTCAAAGCTCGTACTCACAAGAAGAGCTTCTGGAGATCACGGGAATCGAAACGATTCAAGAACTCATGAAACATCTTCAGCAGCTTCTGGATAGTGGAGTCGTCAGATTGTTGGAAGGAAAAGACAGGAAAGTGTTATTCCAGCCAATAACCGAGGCAGAGGCATCCAAAATCAGTAACATGACGAGCGATGAAGCCATGATTTACTCTTACATCGAGGCCGCAGGTAGAGAAGGAATATGGACCAAAACCATTAAAGCCAAGACAAATTTACACCAGCATGTTGTTCAAAGGTGTCTAAAAGCTCTAGAATCACAGTCATACATCAAATCGGTCAAATCCGTGAAATATCCTCAGAGAAAAATCTACATGTTGTATCATCTGACCCCTTCAATCGAAGTTACAGGTGGTCCTTGGTTTACAGACAGTGAATTAGACTCAGACTTTATTGACTCTCTTTTAATTGTTGTGTGGAGATTTGTGGCCTCAAAATCATATCCAAAATGTTTCAAAAAAGGTGGACACGACGTTGACCAATTATCTTACCCAGTTTCAAACTTAATGTTTCTTCCTTCTTTGGATGATATTAACGATTTCATTGCATCCAGTGGAGTCACATCAGTGGAACTCAGTCTATCTGATATTCGGTCGCTCTGTGTCGTTTTGGAATATGAAGAGAAAATAGTCAAAGTTAATAACTTGTACAAGGCAACCTGGCAAAGCGTTTTAGAAGCCGGCGGTGGAAAAGTACAAGGAGTTGATATGTATGCTCCACAGCACAAACAAATATTCTCCATCTGCGATAACTATAGAGTCATGAATGCCATTGGTGGTGTGAATGGCGAGGAAGATGATGACAACATTGAACAACAGCAACTGTTTTTGGATTCGTGGATTAGCATGTAGTGAGTGGTATATTAATAGCATTGTTTGTGTTTTTCATTAATCATAGCAATTTTGTCATTCCATATGGAGGTGGAACACAGTATGAAGGTGGCAACATAGCCATCTTAGCAGATCCATTGAAGAAACTGTTCCCATCAAAAACGGATGAAGCGTCACATTGAGCTTGGTAGCTCGGTGGAGGCGAATTACCCGCATTGCTTTCATCTCTGAGCAAGACAACGTCTACAGACATCGCCAACTCAATTTTTTTGTTGGGTTTCTTTTCGGATTCGTAAATCAATTTGGCATTTGAAGTAATCCAATGATCATCTGAGGAACCTCCAGGTTTAAAATGCTTGTGCTCCGAAACATCCAAAGTTTCTGTCGAAGTGATGGATCCTATGCTTTTGCTTCTTTCATCACGGTAGCCTCCTGCTATCTCCTCCAGCACAACACCAACCCTAAGTTTATGAGAGATTTGTAAACTTGGGTTTTTGTCAGAAAAGATAGTTGTTGGATACACTCTCATGATGGTAGAATCAGATCTAGTGTACATCTTGTGAAGCATGACACTGATTGAGTGTTGCAAAGAATCATCTGGATTCAACATTTTCGGAGTTATTTTCTTCGCAACTAAGGGTATTTTCTCTAAGCTTGTGACCAGCGTTTTGTACTTTTGGTCATCAGCATTCACTTTGTACTCTGTTGTTTGATAAAGGTAAACGTTCAACGCATGAGCCTTGTACTTGGAAGGGACAATAGGTAAAAGTCTCCAGGAAAGCTCCATATGACAACCTAAAGAAACCAATTTATTCTCAAGTGTTATTTGATAAAACACCAGATCTCTCCAGTTACCAATAGCAATTGAATCATCCACTCTAACTAATTCTTTAACAGAAGAACATCTCACTACCTCGAAAGAGGACCCACATCCCAGCTTTCTCCCGCTTTCAGTCTCCACTTCTGCCACCACAGTGTACAAGACGGAGCTCAGATAGTGTTGAAGTGACTCTGGGAATGTTCCATCAAGAACAAACTGAAAAGGAAAGTTATAGCTTCCTCGAATGAATTCATCTTGGCCGTCTCCACAGCTCCATTCCCGTTCTTGTTCTGCAATTGTGGTTTTCAAAGACATGTCCGTGTTCTCCAAACGACCGTCTTTAAAAACGAGATTTGTTTGGACGGTTCCGTTTAGCTTGAGTAGAATTTTCTTCAACTTGAGGGACCTTTTCTTGACATCAAGAACAAGACACCCGCGGACCGGAACCAGTCTGCTCGCAGACTCAGCATGTCCTTGTTCGTTGCCCCGATCTCCGAGATACACCGTCGTGTCGAGAAGTTTCACTGTAGCGGTGAAGTCTCTGGTATTTATCCAGAATGCAGGCAGCGACGGTGCAGGTGCCATAGGCGCCAAAGCCACTAGCGCCAGTTGTTTTTTGAAGGCCCTGATCATGCTCTGATCTTTCATCCGAAGGGGAATTGACTCGAGAAAAACACAGTGATAGACGCTTGGGCAAACAAATAGAGGGTTGCTGTTGATGAATAGTCTATTATGAATACATCAAAATGTGAGTCACTCTTTTATTCAAATCAAATTGGATCTCCACAATCACAAAAAGGGAGTAATTTTTTTTGGGCTTGTTTTCCGGTGCCCGCCCCGCCGCTCAAACCCCAGATATGACGAAAGAGAATGGGGGGGATAAGGAACAAACGAACGAACCACTTGAGTGGTTGGTTTCTGAAAAGTTCTGCATCAGTTGAATACAGTTTGATTGTGCCTATTATTCACTTCATGGACCACTTAAACTCCTTAATTCCATAATTTTTCGACATTTTGACGTTGACCGACGCACAACTAACACAAATCAAATTGAGTTTAAGTAACAAGGAAGAAAACTAAAAAAAAAACTTAATCTAAAGTGCGACGGCTTTTGGATGGTCGTTTTCGCGAGTCGCTTTTTTTGCTCGTCTATCGACGCATCGACGCAATAACTTCTTCGTGGCTCCCAATTTTTGGAAAAGACAAAGTGGAAGTTTGCACGGTTGATCACGGCACACACTTCAACATTTCGAAACAACCGAATAATTTAACCATTTTATAATTTTCTCAAGCTACCTTTCAGTGGCCATTGCCAATTTCCATTCTCTCAATTCGGTTGTGACGGCCATTTATTCATCCAAGCTATTCTATCGCCGCCAATCGTCATCATGTCCTCGCTTTCTTCACTCCAGGGAGCCAGTGGGAAGTTACTGCGCCGAATCCGTAAGTCCGCCGAACATCGCATACAAATTGGCCATTACTAACATCCTTTAGATCGTGCGTGTCGTCCCAGTCTCGATGAACCAAACGTCGCCCTCAACTTGGAGATTTGTGACCTTATCAATGAGAAACAAGGTAATCTGTAAGTAACGAGTAATTTCATGGTCATTGGTTGCTTACTAACACAATTTTCAGCCCCCGTGAAGCTGCAGTTGCTATTGTCAAATTAATCAACTCCAAAGACCCACAGGTTTCGGAATTGGCCCTTTCGGTGAGTACTCAACAGGCGAATAAGTTACATCGCCCGCCATTCGCTCGTCATTCGCTCGCATACTAACCTCCCCAGCTTCTCGATTACCTCGTGAAAAACTGCGGTTACCCAATACACCTTCAAATCTCCCGCAAGGAGTTCCTCAATGAGCTCGTCAGACGGTTTCCAGAAAGACCTCCCCCTACATACACCAGAACCCAAAGACTCATTCTCGGTACTATTGCAGAATGGGTCCAAACCATCTGCAAAACTTCCAGATACAAGGAAGATCTTGGATACATTAGAGACATGCACAGACTTTTGAGAAGCAAAGGATATGACTTCCCAGCAGTTAAAAAGGAGGACGCTGCTGTCTTAAACCCAAGCGACAACCTCAAGTCAATCGAGGAGATCCAAAGGGAAGAAAGACTCGCTCAAAGCGCCAAGCTACAAGAGTTGGTGAGAAGAGGAAGGCCTCAAGATCTCAAGGAAGCCAACGAATTGATGAAAGTGATGTCTGGATTCAAAGAAGATGAAACTTATGAAGAGGCAAGAATGAGAGTTCAAGAAGATGTTGAGAAAGTTAAAAGAAAAGCTGAAATTCTCGATGAAATGCTCAACAATGCTACTAATTCTGGTCAATTCGATTCCAAAGATGAGACCATGAGCGAACTTATCAGTGCTCTGAAAGTGGCTCAACCAAAGCTCCAAACATTGGTCCAAGAAGAGTCGGATGATCAAGACCAGGTGAGCAACTTGTTGGCATTGAACGACAGGATCAACGCAATCCTGCAAAAAGCCGACTATCTCAAACAAGGAGACATGGCTAATGCTTCAAAGGTCAAGTCACAAGGAGCAGGAGGCTTGAATTTGATTGATTTCGATGACGATGATAATGGTTCTCCTGCTCCTTCATCTCCTGCTAACGGTCCTACAGCTAATGACGCAATTGCTGATTTACTCGGTGATCTTGGCGGACTTTCGTTTGGTGGTTCTTCTTCCCAAAGTGGCAGCACCTTCAACAATAATAACAATCTTTTGGACTTTGGTGCTATCAACCTCCTCAACTCTCCTGATCAAGGTAACACTAGAGAACAGTCTCCTGCTCCATTCGATATTCTTTCGGGACTTTCTCAGCCAGCTCAGCCAGCTCAGCCAGCTCAACCAGCTCAACCTGCTCCCCAAACCACCAAGGCTCTCGACCCATTCCAGTTTGACTTCCTTGGATCTGCTACTGCTGCCAGAAGTCAACCACAACAGTCTGTCACGACCCTGACTACCTCAGGTAACTTGAAAATTGATTACACTTTCAACAGCAAATCTCCATTGAGTCTAACTTTCAAGTTTACCAACCTGTCTCCACTGTCTACAATCTCAAACCTACAATTCTCTATTGCTGTCACCAAAAGCTTTTTATTGACCATGGAGCCACCTTCTGGAAACTCCTTAGGTCCTAATGGCCCTCAAAACGTGGTTCAAAAGGTTAACGTCAAGCACAAAACCAATGAAAGTTTCTCCACCGTTAAGTTGAAATACAAGTGCGACTTCTTCGAGAATGGTTCCCCCGTTGAAAACAGTGGAGTTGCTGTTATCAACCTTTAGAATTGTTTGCTATTTTGTGATTTTTTTCTCGTTTTTATAACCTATTTTGTAACAGTTTTTTTATTCAAAATCGACACTCAAGCTACTCAAAAGACGAGCAAGTAGCCAGCAAAGAGAGTCATTGGCGAGGTGCATTGGGGAATGAAATGAACTGGCATCGCCTGTCATCGTCCCACCCAGCTATCCAATGTAAAACAGAAAACAACACTCACTGATAACTCGCTATGCTCGTTTTTCGCTCGTTGTTCGCTTCATAATATATCATTAGTTCAATAATTTACATGTTATACAAACCTACCCATTCTTATTTTCCAGTAGGTGCAAGTGCGCTGTTATTCACAGTCGGCGACGACGCAACACTATTATTCGTCGAAGAAGGCATCGACGGTGACTGCTGTTGCTGCTGTTGCATTGCCACGTTGTTCAAAAGAGTAGGAGTTGTCATTGGAACAACACCCGATCCCGGTTGCGGAGAAAATCTAGTCGTTATAGACGAGGTGTTAACCTTTTTCTGAGCAGAGTTAGCCTGATGTTGCTGCTGCTGAGCGTTGATCTGCTGTTGTTGCTGCGTAGCCAAGCTCTTCAATGCTTGCTGCTGTTGCTGAGGAGTCAAGCGCTTCAAAGCCTGCTGTTGCTGAGGAGTCAAATGGTGCATCAATTGTTGAGGTGATTGTGGAGTCTGAGGAGGAAGAGAAGCAATTTGAGGTTGAGCTTGAATAGGAGAACTCTGCGAATCCGTCTGCTGTTGTTGCTGTTGTTGTTGCTGTTGGGCAAGATACTGTTGTCTTCTCTGCTGTTGTTGCAACTGATGGTTTCTCAACGTTTGGATTTGTTTGCGTTGCTGCGGAGTCAAGTTCGGATTATTGGCGTACGCAGCTAACTGTTGTGGCGTCAGTTGCTGAAGCTTCGAAGCAGGACTGTTCAATTGACCTGCAATTGGATTACCATTCGGTGTTGGTATTGCTTGCTTCACTGTTTGATTGAGTTGCACTTTCCCACGGGAACCAGGAACAGGGGGAACCTGCTGTGCTTGAGGAACCTGAGCTTGTCCCGAAACAACCCCATCAGCGCTTGCCTGTGCCGCGGCATTTCGATTCTGTGTCTGCTGATAGTTCGCTAGGTACGCAACTGCCAATCTAGTAACCTGTTCTTTTGGAAGATTGGGATTCTGGGTTTGAATCTGGTTGATGATTGCCGAGACTTGGGATGTTGTGAAATTAACTCTTGTGACAGGTCTTTGAGACTGTTGCTGCTGTCCCCCCTGAGAATTGGCAGAAACAACTGCTGGCCCCGCTTGCCCCGCTGGCGGAGTTGTACCCAATGGAACCTGTTGAGCCTGAGGTGAGATGGCTCCAGCCACTCCACGCATCGGCATTTGAACGAAATTTTGAGGCGAAGATGCGACATTTCCACTAGTAGCGGTTTGCAACACCTGTTGCGGAGTAGGCGTCGAAACAGGAGACCCAACAGAAGAGGAACTCGAAGGTGGCGGGTGACTGGAATGTCTATTCGCCTGCTGTTGTTGCAACAACTGTCTCTGTCTTTGTAGATGCATCAAGTGTTGAACCTGCTCAGGCGTATAAGGCGTTCCATTCGGAGTTGCAGGTCTCTGTTGTAAAACAGCACCGCCTTGAGCATACATTTGCGGACTTGCCGACCTCATGTGAGCTTGATGTGGCTGAGGAGATGATGTTCCACCGACTTGGGGAATTTGGGATGCGAACGTTGGAGATGGCTGATTCTGAATGGCCGACTGTTGAGAAACAGGTCTTCTAGCAGCAGCAGGAGAGGCACCGGCGGCAACAGCAGCGGCAGCAGACGCGTTGAATTGCTGCTGTTGCTGACCATTCGTAGCCACTTTTGCAGCAGATCCGGGCAATGGACCATTGAATGGTGGTTTTCTCACGTTTGCATTCGATTGCCTTGCATTCGCAGGCGCCCGAATCCTATTGTAACTGCCATTGATATTGTTCTGAGCATAAGCCTCCTGTATAGCTCTGTCACGCTCAAATTTGAGCTTTGAAAGCTGTTCAGGAGTCGGGGTATCCATCCTCTTATCTTCATTATTGATCTTCCGATACTGTTGTGAAGGTTTTTGTATGCTTTCTCTTTTCTTCATCAATTTCCTCATTGCATCAAACATGGAACCCCATCTCAATCTCTTGTGTCCTCTTTGGATAGACTCGATTCCCACACCCAAAGGGGAGATTCTTCTTTTCGTTGTAATCTGAACACGATGAGCAGCCTCCAACCATTCTTTCGCAGCAAGTGGGTACATACCCCTCATATCGGAAAATTGAAACTTATCGTTGAGTTGAATGTACCGTTCAAAACATTGCCAAGGAGTTCTTCTTTCAATATTCGAGGTGTAACATTTTGTTGGCTTTGGTGAGAGATGTGCAGAAATAATATTCCAATTGAAGGAAAAATCAGTGACATACTTGATCAAATATTTGTCGTCCTGAGGAAGCCATATTGTAGGAATTCTTAGCTCCAAATTCTTGATGGAGGGAGGAGATGGAGGTTTCAAAATGTTGAATCGTCTGTAACTCGAAGCAAAAAGACCCTTTTGGTATGGAACACCATGTTTTTCCAACTCTTTCTGCTTCTTGATAACAATCTTCTGCCAATCAGGCTCTTCGTCAACTGGAGGCAACATTGCCAGTATATGACCATATGGATATCTTTCGATGATATGGTCTTTTTCACCTTCATCGAAAGGCGAGTATGATGGCATATTTTCCACAACAGCCAATTCAGTTTTGTTGAATTGATTGATATCTGCGTGTATCTTGAATGGAGAGTCATGGCGTTGTTTGTAATCTCTGAATTTCTGCAGTGCTGGATCAACTGTGGCTTGCTCTGAGTCAGCTGTAGATTGCTCGGGAGTAGGTTTCAACAGCTCTGAGACACTGATTGTAGGGTTAAATTCAGACACAGTCGCCTCGACGGAAACGACTGTACCCTCCAGTGCCTCTTCGGCGTTTGTATTCTCCTTTTGAGGCCCGTCCTGTGGCTTTTCACCGTCTTCAATCTCCTCCATCGTAATTTTTTCTTGAGTGCCATCGACCGTACTAGCATCATCAAGGGTCATCACTGTGTCAACAGTTTCTAGAAACTCAATTGGTTTTGGCTTTATACAACAAACTTTACCAAACTTCCAATACTCTTGAATGGCTTCAGCAATGTAGTAACATTGAACCATTTTGTACTTTCTCTCCTGCTTGAAATCGGTAGAAATCCATTTCATTTCAGAGAGAAGATAATCCCAGTGGGTCTTCTTGGATTGCGCCAAAAATGGATCAATAGCTTTCTTTGGTTGTCTTAAAGACCAACTATGTTTCCTCTTCAACTCTTCCATTCTTGAGTACAAAACCGATATTTTTCCTTCTACCAACGCGGTTTCATAAGATTCAGTCGTGAGTGACTTGTGTGCTCTTAACAACAGTTTTGGTAACTGCAGAGTTTGTTGGTGATAATATAGCTCAGTCAATGATCGTGCTTCTGGCACCTTATGAGGTTTATTCTCAGGCATCAACATAACCATTAATTTTTCAACATCGATATTCTGAAAATCGAGATCACGTTTGGATCTTTCATCGCTTCGTTTGGGAGTTTTCACTTTTTCGAATGAGTGTATGAGAGAGACCAGACTTGAAGGATCATCATGTGTCGATGATAAAACTCTTTTAGGGAGATTCTGTGCACTGGTCGTTGAGTTGGCTTCAGGTATTTCAATGCCATTTTGTTTGGTCTCCTCGGATGTGGATACCAACTTCTGTCTCTTGGTTTCTGGTTCCTGTATTTCCTTTTTGGAAGTTTTATCATCCGTTTTACGCTGTTGTATTTGCTGCGGTGGTGAGGGTCTTCTATGTTGGTTTTCATGTGTGAGCATTGATATTTTGAACTCATGACCATTTTCTAAATCATTCTTCTCCAGAAAAGCCATCAATTTGTCCTCAATCTGAAGAACCTGATCGTTGGAAATCGGCAACAAAGGCAATCGAGAAACACAGTATAGCTCAGCCAACTTGCGTTTGCGGCCCTTGATGATATCGCTGCAATCCTGACGTCGTTTCTCGATCGATTCTAGACGTATTCTGTCCATTGAAAACTGTGCTGGAACTGTTGGTGCCGACGGCACCGTCGGCGTCGTTGACGCCACGTCTGGTTGTATCACCTCTCCGTTATGAGTCATCTCTCCACTGATAATATGATGATGGATGGTCCCTGGATTGAACTTTTTCCTTCGCGGTGTACGGATGTATTATTTGGGGGTGGTAGAGTGAGTCAAGAACAGGAGGGCAAAACACAGCAAAACAATCGTGTTTTATAGCTAAGAACCCTGCTTCACTGCCTCGATTGTACCTAAGCCAGACTTTCTATGTGTTCTGGCGATTGGTTCCACCCGCTGTTGCAGTTTTTTTCGCGTGTTTAAATGCTTTATAACTCGTGTTTTAATCGGCCTCACCAGCCTCTCGCATCCATTTTAATCTTTTATTTCACAATGCGGAAACTTGTCGTTGATAATTTTTTTTTGCTGACAAAATTTTCGGCGAGAACGGCGAGTGTGCCACGACCTCAGGTGAGACTGATCACGTGAACGTAAATAAATATTATGTATAAAGATGAGCCAAGCAAATGGCTTGCTACCTCACACGGGCCCTGTATAATTCACATGGCAACTGTCATGAAAAAACACAGACACGACGAACTACGAATCGGTTCGCTTGTCGTATCATTCGTTTTTCCCGATCACCACAAGAGCCCGCCTCCGCCATAATCGAGTACGCGTGTAACTAGACATTGAGTCTACCCCTGAAGGGGTTTCCCAGTTATTGTTGTAGTAGATCCAGCCTGCCGGATCTGCTGCTATTCCCACTCCCTGACTGTTGAATGAACGATCTACTCTCCATGAGTTTTCTAGCCATTTCCAACGGCACTCGACGTCCAAGGCTGTAGGGGTAACAGGTAGTTCAAACGACTCGAGAGAAGTGCAGCAAGGCTCTAACGTCTCAGTAGTGAATGAAGCACGTTCGAATGGCAAAGTTCTATGGGTCCAGCCGACTCCAAGCCATCTTCTTTGATTTTCCAGCACCTTGAACTCGATGAATTGACCTGCACTTGATGTCTGAGTTTGTGACTCGAAACTGGTCAAGTAAGATAGTTCAACGTTACGATCCGTGAGCGAAAAGCCAAGACCTGTTGCAAAGATACACGCTTTTCGCACGAGAGCGCTTCTCCAGACAAGTCTGCGAATTGCTACAAACCATGTGGAATAAAAAGAGAGCGTAATAACTCCCAAGGCGAGGATGAATGTTTGAGCATCAAAATAGCGTTTCATGAGACTAACATAGATCGGGGTAATGCAAATAAAACTCACCAAAAGACTCAATTTGTCAGTTTTGGTCAATTTTCGGATTCCTGCCGCCGGTTTGAGCATGAATTCATATCTGGCTAGTAGATTTGACAACGTATCGAGAATTTCTTCCAGGGTAGGAGGATAATCTTCAGATTTGATGTCTTCATTAGCAGTGGTGATAAACCAAATCGTGCCGCAAAAAACCAAACAACCCAATATGGGCAACAAGATTACACTTGTAACTGACCAATGTCTCACCACCATGACATAAGCGGCCACTAGAAGGAAGTTTGCGTATGGATTTTTGTTGGTCCAAGTAATGAGAGCAAATATCTTATCTGCAAAGAATATGAAAGGGAATGCTGAGCACAGAGCAGACGTTATCACTGGAGATGTATTTCCTATTAAAGAAGGGCCTTTTCTGCTGGAGAATCTATGGTTATGAGAAGCAAAACGTGCCAGAATGACCTTTTCATCGGGATCAGGCAGAGACATAGCAATTGTGCGGGGAAATCAAGTGAGGGTTTGTTTATTGAACAAAGGGAAGGGAGAAAGTGGTTGAGGTTTGAGAATTATCTTTTATACTTCGAATTGGACGATGTTTCTGCTTTCAATCGTGAGTTTTCGTGTTTCATTACCTTATTTCAAGGACCACTTGAGCTATGTTGACAAAGCCTTGATTTATATGATAAGTTTTTTGAGCAAAAAGTGCGCGAACAAATATTATACGATAAATTCTGAAAAAAAGTGAAGTTGAATATTTTGGTGGCGAAAAGAGAGTGAAATGTTGTTGATTTGGTGAGATATACGACAATCATACACAGAAAATGGCTGATAACGATCAACAAAAAGTGGAGGAGCCAGTGAAGTCGATCAAGACTCTGGAAGAGGATGACGAGTTTGAGGATTTCCCAGAAGATAGTAAGTTGGAGAGCGAATCGTACAATGAATGGAGCGAAAGACGGGCAAAACGAGCAAAGCACATCACTCGCTTTGCTTGAAATTTGTTTAGTTGTAACAGAAACTAACACAAGAAGACTGGACTGAGGACAAGACTCTCGGAAACACACAGCAAGACCATTTATGGGACGAGAGCTGGGATGATGATGACAATGAGGATGACTTCACGAAGAAATTGAGGTAAGTAGTCTTTAACAGATGATACCAAAGTACGATACTAACAGGTTTTCAGTGAGGAGTTGCAAAAAAATGCCAATTGAGTTGGGGTCGAACTGCTGGACCCAGTATATGATTATGTAATAATAGCTTTTTTTGTTTGATTGGGGTAAGTAAATGGTAATGTAGATTTGTTGAGTTGAGGTTGCATGTTTGTCAAGAACAATTGATTAGTGAACGGCTTGTTGTTGATTATCCACGAGCTCACAACTTAGTGCGCTCGTCGTTTGCTCGTCGCTCGCTTTGTCGACGCGTCGATCGACCACTTCGCGACGGCCAGTTTTTTTAAGGGTGGCAAAACTTGAAAACCAAAACCAACTTGAACAACTGAATACACCACTGCTTGTTTATCCTGTTCATTACGACCAACCGCGCAATGTCAACACTCGAGGACTTAGAGCAGGACCAGCAGTTGGAGATTGATCAGGAGATCTTGAACTCCTCTACGGCGGATATTGTGAACCGTAGAAAATTATTGGAGAATGAGATCAGATTGTTTCGTTCAGAACTGCTGAGATTACAGCATGAAAAGATCGCTATGCTCCAGAAAATCGAGGACAACAAGCTTAAGATCAAAAACAATAAGCAATTGCCGTACTTGGTGGGAAATGTGGTGGAGCTTTTGGATATGGAAGCTGAAGCTGAAGCCAATGAAGAAGGTGCCAATGTGGATTTAGATGCCGCTAGAGTTGGTAAATCGGCAGTTATCAAGACATCTACAAGACAAACGGTGTTTTTGCCGCTTATAGGGTTGGTGGAACCAGAAAAACTCAAGCCGGGCGACCTAATTGGCGTGAACAAGGACTCGTATTTGATCTTAGATACGCTTCCGGCAGAGTATGATTCCAGAGTGAAGGCTATGGAAGTGGATGAAAAACCAACCGAAACTTACGCAGATATCGGTGGTTTGGATAAGCAAGTGGAGGAATTAGTGGAAGCTGTGGTTTTGCCCATGCAACAGGCCGAAAAGTTCAAAAACCTGGGTATTAAACCACCAAAAGGTGCCCTCATGTACGGTCCTCCAGGTACTGGTAAGACGCTTCTGGCCAGAGCATGTGCAGCACAATCGAATGCTACTTTCTTGAAACTAGCAGCTCCTCAATTGGTCCAGATGTTCATCGGTGACGGTGCCAAGCTGGTTCGTGACGCGTTCGAATTGGCTAAAGAAAAAGCTCCAACCATTATATTTATTGATGAATTGGATGCTATTGGAACAAAAAGATTTGACTCGGACAAAAGTGGTGATAGAGAAGTTCAGAGAACTATGTTGGAGCTTTTGAACCAGCTGGATGGTTTCGGATCCGATGATAGAGTTAAAGTCTTAGCAGCTACAAACAGAGTGGATACGTTGGATCCTGCGTTATTGAGATCTGGAAGATTGGATAGAAAGATAGAGTTCCCATTGCCTTCTGAGGAGGCCAGAGCCCAGATTTTACAGATCCATGCGAGAAAGATGACATGTGATTCGAATGTGAATTGGCAAGAGTTGGCTCGATCCACTGACGAGTTCAATGGTGCACAACTCAAGGCCGTTACTGTTGAAGCCGGCATGATTGCTTTGAGAAATGGTCAATCTATCATCAAACACGAGGACTTTGTGGAAGGTATTAGCGAGGTGCAATCCAGAAAGAACAAGTCGGTTTCGTTCTACGCATGATCATGTATATGCTTTGTATGTGTTTAAACGACAAAACCATTTATCAATCGTACAAATATATTTTACCGTCTAATCCACTGAGTGCAACCGTGCTTGTTTCCTGAGGACTTGAGTCGATACAGCTGATGATGTTTTGACTGACTTTGGTTTTGCTGATTAGTCTAGCAGTTTTCCAATCCCAGAAGTAGACGAATCCGCTAGAATCTCCGCTCATTATGTTTTTTCCGTCTGGAGTGATTTGAAGTCCGATTGAGTAACCAGAAGAATTGTGACCGGTGAACACTTTCTTCTTGTTCTTTTTGAACTTCCCGCTTGTATTAGCATGGAATGAGACGATATTATTATCCATGGACTGTGCGACGAAATATTTGTTACGAGGATGTTGTTTGAGAAATGGCATAGAATATTGATTTGGATCCGCAATAAGTTGGATAGGCATGTTGACTTTGAAGTTCCATATTCTAAGACGACGATCGTCTGAAGACGAAACAAAATTCTCATTGTCGTTGATGAATTCAATACAATTGACTGCCCCCATATGATGCTGGTAAGTTTGAATTATTTCGCCAGAGGTTATGTCAAAATGTTCGATATTTTTGTTTGAAAGACCAACCAGAATCTCTGTCTCGTTGTTTGGATTGAACTTCACCACGTTTGGAGTTGCTTTAGTTCGGACTTTAAATTCGCATTTTCCTGTTGCAGTGTCCCAAAGTTTAACGTAACGATCATACGAACAGCTCAAGAATTTCTCACCAGTTGAGTTGAACTGAACAAACTTAACAGGTTTTGTGTGTCCGATGAATTTTCGCAACAGTCTTCTTTCATGATAAACGTCCCAAAGCTTGATGATGTTGTCATTACCACAAGACAGCAATAAATGACCTGATTGAGGGAAGAATTGTAAGATTTGAGTACCCTTTTCGTGACCTTCATAGGTATGAATTTTCCTCTTTGGAACAAAACACTCTTGACTGCCTGGTTCTTTGTTGAGATCTGCTTTCACATCCAAAGGGGGATGAAGATAATTTCTTCCAAGATAATCAAATTCAGATTCGCCATAAAATTCAGTAGTTTCGTGTGTCGGAGTGGATGGACCGTCGCTGTCCTCGTCGCTGTCCTCGTCTTGTATAAGATCATCGTTTTGGTCGTTGTCTTCCTGTGCACTGCTGTAGTCATCTGAAGACTCGTTGTACTTTGCCCAAGGACCTTTGTATGCGTCGTCGCCATCAAATTGAGCCGGGTCACCTTTGGAAGTACGTTGTTTCTTGATCTCCTTTGCTTTGGTCTTTGATGCTCTGACACCGCTCAAAAGCTGGCTTTGATCGTCGCCGAGTTCGCCATATTTCTCAAACAATCTCTTTCGCGTGCGAAACTTCCATTGGTCAACTGCTTCCTGTTGAACGTATCCGGTAATTGTTTTTGTTGATCGACGTTGATCGAGTATCAGTGTTTGTTCGGTGTTATCAGCAGTCTCGGATTCTTCCACAAACGGAGCTGGATTAAGTTTGACAGCCTTGGAAACATCAGTGTGGACTTCCTCTGTTTCCGAATCGGAATTGCTCGCGTACCCTTGAACAAGCGACATTGGGGTTGTTGTAGCGTTGTGCACTTTGTCAGTTTTATCAAGTCTATCAGGTCGAACTGATAAATTTTTCATGGCGATGCTAAAAAAAAATTATTTGATTTTGATTTTTTTTTTTCAGTTCATCTGTTCTATTTCATTGTAAAGTCTCTCTCTACTCATTAACTACCACCCACAAGCATGAGTAAAAGAACACAGAAAGAAGTTGAAGAGGAAGAATACTCAGACATTGACGTCTCGTCTACGGACGAAGATGAACTTGAGGAAAATGAGGAAGAAGATACGAATATGGTCAATGTTGATTTTGACTTTTTCGATCTAAATCCAACAGTCGACTTTCATGCCACTAAAACATTTCTAAGACAACTTCTCGGCGAAGACTCGTCGTTTTTCCAACTCTCAGACATTGCAGATCTTATACTCAAGGAAAACCATGTGGGAACGACAATTAAAACTGACGGGAAGGAAAGCGATCCATTTTCCTTATTGAGTGTGATCAATTTGACCAAAAACACTTCTCACGCAGCACTTAAACCGCTTGTGACTTACATTTTGGAAAAAACATCCAAAAAAACTCAGTTTAACCTTCTGTTGAGACAACTGCTGTCGCCAGCATCTAAGTTCAGAACAGGTCTCATAGTGAGCGAGAGACTGATTAACATGCCTGTGGAGACCGTTCCTCCAATGTACCGCATGCTGCTCGAGGAGATGGAGAAGGCCGAAGATTCCAAGACCGAATACAACTTTGACTACTATCTTGTGCTTTCAAGAGTGTATAAGTTGGTTACATCTACCATTGATGCTGAGCTCGGGGACGAAGAACAAACTCGTTCCAAAAAGAGATCCAAGACAACCGATGTTCCAGCTGCTCAATACGACTACTTCCATTACGAGGATGAAGTTCTAGAAAACAATGCTCTTCACTACGGTTATTTCGATTTCACCAACAATAACACCGAAACAGACTCCAGAAGAGTGTTCACAGAGTATGGAATTGATCCAAAGTTGAATTTGATTTTGATTGATAAGAAGTCGTTGGTTAAGGCTGTGGAAACGATGACCGAAAAGTTCCCTCCATACTAATGTATAGCAATAAATGGTAATGGAACTTGATTGTCGATCAAGTAGCTGCTACCAAAACCAGAAATCTTACAGCCGGGTAACACTCTACTTTTCAGCTATATAATTTTTTTTTTCTTTCTTCATGGGCTCCTTTAGAAATTTTTTTTCTCCTTTATGATCTCCATAAATCACAACTGAAAACAGAGTTATTCAACAACTTTCAGCACACCATGAAGGAGACAGTTGTGGATATCACGCCAAAGTGCATCTCTGGACTGGAGTTTGGAGCTCTGTCGGCAGCGGAAATCGTGGCACAGTCTGAAGTTGAAGTTTCGACTAGAAATCTCTTCGATCTGGACCATGGACGAGCACCTGTTCAAAACGGTGCTTTGGACACCAGAATGGGTGTCTCGGCTAAGATAGGTGAGTGTGCGACCTGTCACGGCAATTTGAATACATGTCACGGTCACTTTGGTCATATCAGATTGGCCTTGCCAGTGTTTCACGTGGGATACTTCAAGTCCGTGATACAAGTGTTACAGACTGTTTGTAAGACGTGTTCTGCTGTTTTGTTGGACGAGCCAACAAAGCGTCAATTTTTGAACGATCTGAAAAGACCGGGACTAGACAATCTTAGGAGAATGAGAATCTTGAAAAAAATTCAGGATCAGGCTAAAAAACAGCGTAGATGTCTGCATTGTGGAGCGCTGAACGGTGTTGTGAAGAAGGCTGCTGCCGGTGCCGGACCTGCTGCATTGAAAATTATTCACGATACGTTCAGGTGGATTGGAAAGAAAGGAGCTGATGAGAAAGTGCAATGGGATGAAGATTTTGAGAATCTCTTTGAGACAAACCCAGATCTTGAAAAATTCTACAAACGGTGTTTTGATGACTTGAATCCACTCAAAGTTTTGAACCTCTTCAAACAAATCAGTCCGAGCGACTGCGAATTGCTAGGTATTGATCCCTTGAAAGGAGGTCGTCCGGAAATGTACATATGGAGATATCTTCCTGCTCCACCGGTCTGTATCAGACCGTCTGTGGTTATGACAGAGAGCAACACTTCGAACGAGGATGATTTGACTGTGAAGTTGACAGAAATTGTGTGGACATCATCTATGATTAGAGCTGGAATTGAAAAAGGTATCGCGATCAACTCGCTGATGGAACAGTGGGACTACCTTCAGTTGGCTGTGGCGATGTACATCAATTCCGACTCTGCATCACCTTCTGCTCTTGGCGGAAATGCTTCGAAAACTGCCAAGCCAATCAGAGGTTTCTGTCAGAGATTGAAAGGTAAACAGGGTAGATTCAGAGGAAATTTGTCTGGTAAAAGAGTGGACTTTTCTGGTAGAACAGTCATTTCTCCAGATCCGAATCTGAGAATTGATGAGGTTGCTGTTCCGCAGAAAGTGGCTCAAGTTCTAACTTATCCAGAGAAAGTTACGAGATACAACAAGGCCAAGTTGCAAAAATTGGTTGCTAATGGACCAGATATTCATCCTGGTGCCAACTATTTGGTGAAGAAACACGAGGATCTCAAGCGTAACTTGCGGTATGGTGATAGAAACAAGCTAGCGAAACAGCTTGCGATCGGTGACGTGGTTGAGCGACACATCGAGGACGGCGATATTGTCCTTTTCAACAGACAACCTTCGTTACATAGACTGTCGATCATGTCTCATTTTGCCAAGATTAGACCATGGAGAACTTTCAGATTGAACGAATGTGTTTGTACTCCGTACAACGCGGACTTCGACGGTGATGAGATGAATTTGCACGTTCCGCAGACTGAGGAGGCTAGGGCCGAGGCCATGAACTTGATGGGTGTGAAAAATAACTTGTTGACTCCAAAATCTGGTGAACCAATTATTGCGGCAACTCAAGATTTCATCACTGGTTCTTTCTTGATCTCGAGCAAAGACTCGTTTTATGACCGCGCCACTTTCACCCAGATGCTTGCCATGATGTCAGATGGAGCTACACAGTTTGACATCCCACCTCCTGCTGTGTTCAAGCCAGTTTATCTCTGGACCGGCAAGCAATTGTTCAGTTTGCTGATCAAACCTAACAAGGACTCGAAGGTGATCATTAATTTGGATGCGAAAAACAAAACTTTCCATCCTCCACCTGCTGGAATGCCCAACGAAATGTCACCAAATGACGGATTTGTCATCATCAGAAACTCTCAAATTCTGGCAGGTGTAATGGACAAATCCACTCTCGGAGATGGTAAGAAACACTCTGTTTTCTACACTATTTTGAGAGATTATGGTGCCGTTGAAGCTGCCAATGCCATGAATAGGATGGCGAAATTGTGTGCAAGATACCTGGGAAACCGTGGGTTCTCCATTGGTATTAACGATGTGACCCCAAGTTCTGATTTGAAAGGAAAGAAGGAAGACATGGTTGAGTTGGCTTACAGAAAGTGTGACGAGCTGATCACATTGTTCAAGACCGGTAAATTAGAGACCCAGCCTGGTTGTAACGAGGAACAAACGTTGGAGGCCAAGATTGGTGGTTTATTGTCGAAAGTCAGAGAGGAAGTTGGTGAAGTTTGTATTCGTGAATTGGAGAAATCCAATGCTCCATTGATCATGGCTACGTGTGGTTCGAAAGGTTCGACGCTGAACGTTTCGCAGATGGTGGCTGTTGTGGGTCAACAGATTATTTCTGGACACAGAGTTCCTGATGGATTCCAGGACAGATCGTTACCGCATTTCTTGAAGAACTCCAAGTCTCCGCAGTCCAAGGGTTTCGTGAGAAATTCTTTCTTCTCCGGATTGACACCCCCAGAGTTTTTGTTCCACTCTATTTCCGGTAGAGAAGGATTGGTCGACACTGCAGTCAAGACTGCCGAGACTGGTTACACTTCCCGTAGATTGATGAAGTCCATGGAAGATTTGAGCGCAAACTACGATGAGACGGTGAGAAACTCGAGCAATGGTATTGTTCAGTTCAACTACGGAGGAGACGGTTTGGATCCTTTTGACATGGAAGGTGACGCAAAGCCAGTCAACTTCAACAGAACCTGGGACCACTCTTTCTACATCACGTTGAACCACAGAGAAAGAGGGTTGTATCCATACGAGATCAACGCTATCACAGACTCTGTCCTAGATCCTCTAAAAGAACGCTTGATCAGAGTCGACAACCTGGGTAAGCCTGTGAAGAAAGACGATGATGACAAGTTGGAGTTTGTTGATCGTTTCGATGCTGAGAGAGACTTCTATGAGTCGATCAGAGGGTACATTCGTGGCAAGAGTTCTGGATTAGCCAAGATGAGAAAACATAGAGGTCTGGATCCCCTGATTGAAGACCCAGGAATGTCTGTTGAGTCGTACGAGTCTGAAGAGGTTGTGATCAACCAAGTTTCTAAGGTTTCTGAAGGTATGATTCGGGAATTTTTGCGTCTCTGTTTGCACAAGTATCTGAAGGCCAAAGTGGAGCCAGGAACTGCTGTTGGAGCTATTGGCGCGCACTCTATTGGAGAGCCAGGAACCCAGATGACACTGAAGACTTTCCACTTTGCTGGTGTTGCATCGATGAATGTGACATTGGGTGTTCCTCGTATCAAGGAGATTATCAATGCGTCGAAGACAATTTCGACGCCGATCATCAACGCTGTATTAGTGAACGACGAGGATGAGAGAGCTGCGAGAGTTGTGAAGGGAAGATTGGAAAAGACTATTTTAGAGGATGTTGCGTTCTTCATTGAAGACGTTTACAAGGAAAACCAGGCATTTTTGCAAGTTAAGATTGACTTGGCAACCATTGAAAAATTGCAATTGGAACTAAACATTGACCAGATAGCAACAGCGATTGTGAATGCTCCAAAACTGAAAATCTCACGTGGTGATGTCGCTATTGTTGGAAAGAGTCGTATTCAAGTTCTGGTTAGTGAAATGGGTAGCGATTTCACCAAACCAACGGCCAGATCTACTGGATCTAAGGAGATTGCAGCCTTGGTGGCACGGGATGCAGACGAGAGAGAAAGACTTGAGAAGAACTCGCTTTTCTTCAAGATTCAGCAGCTCAAACGTGTTCTCACCAAGGTTGTTGTTAAAGGTTTGCCAGACATCTCGAGAGCTGTCATCAACGTCAGAGATGATAGCAAGAAGGAACTTCTTGTGGAAGGTTACGGTTTGAAGGCTGTTATGGCCACTGATGGTGTTATTGCTCACAAGACCAAGACCAACCACGTTTTGGAGATTTTTGATGTTTTAGGTATTGAGGCAGCAAGAGCCAGTATTATCTCTGAAATTGATTATACTATGGGTTCTCACGGTATGGCGGTGGATCCTCGTCATATTCAACTTTTAGGAGATGTTATGACATACAAGGGTGAAGTTCTTGGTATCACAAGATTTGGTTTGGCTAAGATGAGAGATTCTGTTTTGCAACTTGCTTCGTTTGAAAAGACCACTGATCACTTGTTTGATGCTGCATTCTACATGAAGAGTGATTTGATTGAAGGTGTTTCCGAGAGAATCATTCTTGGTCAAACCATGGGCATTGGAACCGGTGCATTCAAGCTGGCTGCTAAGAGTAATGTGGATAATGATAAGTTGAAGATGAAGGAGACTTTGTTTGAGAGTTTGTGTACTCCAAAGGGGGTTACTGTTAACTAAGGAGCGAGCGAAAAGCGAACGAAAAGCGAACGACAAGCGAACGATGAACGAAGGGAGTCATTTTTCACTCTTTCGTCTCCTACTCGTTGCTGAGTCGTTTTATACATGTATAATTAATGTACCACTCAAAAGTGTCGATGAATAACCTCTACAATAGTGGTTCATGCGCTCAAACTTCTGCATTTCGCTATATGATAAAACCAAACCTAAAAAAACGTAAAAGAAACCAAAACCATAGAAAAAATGAAGAAATATCAAAAAATATCAAAAAATATCAAAAAATATCAAAAATATCGAAAAATATCAAAAAAAACCTCAAAAACCACCTCTTACGAAGTCAAAATACTCATGACTCACTCGTGACTCACTTGGCTCGTCATTTGTTGGTCATTCGCTCGTCATTCGCTCGTCATTCGCTCGTCATTGTCTTCCTGGCCAAGTGAGAGTCTTATCAATAATCAACAATGCTCCATTCTCCGTCACTTGAATCTTCGTAATTGGAAGCCATTCGTCAACATCATCCAACGTCAAAACAAAACCTTTGTTGGTGTTCTTCAAATAAACAGTATTTCCATTCAGAGTAGTGAGCTTGACAGCGTCCCTTGAAAAATCAGTCATACTGGATCCCTCAACAATATGAGACTCAGCAAAATGTCTGATGTTATGCGCCGCAACATTGTCATCATCGCTAACGTCTTCAGGAAACTCCCATGGCTTCTCAGATAAATGAACAATGGCTCCATTAGTAGGAGCAAACATGAGCAACATATTATTGGCCCCATCTTTTGTGTTAATGTTGAAATCGTCTGTGTTTTCGCAACGTTGGTACAAATCAACCATATCGCGGAGATATGACGAGAAAATAGAAACGTCCTCTGTTTGAGTGAGTGCCATTGCCAAAGATCCGGTTTTGACATCAGGCATCAGTGTGTACTCAAAATCTGAACCGGCCGCTTCGGGGATCATGACATTTTGGACCCCTCTTTTCTCCTTTTGGTTGAAGTCGGCCTCGTCAACAACCAGATTGTCGAAGTTTGACAGTCGACGGCCGTCTCTCTTGCTGAGCTTGCTGGCTAATGAATTCTTCTTGGACAATTCATACTCCTTTTCAAAAGAATCCAAGTCAGCAATCTCTTTATGTCCTCTGAAAAGATTCTTAGCTGAGACAGTTTGGAGAACCATTGTGCACGACAAAATCGCAGTAAGTAGTTTCATTATGGTGAATTTGTTGGTTCAGGTAGATTTCATATGTTTTTTTATCAATAAAAACTAGGTACTTTGCGGTTTAAATAATTTCCACACAAAGAAAATCATACAAATTCATTAAAATTGTTTCAGAATTAAAGAAAAAAAGGGTTGTTTTTTTTTTTTTTTTTTTTATTTTGATTTTAAGTAAAGTATTATTTTCTAATACTACGTTCCTTTACTCTATTGTTGTTCGATTCACTTCATCCATTATGACCCGCGATTCTCATCTAAGCTATGTTCATATGAAACAACCAAACCACATTCTTTTCCAGGAAAAATGGGAAGTCGATAAACTCCCGTTTGATGACATCGAGATCAACCCAAACGCCTATTACTCCAACCACGACAACATGCTCCAGCAATTCCTCGCCTCTCCAGAAGACCAGGACAACGACCTCAACATAATCAATGGAAACAACCCAATGTTCAACTCGTCCCAAACAAATCGAATGAAACAGAAACATCGCAAACTCAATTGGAAAGATCTCGGTCTCACTGAGCTGCTTAGTGAGAAAGATCACGTGCCCGATCTCACAATTCTAGAAAGACCAAATTTCGGGGCATCAGATTCTCAATTAGATATTTCCATTCACAATCGGTCGTTCCAAACGTCGTTCGACCTCTCAAATCAGATCACAACCACTTCAATCGATGATTACGACGATGATGATGATGCCATCGATATCAGAATTGATCTGGATTTCGATAACGATGCCGCTAATGGTACCTTGCTTCCAGACCCTGACATGTCTGACTCCGATACACACCATCAACTCACTACACCAGTGGTCCCAAACCGTACGATTTTCAACAGTTATGCCGGAAACAGAAAACATAGACAACAACAAAGTCAACGTCATGTGTCATCTTCATCTAATTCAGATTACCAAACTCCACGAACCAGGGTTATTCGTTAATATGACTATTTACCAGAGTTCCCTATGGGATGACAAAGTCTGCACCTCGCCACAATGAAATCGACTGCTTTTCTCGAAATATACCAATTCCGTCTCACTTGATTGTATGTGAGCATTGGTTCGAGGCAATTGAAATGGAGATGTGTCGCTATCACAATGTACGGAATGTCTGAATAATCAGGAACAATGACATTTAGATCCCTCAAATAATGCACTGTTTTGTTCACTCTGTCGTACCTGAATCTCTGATTGATCCATCGTCTTGCGTTTGATATAGACCGCATTTGCTGCTGATTTGGAAAAATGTGCATCTTTGCAAGTTTCTGCAATAAACATTTCGTTGCCACAACCTCTTCCATATTGAGTATTTCAAATTCCACTTGTGTCGGTCCATACATTGGAAATTCGAAATCCTTTTCCGATTCTACGCGGACCGTCTCTTCGCCTTCTTCAGGCACTGTTTTGGCCCATCGAGAGTAGAATTTGGTTTGGATTTCGTTGTACTTGTTTTTGAATGTTTCGACGATCATCACGAGTCCAGCAGGATCATATGGAATGTTCATCTTGATTTCACTGAGGTTATCAGCAGTAACATAGCACTGAATCTGAGACTCCATGTCTGCAGTACTTGGAGCAGACGGTATCTGAACTTTTTTCTGTTTCTTGACCATCTTCGGCGACGAAGGTGGACTAGGGGACATTGGTGGTGATGATGTGACCATAGACGTATCCGCTGTTTCAATGGTTTCGTGATGAGCTTCTGAATGGAGCTGAGTGGTTTCAGAAGCCTCAGAAGCTTCTGTAAGTGCTTTTGCTGTTGTTCTGATACTACGTCTAGCCGCACGAGAGGCTTTACGTTTTTCCACTCTAGGTTTACGTCCTGGTCGTGCTTTATCAGCAGTTGATTGTTGTTGCTGTTTGACCGTGTTATCTTCTTCTTGTGGTATATTTGGTGGCTCTGGGCTCCGAACACGCTCACGGTTTCTATGAACACGAGCAATATTGGCCATCTCATGCGCACATTCTCTGTAATCATATTTCAAGCTTGAAATGGTTGTATTGAAGCCATACGTTTTATAGCTTTTAATGACCCGCATTATATTGAGCAGTAACAATGCTTCATTGCTCATATTCTCGTCCTCCATAAGAGGCATTGAGTAATCAAATCTACAAGCAAGCGATTCCGGCGAGTTGATGTCCAGAATGTAGCAAATGATCGATCTCACCAGATCTTTGAAGCGATTGCTGAGCTCGCCGATGTGTCTTGGTTTTGAGTCTAATTGGTGGATCTCCACAAACTTGCTAGACGAGAATTTTACCCATACTAGTGTCCAGTAATACTTGAGTTTGATTGGGAGCAAAAGGGCCATGTTTCTGCGATTTCGGTCATCTATTTGCCTGAGCCTATTGAGGAACAAAGTATGTTTCTTGATGTATCCGGCCAATGATTGTTTTTGGTTTTGATCGTATGCAATTTCCTGAGTGCCATTGGCGTCCATTAAAACAAAACAATGGTAGTCCCAGCATCTTCCGATCTGCTGGAGTTGTTGAGCAGTCTGTGAATCTTTGTATGCAACATCAGATAGTTGAGTGTAACAGATGTATCTGAGGAGCTGTGATAACTTTAAGTCTGTTTCTAGATCTGTGACTTCGGGGTGACTTTCGATATCCGGTTGATCTGGAACACTCACATTGTTCGATTCCACCAAAACGGTGATTTCGCTCATCTGGAGGTGGATCGGTCAATGAGGAAGGAGTATTGAAGATAAATAAACAGAGCAATTTGCAATGATCTTGATAAAATCAATACTTTTTTTTTCTGATAGTCAATATTTTTTCTTCAACTATATATATTTTTTTAGAGAGAGTTTCCCCATACTCTTGTTGCTAACCTCTCTATTATTCCCTATATACAGTACGAAAATTCAACATTTTCTATAGTAGATGGCCGTTGTGTCTTTACCAGCAACGATAACCTGCTCGAACTTCTTGTTGCTGATTAATTGCAACCGATTGTTGACACTATTCTTTGGTTTTTCTCCGGTGTGCTCTGGCTCAAGCAAAGATGGAACAGGAACAGGATATCCTAACCGAATTCTCTTGCCGTTTCCCAACTGACCGAACTCATTATCACCCCAGTTGTATACGTCACCATTCGACAAAGTCACAACAGCATGGTTGGAACCGATGGACCAGTTCTTGACACCAAGAGCCTCGAGCTTGTTGAAAGTCTCATTGAACTCCTTCATAGCATTCAAAGTCTTGATTTTGACTGGCTCGGCCTGTCCATGGACAAAGTGGCCTACGCCGAGCTCACCCTTGAGCCCGTGACCCCACGCGAAGTGAACGAGCGAGTCCTGCTGCGACGCAGACAACTCAGAAAAGTTCATTTGCTTGTGGTCTCTCACAGATTTTTCAAACATATGGTAGATATTGGAAGACACAAACGTAGCATAAGCAGTGTCTCCTCCAGCAGCGATCTTGACACATTGAGGAAATTCAGTCTTCTTAAAGTATTTACTGATGAGTTCCAGCTTGGATGGGTATGGAACAATCTCAGTGTTATAGTTCACTTGTTTTCCAAGAGAACCGTATGTGTTTTTTCCAAATGCCCAAACATATCCGAGACTGTCCAGACAAAGCGTGAAGTAATCACCGGCGGCGATCTCCTTGATCTCACGTTGCAACAGTTCATCATTCTCTCTATACTTGTTGAGAATGGCCACTTCGTGGACCTCGTTTGGATTTGGAGGGTTGTCAAACTGCGAAAAAGTCGGGATACCAAACTGACCATACGATTGTTTCAATGGCTCCAATCCGGTAGCAGCAGTGTAAACAGAGCCGTCTTTAGAGAGCAACACGAGATGATCGTGTCCACCAGCGATGTCTTTCACCGGCTTCACAGTTGCGAGCTTGCGGAATTTTTGAGTGCGAGAAAATAGAAGCAAACTCTTGCTTTTGGTGGCAAAGTTTTCCTGTTCTTTTTTGCTTTCTGGAAGGTAAAGAACTTCACCTTTTGAAGTAAGAACATACACAACATCGTTACTGATGGTCACTTTTGTGAGTCTCTGACCTTTCAAAGTCGAAGTAGCCGGATCACCGCCAAAACCTTTACCCCATTGGTAAAGATCACCTTTGTCGTTGATCAAAGCACCAGAATTAGAGCCAAGACTCACGTCACGAACGAAAAAATTGTCGAAAACATCTAACCTCTTGAAGATTGTTTGTATTTTAGTTTGTTCGTCACCTGAAACGAGTCCGTTCTCGTTATTTCCACAAATGTAGATACCAGGAACAGAACTGCCATTCGGATTGGTAAGAGCGTAGGTCTTTTTATCAACTTCGCTTTGTTTTTTGGCATTCTTGGCCTGTCTTTCCTCCAAAGCCTTCAAAACATCCTCACTGTCATAAGAGTAACCGAATATTTTGCCCTTCAATTGATACCAGTGTTGGTATCCTTCATAAGCTGCAACACATCCACCAAGGATCACGAGTCCCAGGATACCTGCTTGAACACGCTGAAGCATCTCAAAGGTCTTGGAAAAATCGTCTTTTCTTCCTGAGCTTCCATCATCTGTAGGTTGTACAGTTGTGCCATTGATTGGTGGAATCTCGTGCAATGGTTTGTCCAAATTGAGTTTACGGATGTAGTTGTATTTCTCCTCAGACAAACCAGGTTTGTTGGAGTTGAATCTGACGGCTGCCAGTCTTCCTCTGACCAGACCAGCCACCGGAGACTTGAGAACAGTCTGTCTCAACATGCTAACGCAACAGGATGTGTGGTAATTGAGAGTATGGGATTACCTATCGAATTGATTTTATTGGTAAAAGATGTATTTTTTTTATTACCCTATGATCTCTAAAAATTCAGGATGAAAAATTCCACCCCAACCGGTGTAGAGATGTACTAGCCTCAAGCTTTCCCGCCACTGGTGGCTGGTTATCACAATTGCTCAATCTATCAATATTTGCCATCCGGGGATGGCAAATGTTTTTTTGATTAGAAACTTGCGGTTCTGCACTTTCTATTCCCTCTTTTCTTCTCTAATTTACTTCATCGCACACAGCTTTGCTTACTTAACTGGAACATTGCTGCCACTGCACTGATTCAAAAACACTGTTTACACTATCATGAGATTATCTTGTGCCCTTTTGCCGTTAGTCGCCACCGCTGGAGCCATTTCAGTGGGGTTTTCCGGGGAAGAGATGCTCCAACAACAGCCGCTAGGTCTCGGTGTGGCTACTGAAATGCTCAAGTCGGGCACTCAGAAAGGCATGACTCTGCTGAGCCAGGTTTCGGAGGTGTTGAACGAGTCTGTCGAAAACCTCGACAAAGAACTCGTTCAGGTGTGGTCTGAAATGGAGCTCAAGTTTCCAGGTTTGCTCAGTACCATGAAGGCAAAAACTGAACCGCTTTTCAAAATTAACAAGAAACCAGACAACTTCTGGGACTTCCATGTGGCCAGTGAAAAGCAAGACCTCGAAAACTATAAGCTTCGTGTCAAAAAAACCGACCCTGGTGCGCTTGGTGTCGATCACACTAAGCAATACTCGGGTTATTTGGATGTTAAGGACGAAGATAAACATTTCTTCTATTGGTTTTTCGAAAGTAGAAACGATCCTGCCAATGACCCTGTTATCCTCTGGTTGAACGGTGGACCAGGTTGTTCTTCTCTCACTGGTTTGTTCTTTGAACTTGGCTCTTCCTCAATTGACGAAAACCTCAATCCAGTTTACAACCCACATTCCTGGAACTCCAATGCCTCGGTCATTTTCCTGGACCAGCCTGTCAACGTCGGTTATTCTTACTCATCTGGCTCAGTTTCCAACACTGTTGCCGCTGGAAAGGACGTTTATGCTTTCCTCGAATTGTTTTACCAACAATTTCCAGAATTGATCAAAAATGACTTCCACATTGCTGCTGAGTCCTATGGTGGCCATTATGTTCCTGTTTTTGCTTCAGAGATTCTTTCTCACGCTGACAGATCTTTCAACTTGACCTCTGTGCTCATTGGTAACGGTCTTACCGATCCTCTCAACCAGTATCCAGAGTATGTCAACATGGCTTGCAATCAAGAAAAGAGTGGGTCGAAGCCAACTCTTCCTGATGAGGAGTGTGAGGGGATGCTTGACACTTTGCCACGTTGTCTTTCATTGATTGAGTCTTGTTACAACTCTGAGTCGGTGTTCTCGTGTGTTCCAGCTTCGATCTATTGCAACAATGCCCAGATTGGTCCATACCAAAAGACTGGAAGAAACGTTTACGATGTGAGAAAGATGTGTGATGGTTCTTCCCTTTGTTACAAGGGTCTCGAGTACATTGACTCGTACTTGAACCAAGACCTTGTCAAGGAAAAGCTTGGTGCTGAGGTTGAGACTTATGAGTCTTGCAACTTTGATGTGAACAGAAACTTTTTGTTCGCTGGTGATTGGATGAGACCTTACTATAAGAATGTTATCAACATTTTGGAGCAAGACGTTCCAGTCTTGATTTACGCTGGTGATAAGGACTTTATCTGCAACTGGTTGGGTAACCAAGCTTGGTCTGATGCTCTTCCATGGTCTGGTCATGGGGGTTTCTCTGATGCTGAGACTTTGAGTTTCACACTGGAAGATGGTACTAAGGCAGGTGAGGTCAAAAACTATGGCAAGTTCACTTTTGCTCGGATGTATGACGGTGGACACATGGTTCCATACGATCAACCACAAAGTTCTCTTGCCTTGGTTAACCGGTGGATTGCGGGTGATTATACTCTGGGTACTAAGAAATAAGCGAGTCGTGTGACTCTTGAGTGAATTGTGGGAAGTGAGTGAACTACTACTTCTACACAACGTGAGGTGAGTAATGACTGGGTCAATTTGCTCTCCTGCTCCATTCATTCCAACTATAGTTTGTCAAGAAATTTTTATATACTTTTACTTTCATGTCTCCGATACGCCTACTCGTAGGGGTACGGAATTGTTCTTCTTTATATTTATCTACCTAAACTCTTCATTAAGAACCCAGCCTTTGCGTTGTTTGTCCCATGTGCAGATTGTTTTCAGCATTGAGCGGACAACTTTGACGTTTTTTTCGTTAGAAACGTCAACTTTCAGGTTATCAAGCACCTGAGCAGAAGTACTAAAAAAACTCTCAACTCCTGACATGTATTCACTGAGCCGTGTGACCAATTCAGTTTCTGCTACCGGAGGAGCTGGAGCGTGTTGTTTAGTTTGTTCTTTTTTTCTCTTGATACTGGAAAGAATAGATGAAGATGAAATCATTGGTGAAGGTGAAGGTGAAGGTGAAGGTTGTTTTGAAGCGGACGGAGTTGGTTTGCGTGACAGAGGATTTTTTCCTGCTGCTCCAAAACGACCTGTCCATGTTGGAACTCCTACTTTTGTTTGTCTTGTGAGCTTGCGAGACTCTCGAAGAGCTTTAACTGCCTCATTAGCGATTCTGGAAGCTTCACTATCGATCACACTGCTTGAAGCTGCCGATGGTTTTGGATTCATGACCGAATCGTGTTCAAGAGCCGAGTGAACATCGTTGTTATTGAAAAGTCCTTTCATAAGGTCGGCATCTTCCTCGTTTTTGGACTCGTCTTCACTGTCTGAGCCGTTTTCGAATTTCTGTAGGCTTGAGACTCCTCGAAGTGAACTAACTTGAAGAAAATCGTCGTCCCCAGGATCTGCAGAGGTCGGGACAGCACTACGACGAGGATTTGCCTGACGTTTCCCGAATCGACGTGCTGTTTCTGTTTGGTTGCGGGTGTTGCCGTCTTCTTTCCCAAGCGTAAACAACTCGTACAGATCGTTCATTTTGAAAAATCGCTTCTGTTTTGGATCTTTCAAAATTTTGTTTGTAAGCAACTGCTTGAAGATTTGACGATGATATATCTTCTCTTCAATTGAGCCTGCCATCATCAGACGATATATGACCACATCTTTCTTTTGACCAAGTCTCCAGGCACGTTCACGTGCTTGAATGTCGGTAGAAGGATTCCAATCCGGGTCGTAGATTATCACTCTGCTTGCTCCCGTCAAATTAACACCAAGACCACCGACCCGAGTAGTCAGCAAAAAAACGGTGTAGGCTGGATCTCTGTTGAAGGAATCCACAAGACTCTGTCTTTGAGAAATCGGTGTCGTTCCGTCCATTCGCAAGTATTTAAATCGACTTCCTTTCTCGCGATTCAATGCAGCAAGAAACTGTTCCAGAATATTCAGCATCTGACGAGTCTGGGTAAAAACAAGCGTTTTACGACCTTCTTGACCCCAAGTCTCCACAAGTGAATGAACAACTTGTAATTTGCCGGATTTCTCCTCAATTTCTCCTGAAGTGGTTGTCGATTTCGGCGAGGGAAGCTTGTTCACAAGATCTGGATGGTTGCAGATTTTGCGTAAAATATCAATTCCGTACAAAGCATTGCGCTTACCATTCAAAATTCGATTCAAATCCTCAGAACTGAGGAATTTCTCGTATAAAACACGTTGCTGGGTAGTCAATTTGCAGAACAAAACCATCTCTGACTTCTTCGGCAGATCCTTAGCCACATCTGCCTTGACACGTCGTAGTAGATATGGAGAAATAAGTTCACGCAAAATGACAGCACATTTGTAACCAGTCCGGACTTGGACGTTAGTCGCATTCGCATATCCACCAATATTGATTGGAACACAGAATTGGTTCTGGAAAACTGGAAGAGTGCCTAGTCGGCCCGGAAATACAAAGTCGAACAGACTCCATAGTTCAACAAGATTGTTCTGGATCGGAGTTCCCGACAAAATCAGTCGATTCGAAGTGCGAACCTGTTTGCAAGTGAGTGTCACGTAACTGTCTGGATTACGAATTTTGTGTCCTTCGTCCAAAACAACGTAATTCCACTTCACTGGTAGCAAATGTTTGGCGTAGATTCTAACACCGACATATGTAGTGAGAATAACGTCACCCAATGTCACGACGCTGCGCACAAGATCTTTAGCCCGCTTGTCTGCCTGAACACCAGACGGCAACCGACGTGGACTATCATAATCCTCATCTTGCAAAAGGTCCTCCAACTCATCTTCATTCGTTGTGTTGCGCTTCTTTGACATTCCCGTGCCAATTGAGTGTAAAATAACCACCTTGAAAGCCGGCCACCACCGGTGAAACTCATTGCACCACTGATTCAAGACTGTGGCAGGACAAACCACCAACACAGGACCATTCAACTTGCCACTGTAGTGAAGACCAGCCAGAAATGAAATCACCTGAACAGTCTTTCCGAGACCCATTTCGTCGCCGATAATTCCACCCGTCTTCTGTGAGTATAATTCCCACAGCCATTGAACTCCCGTTCTTTGGTAATCAAACAGAGACGGATATATATCACCAGGGATTCGGAACTCGTCGTTCAGAATCGCATCATTAACGCTCGGATGCGGCTTTCTCCATTCGGGAACCGACGCGTCATCAACATAGTCTGGCCGACTACTCTGTCGTAGTGCAGAACGAGTGGTTGCCCATAGTTTGTATCTTCTTTGGTAAGTTTTATGATCACCATCGTCAACATTTTCGAATTCATCCTCTTTCTCCTTAGAAGTTTTCAATTTTTTTTTGGGAGGCGACGCGTCGATTTCCTCATAGTCGCTTGCGTCGCTGGCGTCGCTGGCATCTGGACCGTAATCGTAGTCTTCGTCGTTTGTAGGATCTGTTTCTCCTCCTTGGACCAATCCAGGCATGAAAAGGTCCTGATGACTGCGTAACTGTGCTTCTGTTTCGTCTTCGTCCTGGATGAACCCGTTTGAACTACCGAAAGCCGTCACTTGACCTGTTCGGACCAGAAACATCTGTCTTGTTTCGTCTGGAAGCTGATGGACAGACCCGGTCTCGGGCACAATTGCATCTGCATCTCCGCTTGATCTCAAACGCTCACGAATTTCTCGGATATCCACTTCGATAGGCTCCAATTGTGTAGTTTTCAGCTTTTCTGTATCTGCTCGGAGTTTTTCTTTTTCAGAAATTCTAGTATTGGCACCGGCAAGACGATTCTCAAGAACACGCAAACTTCGTAGCAATTTATCGCGCTTCTCGATCGCCTTCTCCAAACGTTTGGTTTCGATTTCTGTCTCACGAGCAGAGATCATCTTATTGGCGTCGTCTGCTACTTCCTTTTCGAGGGCGTCTTGGTCCATAAGTTTGACTCCGAGAGCCTCAATTGCAGGAGCAGCGGTCGCATTGGAGGGGGTATGAGTGTACTCCGCAGAACCATCGCTCATGATTGGTGTGTCGTACTCGCTCTCCGACATCGGTGGGATTGTTAATCGAGAGTGGTTGTAGGTGGTTAATAATAAGATGATAACTATTTAATTTTTTCACTGCGAAGACGAAAGACGAAAGAAGAGGGAGACGAGGGAGACGAGTCAACAATGAATTGGTAGCGAGCTTTTGAGGAGTGAACCGAGTCTCAAAAGGACGTCAATTTCAATCGAATTTGAGCTGATTCGTCAGCTCATCAAGAATGATGTGAGACGTTTGCTACTGTATATATCTACTTGATGATAGCCACCATCTGCGTCGATCGACTCAATTAACAAAATTCACGACACATTGGAGCAAATAGGACGGCACTCATTCATAACAATATCCATTCGACTCATGATTTTCACAAAATCGCTCACTATCCAACCAACGACCACTCATATTGAACTTACTTTCATTCAATTTCCTTCTTCCCATGACTCAAGACTCGCTTCGCTTCGCTCGTCGGTCGCGCTCACAAAAATTATTATCTTCCCCATTTTCTTTATCCATTTAATCTCATTTTTTTAATCTCTCTATTTCAATCCCTTTTTTTCTACGAACTCTCTTTTTTCCTCCTCCCCCTCTTCGCCCACCGCCACTACCATGACTGTCAACGACTCACTCACCTCTCAATTAGAAACAAACAGAGCCGAGGAATTCGAGAAACTTCTCAAACCAGCTGTCGACATCCTCATCAATCACATCCAACAGACAGACTCGGGAGCAAAAGATATCGGTCCCAGATTTGAAGACCCAAAACAACTATATAAAACTCTCGGTCTCGCTGATGAAGACCTTTTTGAAGATGCTTTAAAAGACAAAAAAGACGCACCTCAACAACTGTTGTGCGTATTCAAGTCCATTCTCAACAACTCGGTTAACACCTGGCATCCAGGCTTTTTGGATAAACTTTACGCCTCGACTAACCCGGTCGGAGTCCTTTCCGATATTTTGTTGTCGGCACTCAATACAAACTCACATGTCTTCACCGTTTCTCCAGCTTTGACTGTTATCGAGCGTAAAGTTTCCCAAAAGTATGCAAACATGTTTGGTTTCAGTGGTAAAAATGCTGGTGGACTCACTTTCAGTGGAGGATCATGGTCAAATATTACAAGTTTGCACATGGCAAGAAGTATTTTGTTCCCAGAGACAAAGGTGAACGGAAATACGCACAACTTTGCTATATACACCTCAGTTCATTGTCATTACAGTGTGGAAAAAGCAGCTATATTGCTTGGAATCGGAGCCAAAAATGTTTTCAAAGTTCCAGTCGACGATTCTGGAAGTATGGTGGCATCCCGGTTGGAGGAGACAATTGCCAAGAGTGTTAATGATGGTTACACTCCACTGTATGTCAATGCTACCGCAGGAACTACCGTTTTCGGATCATACGATCCTTTTGAAGAGATCTCAAAAGTGGCAAAGAAATACAATATTTGGTTCCACATCGACGGTTCATGGGGAGGAAATACCATTTTCAGTACTACTAGAAAAGACCGTTTGCAGGGATCCCATTTAGCTGATTCTATCACTGCAAATCCTCATAAAATGCTCGGTGTCCCAACTACATGCTCCTTTTTGTTGGTGCCAAATGACAACATTTTTGTTCAGGCCAATTCGCTTGCTGCTCCTTATTTGTTTCACAATACTTTGGACGATGAAGAGAATTTCGATCTTGCGAACGGAACTATGGGCTGTGGTAGACGTGCTGACGCTCTCAAATTCTATCTCGGTTGGCTGTACTACGGAACGAAAGGTTACGAACAACGTGTTGATCATGCTTACGCTGTTGGTGAGTATTTCGCACGTAGAATTAGCCAAATTCCTGGTTTCCGTTTGATCAGTGACGTTCCACCACCATGTCTTCAGGTTTGTTTCTACTACAATCCAAAATACTCTGAGCGTGAGCTTGGTGGAGACGAAATGACTACTGCCACCAGATACATTGCAACCAAAATGCACGGTTCTGGTGAATTT
This sequence comes from Ogataea pini, assembly GCA_003707665.2. Classification (NCBI taxonomy): domain Eukaryota; kingdom Fungi; phylum Ascomycota; class Pichiomycetes; order Pichiales; family Pichiaceae; genus Ogataea; species Ogataea pini. Next base: position 161,001 of record PPKL02000012.1, on the reverse strand, counting down.
TTGGTCGATTTCGCACCAAATCCAAACGATTCTGTGAGAAATGAGAACAACGGTGAGTTTTTTAGAGTTGTGTTCAATGCTCCAAACGTTGGAGTGGAAACAGTGGAGAAGTTAATTGAAAGTATTACTCGTATCGGTGGTCAGCTATAGATGTTTTCATACAGATTAATATAATATGTTGAGCGAATCTTATTGTCGTTAACTCGCTTCAAGTGAGCTATGTACATACAAAAAGGGAATTTATACAAACTTCAAGACTTTTGAGTCGAATTCAAACGGTCCAACTTTTTCATTTCCTCTCTTGGGTCGAAATCTCCAGTCGACAGCTTTTCGTACTGTTCGTCGTACTTTCCTGTACTGAGAGTACCATTTCCTCTGATACGCTTGCGCATATCCACAATCCCTCGTTTGCAATCTAGAAACGTTGTGAGTTGTGCCTTGCAAAGTTCTGGAAGGTCTTTTGCAAGCTCTGGATTAGTAATGCATTCTTTGGGTTTGTTTCTTTCAATCATGACGCATGGCGATCTTTGGAGGCAGATCGCGACTTGTTTGAGTTGATCCTTGCAACTGCAGGGGTGTTAGTAGCAGTAAGGTAATAAATAAGAAGTCAGGTGGGCCATTTGCAAGTCCATGCGGGGGGCAGGAAGGTCTTGAAAAAAGGATGACGAACGAGCTAGTCACTTGAGTCTCTGATGATATTGACGAATGTTGGACAGATAGATCAGTTTCAACATCGCAGTCAAACGAATTGTGTCTTTTTGGAATGACATATTCATCTATGAGGTTTTCACTGCCTTGTATTTGTCCCGTCTACCTCATCCTCTAGCTGCTGATTGCTTCGCTTATAGGCTTGATCATGCTAGTTGCACTACATTTTTTCATCGCTTGTAACGCACCACCACCGAACTCACAAATGAATCTCATCTCTCAGATCTCCTTTCGCTTGTTGTACCTCGTATACTCACCTTGCAACCATTTCCAACGCTCACTTCAAACTAAACTGAACCATAGTCAACCGTCATTAGTTTTTGAAAAATCTGATAAATTATTTCAACTTCCTTATACACCCTTGCACCGCTAAACTCACGCTAGGAAAAAAAATCAGAGTCAAAAAAGCTGTGCAAAAATCCAAATCTTTCTTATGAACAGAACAAACCTTACAAGAATCCTCATCAATTCCATCATTGGGGGGTCCAAAAACCATCATAAACCCTCACACCGTCATTCTCCCGTTTTTCATTTGTTGATTGAGTTATGAACTTTGTACCCGGAGAACCCAATCGTGCGCCACAGGCATGCGCTTTTGCTAACTGGAGCTCGATCCTTATTCTAGCATATTGTTCAGGGAACAATCTCGTGATCCTCACAAAAGGTTTTGGACACTTACAAACAATTTATCTTCCCGAAGATGCCTATGTTGTTGACATCAACCGTGCAAACGGGAAAATCGCTCTAGTGACTGCCAATACTATTCATATCTACACTCCTACAATCTCCAATTTTTACAACTTTAGCTTCAATGGCCGTAAGGATCCCACCGAATTGGACGTGGAATGGCATTTTGAGGCGGAATTGAAGATTCCAGAGAACAACAAAATCACTTGTATCAGTTGGTCAGCTTCCTGTGATGCTCGTGAGGATGTATTCGATTCAAATCAGTTTCTGGGACTTCCTAGCGAATTCAATTCAGAGACTAGTTGTGAACTTGCAATTGGATCTGATTCTTCGCTCTTTCTATGGGAATTCTTCTACAAAAACGTTGACGGGTCCCGAAAATTGTGCCACCGCGAGCTGTGGCACAAAATCCAGCCCAATCCGCTATACAGTGTTCGATTCTCGCCAGATGCTACGGCAATCGCTACCATTGGATTTGGAGATCGCCTAGTCAAAGTCTGGCGGCGAGTCACATTCGGAATTGAAAATGCCGAGTTTGAATTAAGTTACGTTCGTCATACATCAGTCGTGACAAGTGTCAGATGGAGACAACACGCTGCTGGCTCTGAAGCAGGAACCACAAGTGTAGCTGGAATTGCAACACCTTCGTCTCTCAAACCCTCCAATAGCATCATCAAATCTGACCTGGAGACACACGCTCACGCCTCTAAGGAACACAATATTTTATACACTCTCTGCGAGGATTCTGTATTGCGTGTGTACAGCATGTGCAATTTGAACCGTGGCTTTGGAGTCGCACATAAAGGCTCTGTGAGTCTTGGTGGGGCAGGCGATGTCTTGGTTTCAATTGTTGATTGTCCGCTCGTGGAACTCGCAGCCAGTTCGCTTTTGCAGGAGTTGCGAGATGAGTCAGCAGACGATTATGCCTGCGATGGCCGCGACGATGATTCTGTCGGAAGCATCGAGACACGTAAACAGGATCATTTGATGAGGGTGTTGGAGTCACAGCCTGAGCTGTGTCTGGCGATCGACAGCTCTGGGACGGTTTCTCTGTACGCTTTGTTGGACGTTTGCAAAATGGCGAGCGATCGTCTGACGGCAGTGAGACTCGACGCTGGTCGCTCGGTGCGATTTGGCAGCAACTGTCTGCCTGGCAACACTCAATCAGTGTTTCTGCAGGAGATGCAGATTGCAAACGGCAGCTTGCAAATGGTGGTCCATGATCTGGTGAGAAATTCTATCAGACACGTTGGAGTCACTTACAAAGAACTGTTGACCTACCTGAGCTCGTCTCCAGCATCTTTGGATACACCCCTTGGCGAAATCGGACTACCAGTTGATACCAGTGGTTCCAGAAGAAGCAGTTTCAAGAAAGGCAGTGATACACCGCCATTTGCAGAAATCGTTGAAGAAAAACCGAGAATCACCTTCCCCTATAGTTCTGGATCTGAGGTCGTGATTGGTCAGCTCCAACATAAGTTCACAGGTCATAACAAGTCGATTCAGCGTCTGATTCGTTCTGCGGACGGCTCGGTGTTTCTTTCTGTTACGAGATTCTCTGAGAATTGTCTATGGACAGCAATTCCTCTGCACAATGGCCATCAAACACTGAATAAAAAATCCACGATTCTTACACCTTCGCCCATCATGGACGCTGTTTTCCTTCGTCGAGGCGACTTTGTCATTGCTCTTGTCGATGGGCGACTCATCTGCTACGATTGCCGGGTCGAGGCTCAGTACAACGGCCGTCTCACCAAGATGGCACCTGTTTTGGGAGAACTGACTTTTTCTAAAGACGGTGAATTGGCGAGTTTCTTTGTGATTCCAAGTGATAATGAGTCTAAAAACGACGGACAATCTGGAATTGCCGTCAGCGAGCACATCGTTGCAGTTTATCGCGACTGTACGTGTCTGTGTTGGGAGGTGACGGTGGATTCATCTTCGAATCTGCGGATAAGTCCTGTGGTCCTGGAAAATCTACCAGCAAAGTCGGGATCCATATACAGAGCATCTGCGATCGGACGGCCGTCGCGGGACGCTCTGTGTCTCGTTGATGAAGCTGGATTCCTGGAGGTCTTCCTGATGAAGTTCAGCAATCACGGAATTTGTTGGCAGCGTTCAGCAGCGTTAGAGACGGGTATTTCACGTCCTGCTGCAATAAACGGTTCGTCTACTCACAGGATTGCAGTAGTTGATGAGTCTGCTCGACGGCTTGCGATTTGGGACTCAAGACTGGCTACACTCGAGTATGACGAGCATTTTGACGGTTCAGTTATCAAGGACGTCGATTGGACAGCCACTCAATATGGACATGCTATTCTGGCGGTTGGATTCAGTACTTACTCGCTGTTGTACACTCAATTACGTCATGATTACACGAACGCAACGCCTACTTTTGCTGTGATCAAAAAAGTGGATATTGCTGCCAATACCACACACGAGATTGGAGACTCTATATGGATGGCAGATGGTCTTTTGGTGGTTGGATCAGGCAACCAATTTTACATCAGTGACAAGACTCTGGATCCTGCCCATGATTTGGTGACGAGCAAGGCTCTCGGAACGTTTGATATAGTGACGAACGATATTTTCCATCTATGTGCCGCTCTGAACGGTCCTCTTCCCGTGTATCATCCGCAGCTGTTGATCCAGATTTTGTACACTGGACGTTTCCAGCTGGTGGAAAGGATTTTGGGACGTTTAGGAAGACGGTTGAGGGAGTACGATTTGAGCGGTGCTACTATGGATGCTGAATTGGGGTTGGAAAAGGAGCTTAGTGAAAGAGATGGACAAGTTCATGTTTCAGGTGATGATTCTCCTTTTACGGTGATTGCTGGAATACTTTTGGAGAAATTAGAGAAACTCAAACTTCCATATCTGAGCGGCCACCAGCAAATCACTCTTTTTTCGACTGTTCAGATTGTTACCGATATTGCAACAAAACACTGTCATGTTCTTGATGCCAATGGTCTTCGATTTTTTTTGGGAATGAAATTGTTCCAATTGAACATGACGAAAGGAGTAGCGACGGCTGTTTCTATGAGAGACGCGGCGTTTGCGTTGCACAGCGAGAACAGAGATTTGTTGTATGGAATAGTCTCTGAACAGTGTGGATACCGTTTGTGTGCTGCAGATGTGAGACGGTACCGTCTTTCGTTTTGGTTGGACCACGGTAAATTGGTGGAAGCGATGGAGATTGTTGCTCGTAACGAGTTTTTGAGAGTCCAGGACGAGCAAAATGGTCTCAAAGATCCTTCTAAATGTGCGATTTACTACCTGGCATTGCGACGCAAGCATGTTCTTCACGGTCTTTGGAGGACGGCCATTGGTCATCCAGAGCAACAGAAGATGTTGAAGTTTTTGAGCAACGATTTCCGTGAAGAACGTTGGCGTTCTGCAGCAATGAAAAACGCATTTGTTTTGCTGGGAAAACATAGATATGCTGATGCTGCTTATTTTTTCCTGCTTGCAGACTCTCTCAAGGATTGTGTGACGGTTCTCGTGAACAAGTTGAAGGATCTCTCGCTTGCTGTTGCTGTTGCTCGTTGTCACGAAGGAGCGAATCCAAATGGAACTGCTGGGCCTGTTTTGAGACATGTTATTGTGTCGAGCATTGTTCCCCATGCTCTGGAAAGTGGTAATCGGTGGGAGATCAGTTGGTGTTGCTGGATGCTTGGTAGCAAGCGAGAAGCTCTGGAAGTTCTGATTCGTCCAATGACAGAGGTTTCTGTTGCTGTTGAGACTGCTGTTGGGGTGAAGATAAACTATGTTTTGGGCACTGTGAAGGAGGATCCTGTTTTATTGGTGTTGTATGACTCGTTGAGACACAAGAATGCGGTGTTGAGAGCAGAAGAGTCTGCTGCAGAGTTCGAATGTGTTATGGCTGCTGCCACGATGTACGAGAAGATGGGATGCGATTATCTGACGTTGTATTTACTGAAAAATTGGACGTTTTCGGGGTCGGAGGAGGTGGAAAAGGTGGAGGTGAAGGAGGAGGTTGTTAAGAAGTTTATTGCACCTCCGGCATCGCAGTTTGCCGAGCCGGATATGAGTGCGTTTGGGTTTTAACTGAACGATGAGGAACGAGGAACGATTGAGGAGCGGAGCGAATTTGGTTAGTTGGTCCATGTAAGGTACGAGAGTAGAGACAAATATATATAGATTGACGAATCGCTCGTGTGAACATGGATCAACTTAACAAGTCAATCAATAGATAAACATGTAGACATCGAATTTGGGCATAGCGGAAATTAATGATATATTTATAACACTTTACGAAAAGTGATTATGAACGAGAGGTCATTGGTGAAGGTAACTAAAGGTCAGCTCACTGGGTTCGCTCGTAGTTATAAAAACCCGAAAAACGATATTCTTTCCGGGCTAAACTTCAACGCATGATTCCAAGCCTCCATGAATCCCGACACCCTCTTCGAAATTGTCAAATCTTGCAAGTGCGCAATTCGCCAGCGTGAACGGTCAATCAAGTTCAATAAAACTGCCAATTGAGGAGTGTCATTTCCCAATTGAGTGCCCAAACGTATCAAAATTGACGCAATTTGAAACAGTGACTTGACATTGTTGGTGAATACAATGTATAAAGGCGGCCGGGATAGTGCTTCTTCAAGAGCATCCATTCCCAGAAACATTTCGACAAGAGTTGTGCTGATTCTAGCAGTCTCATTGAGAATTTCTTTGAAGAAGTCAGTGTGCTTTTGTGAGACAAAGATCGGTGAATTGGTTGCAACTTTTTCTGTCAATTCTGTCAAGAAAAGACTCAACAACTTGACCAAAACAGAATGATGCAAAACCAAAACAGTGTTGTTCACCACAATGTCCAGAAGCGGAGAGCTGCAAAGGTCAAACAGCATTAAATTCCCGTGCAACCGGTTGATGTTCCTAAGCAACTCATCAATCTTGAGTTTCACAGAAGCGAGACGTTCTTCTGCCTTAAGTGATTCGAGATCAACCATGTAAAGAAATATTTTCCCCCATTTGATGATGTTCTCGGCGATCGTTAGCAACAAAACACGTGATGAAACTGTTCCAACTTCGACTAGAACGCTATTGTTGTCCAGTTTCTTCAGTGCTTCATGGATGAAAACACCTTCACTAGCAGAAGAAGATTGGTCTAGAGAGTCTGATTCCTTCTCTTCAATAGAAAAGAATGATGTAGGAGTCGGAAGTTTAGTGAAAACTGCCGACGTCGAGTCGATTGAGATTGCGCACGGAAGTCCGGTCACCAATGCATACCATTTGTCGACATTGTATATTTCCCAAAACGTACGTCGCGCCTCCTCTATATACGAGATATCATCATCGAGTCCGTCATCCGGGTACGATTTTGGAGCTGCCAAAGATCCGATGTTTTCTGACCTCGGATCTCGAGTCATGAAATCATTGACTGACACTTTATCACAGGAGATATCGATTTGGTCAAAATAAAACAGTTGTGCCATCCGAACGGCACATGCAATCGTATTTGCAGATCTCAATTCCAAACCTAGTCGATATTCACATGTTGCCTTTGTAGCCACTGCTTGTAAATAGTACATCGCTTCAACCTGCGAATTCAAACCATGAGACTCCCAGTATCTAGTTAACATTCTGTCTCCCTTATGGTACAATCCGAGAGCTTTGGGCTTGTATTCCGGCATGTCCAATGCTGTAATTGCCCAAATATTGTAAGACAGATGCAAAATTGATTTTGGATCTTCGTTGAACCGTGCCAAGTACCTTTTCAATGAAAACCCATGCCCTTTTAGACATCTGTCCTCGTAAAAACAGTGTATTTTGGCAACATCGCGTATGGAAAGACCGACTTCATTGAGCTCGAGCAGGGCATTGAGTTGAGATTCAGGATATCTGTTGTATAAAGAAGGCTCAAACATCAAATCCGTATGGTGATATGGTGCAGGCTGCTCATTTTCCTCTATTCCTGTATACAGAGGTAAATAATCAACTTCAGTGCAATTTAGTAGAGGAGGCTCTTCGAATTGCGATAAATCTCCTTCTTTTAGGAACTTTAGACCAAATGGAGGCCATCCGGGGATTCTAGGAGAATTATTTGGGTCATTTGATTGTTCTGTCGGTTGGTCTGCCGGTTGGTGGTCAGTTGGTTGGACAGGGTCCATTTTCGAGTGATCGGTCGGTTGGGTCGATATTAGTGGCGGTTTTAGCTTTTGTTCATGTTTCATTCTATCTTTTCCTGGTTTTGGTCCCGTTTTACGTGGTGACAAGTAAACGCACTCAGTCCCACGGGATACACACCGTGTACACTCGGGGACGTTCTTATCGCATTTGAGCTTGCGCCGACGACACGCAAGACACGCCACTTCTTTGGGTGTGGTATTTCGTGCATTTTTCTGTTGCATTGTGGATAGAGGAACACAACCAGTGTGTGAAACAGAATTTAAGGTAAGCAAATTGTTGATATTAGTGCGGTCAATTGGGAAAAAAGAGATGATTCACTATATGGGTACCCCAGATTGATGAGGTGGAAAAAATTAGAAATATTGTCGGTCGTCGCGACTCAATTAATGAAGCTCGTTAGATTGTTACAAATGGGTATAACTAAGTCTAACAGGGTAGAGGAATTCACTTGGTTCACCAACTAATGGGTGTTTCATTACTGGTCGATATATGAGAGTTGCTCTGTTGTTCGTCACGTCGCTCAATCGGTTGCTGAAATCAGTAGTAATCAACTTACTTGTTTACTCAGGAGTCATTGAATGACTCGCCTCGCTCGTCATTCGCTCAACTTCATTCAATTTCTTCATTCAATTTCTCAGTTTATGACAAGCGAACATAGTTGAACTTGCTTCGCTCGCCATGATTCACTATATACATTCAACGTCCCAAATTCAACAACAACGATTGAGAGGACCCACTAGACTCACCCGGGTGAGATCCATTTGGAAGATAAGTCACATTTGGCGAGGCAGCCAAAGTTTGAGCAATCTCCTTCGAAGCCTCTAATCTTCTAATCAACAGCAAACCGTCACCAGCCTTATCTAAAGCCTTGGAAACGTGCTCAGCAGCTTCAGCTTCTCCCTCGGCACGGATAACAGAAGCTCTTCTCTCCTGTTCAGCCTTTTCAACCGTGAACTTGGCTCTTTCAGCGTCCTGCTGGGCAATTTGTTTTTGTTCAACAGCTCTCGTGAACTCGCTACCGAACGTCATGTGAGTGATCGACACATCTTCAAGTTTGATTTGGAACTCGTTAGCCCTGGCTTCGAGCTCACTTTTGATTCTAGAAGAAACAACCTCTCTCATGGTGATAAGCTCAGCAGCATCGAATTGAGCCACAATTGTCTTCAACACTTCATTTCCAATAGATGGCAACACACGTTCATCATAATCCAATCCGAGATTTTGGTAGATGAGTGGGAGCTTTGGAACGTCAGGTCTGTGCAAAACTCTCAAAGTCAATGACACAGTTTGCAAGTCTTTAGAACCAGTGGTAGTGGTGATAGTTCTTGGTTTTGTTCTCACATCGAAAATGATTGGCTTTTGTAACCATGGGACAACAAAATTCAGTCCTTCACCAACAACTTGGGGTTTGATACCGGAGAATCTGTCGAAAATGACAGCTCTTTGTCCGCCTGCGGGAGTAAATGTTAGTAAACGAACAACGAGCAAAATAAGAGCAAGGGGGACTCGTGCGAGGAATGGGTAAGAGAAGGGTGATTGAAAAAAGCGATTTTTGAAATCCTATCGCCATTCACCAGCAGCAAAGCACGGCATTTGAGCCGATCTGCACCTCAGTTCATCTTCCCTTACCTCTCTCTCACTGATCACTCAACTCTCTTTATAATCAATATTTCACGTACCCTTAACATCATACAAAGAATATTGGGCTGCCATAACGGCCGCTCCAACTGGGAGAGCCAATCTCGAGATCACGTCGGCAACTCTTGACATGATTAATTATAATTGCTGAGGTCTGAGTAAATTGTCTGAATTATTATCAAATACTTTTGTTTTATTTGCCTTCACGAATTATATGGAAAAAAAGTCGTCAAAAAAAAAGCCAGCATGGAAAACGTCGATCGACGCATTCGACGCCTTCACTTGTTCAAAGTCAAATTATGTTGTCTGGTTTCGACTCTACAAATGACGATTCGCTTGATTTAATCACTTCTTATTCAATCTACACACTCAACACCAGTAAATGAATCACGATCGACTAGCCTCGTTTGTTCTTCATCTACTCGTCACTCGTCTCCTCATCCCTCGTAGTGACACCCGACTCAGCAAGCAACTTCTCAATCTGAGGCGGACTCCAGATCTTCAACACCACCTCCCCCTTCTCATTCAATCCAATCGTAGAAAACTCCACTTTCTCACTAGTAAGCTTATTACTATCTGTAGTGTTACTCAACACTTTCAACGCGAGATGCTGAGCCTCAGACAACGTCAGATCATCCTTGTAATCCTGTTTGAGCAAAGTTTGTGCACTCGAATTATTAGCACCGATACTCGTTGCTTTCCATCCCGAGTAGTTACCAGATGGATTGGTAGTAAAAAGTTGGAATCCATAACGATCATCGTAACCAGCAAAAATGAATGAAACACCAAACGGACGCAAACCTCCATGTTGTGTGTATCCTTGCTTCACATCACAGATGCGCTTAACAAGCGTCTCGATTGGTATATCTTGACCGTAAGTCTTGAGATACTGTTGAGCAGTGTACCGCACGTGATTGATCAGAATTCCAGCATCTGCAGTCATTCCAGCAACTGCACACACCGTTTTGTCATTCAAAACATACAGTTTCTCTGCTGAAGTGTCTTGTTCAAGCAACTTGCTCGACACCTTACGTTCTGCCGCGAGAACAACACCGTCTTTTCCCATAACGGCAATAGCTGTTCCTGCGTGATTTATCGCCTCCAGGGCGTACTCCACCTGGTAGAGTCTCCCTTCGGGCGAGAAAATTGTAGTTCTGCTATCGTATCTGCGGGACATGCTGTGTAGGGGAGTGCAATTGATGTAAAGAGAGTGTCGATGTGAATTATACTTTGATTTCTGAAGTTGAACTAGTTTTCGCCTTCAGAGAGCTGGCACGGGACGAAATGGCAGAAAAATATCTAGTCTCTTTTTTGGTTCACGTGATCGCTTTCGCGTGCGCTTTTGATGCTGCTGCTTCATTGGAAAACCGCAACGTCTCAAATTCGACGGCCCGGTTTTGCAGTTTCAGTCATTGGGAAGAGGATGTTGGGCAAGAGATGCTTGGAGTGGGCAGTCAAAGTAAAGAACGGTTCGAGTGACAAGATTCGTCTCTCATTGGCTAATTGCGATCGACGGTTCCGTCATTTGCTTGCGGTGTCCACCTCACACCCCCTGCCGGCCGGCTCATGGCAGATGGCGGAAATTATTTGAAATATAATCACACTAAAATTCTAAATAATAATCCTTGCTCAATTACCACGGCAATTGAATTTGTCAATAGGACATATTGCTGGAACTCAAACTAGCAATCACAAGCGATTGCACTAATTGATAAGTGACGCGTAAACAACGCCTTCTATTATTCGGTGTTTGTGTCACTAATTGAGCACCAAACCCGTGCTTATCCAGTTCTGGCTGTACCCAGTTGATGCGTTCCAAGTTGTTGAATAGGCTTCACATCGGATCAGGCCGTGAATCGGAGGACCCCAGTATGAGTACGAACTCGGATGTCCAGCAGACACAGCCGGTGGCTAAAACTGCTCAACAACAACAACAAATTCAGCAGCAACAACAGCAGTTCTTGCACAACACTACAACGGCACTCAATATGGACTTGGCAGCTCATTATCCTGGCTCCGTTGGAGTCGGGTCTTCTTCCGGGACAGAACAAATTCTAGACGAAGCACAATTGGCTGCTCAGCAGCAACAATTGGCGATTTTGCAACATATGCCGTCGTATCAGGCAATTATACAGCCAAATTACGTTCAGATGCAGAGAATCGCTGGCGGCTCGCTGTTACCACAAAGATCAACTGTTTCAAAGGGAAAGTACTCTCTTTCGGACTTCACCATCATGAGAACGTTGGGAACCGGTTCTTTTGGTCGTGTTCACCTGGTCAAATCCGTTCATAACAACAGATACTATGCTATCAAGGTACTAAAAAAGGCCCAGGTTATCAGGATGAAACAGGTGGAACACACTAATGATGAGCGTAGAATGCTGAAACTTGTCGAGCACCCCTTTCTTATCCGGATGTGGGGCACTTATCAGGATTCCAAAAACCTGTTCATGGTTATGGATTATATCGAAGGTGGTGAATTGTTCTCATTGCTGAGAAAGTCTCAAAGATTTCCAAACCCAGTCGCAAAGTTCTACGCAGCAGAGGTAGTGCTGGCACTCGAGTATTTGCACTCACACAACATCATCTACAGAGATCTCAAGCCAGAAAACATTCTTCTGGACAGAAACGGCCATATTAAGATCACCGACTTCGGTTTCGCAAAGGAAGTGGAAACAGTTACTTGGACATTATGTGGTACTCCTGATTACATTGCGCCTGAGGTGATCACCACCAAACCTTATAATAAGTCTGTTGATTGGTGGTCTCTCGGAATCTTAATTTTCGAAATGTTGGCAGGTTACACTCCTTTCTACGATCAAACTCCAATGAAGACCTATGAAAAGATTCTTGCTGGAAAAGTTCATTATCCTTCACATTTCCATCCCGATGTTGTTGATCTATTGGCCAAACTCATAACCGCAGATCTTACCAGAAGACTCGGTAACTTACAAAATGGACCTGCAGACATTAGAAACCATCCCTGGTTCAGGGAGGTTGTTTGGGAAAAACTTCTTCTCAAGGACATTGAGACTCCTTATGAGCCTCCAATCACCGCTGGAGTGGGTGACACTTCTCTTTTTGACCATTATCCGGAAGAGCAGCTCGATTACGGTGCTGCTGGCGAGGATCCGTATGCCAAGTACTTTGTTGACTTTTGAGTTGCCAGGGTGTATGACAAGGTGCAAATGCACATTATTTTTTGTTTTATTGTATTGTCGAATATGTTTGTTTTTGATTTTTGATGAGTGAGTCATGAGCAGGTGGTTGTGATCAGAGCGAGTCATCTGAAACATGGCTCTCTCTGTCGAAGAGTCAAGTTAAAGTGCGAACGGATGGAGTCCTGTCGCTTGAGTAGCTTTTTCCTGTCACTTTTTCCCGCTTCGTGTCGAAACAAGTCATTTTTATAACAACGATTAAGTGAGTTCTGCTCGAAAGATGTAGTGCGAACCAACATGACGAACGATTCGATTCATTTGGGTCTCCTGAGTAGAACGAGGAGTCAAAATTCTTGAAGTTAGAAAAGTGGTTTGTGATGAGTGTTGGGATGGCCAATTTGCTTGCAAATTACTACATTCTTGTTGAATCAAGCCTTGCAATACTCGTGGATCAGCATGCCTTGTTTGGGTACTCTCGTTTTGTTTCGCTTGTCAGCCGCTCTTGCTACCACTTTTTTGCCAACCACTAATAATTCAACCAATACTAACTAACACTTCAACACAAAGCCATTTAATAGTCTATCAGTGTAGGAAAGAACCCTTCTGTGTTGTTAATGTCATGATATTCACTCCAAACTCTTCAAACTATCCGCTTCGCTCTTCTCTCTTGTCATTCGCTCGTCATTTTTGCTCCCATTTTTTGGCTCCCACTTTTTTGCTACCATTTTTTTGCTACCATTTTTGACCCCTTTTTTAATCCCCGATACACGATTTAATTACTACTACTAGAAATATTATTCCCCTTCCAACAACTCCCCATCTGATTATTCCCTCCTATTCGAACCCTCCCCAACAGCAATGTTCACCAGCCTTTCTCGTTCCAGACGCAGAGCGAGAAAAGATCCTGTTTCAGACGAAGCGCCGTCTTCATCCAATAACCGCGATTCCTCGTCCTCCTCCAAACTCTCCTCGTGTTGCACAAGTATCACCAGCAACCTCAAACAACTGGAAAACGCCAGCAAAGAAACTGTGAGAATCACATCGCCATTGAACCCGGACAAAATCACCAAAAACTCACGACAGGACCGTGAAGAACTGCTAGGAATTGAACGGGAATTACTCTCTGTCATTGATGACCTACACACGTCTGGAACCCTGAAAAAAAGAGTGTTGGAAAATCTTGTTGTCAACACATTTGGAGTGTTGAGATGCAACTCCGGGTTCGCAAATGAACGTCTTATTGAAACCGATAATATCGAACTCTACGAAAAGGTACAAACCTTAGTCAATTCTCTCATTTCGTTTGTAATGACAATGAGTCAGACAGAAACGAATTCCGATTCTCAATCCGCCAGTCGCGTTGCTAGTCTTCATGAAGTCTCCCTAGCCGATGACGAATTTATGGATGTTCAGCAGTTTGACCCTCCTGTACCACCTTTTGCCAACAGTTTAAACCACGTCCAGCGTCAAAGATTCGTCTCAAATACACCGCCATTTAGTCGCCGTCTTTTTGAAAATAGGCAGTTCCAACAATTGCAACCATTGGCTCCACCTCCAATGGTAGCATGCCACCATCGCCGACCACGGCGTAGCGTCTCCACGGCCGCTCCAGGCATATACCACACATACAACTGCAACGATTTGAATCCATACGATGATATATATGGATCCAACAATTACGAAAGCGTCAGATCAAGTCCATACAGATAGAGGCGAGTCATGGTGGAAACGCAAGCAACCATGTATGACTCGTGATGTCAGACTGATACCAAGAGACACAAGAGTTTATATATTATATATATATACAGGCATAGTTATTTTTCAACTCTCAAAAGAACAGAAGCAGCACGCAAATTAGCACGCGAATGAGTCTACTCTAGCACAATCTTGGCTCCAAGTCCTTCCAAAGTGGCCTTGATCTTTTCAGCGTCCTCCTTCGAAACGTTCTCCTTCAAAACCTTTGGAGCACTTTCGACAAACTTCTTAGACTCCACAAGGGAAAGACCCAACAATGACTTGACCTCCTTAATGATCTTTGGCTTGGACTTGGCGTCGAACGAGTCCAACTTGATGTTGAAAATGGTCTTCTCTTGAATCTCTTCCTTGACCTCCTCGGCCTCGGCAGCAGCAGCAGCAGGAGCGGCAGCGGCAGCCGAGCCAGCAGCAGGGAATGCAATGTCGGGAATGTTCAATCTGGTCTTGAGTTCTTGAATGAGCGATGAGGTCTCCAACAAGGTCAATGTGGAGATTTGATCCACAATTTGGGCAATCTTTGGGTCAACTGGCTTCGACTCAACAGCAGCACCTTCAGCTGTAGCTGCAGTAGAGTTGAGTCTCACGGAAGCTCTAACGACACTATGGAAGGTGCGATGTTAGTAAAATGTTGCTTTAGTTTTTCAACTCAATGTGTAGTCATTATTACTCACCTTTGGGACGAAAGTCTGAGTATCGATCTCGACGATTGTCTGAATCCTGCCAACATCTCTAAAATGGTGTGTCTGTGTCTTTAAATGCGGTTCTGGACGATGTTATTGACTAATCTGACATATAAATAAGCTGACCTAGCTTGGTCGAATCGCAAATTTTTGGAGAGTGTTGAAGATTTGAAAATTGAAAAAAAAATGTGTTAACTTTCACGTGTAGTGTTGTGACGTTTATGCAGTGGTAAAAAATTCCATAATAATTATGTAATCCATTACCAAATTATCTCGTTGAAACTACTTTTTTTTTATCATGTCTTCGAAGAAAAAAAGTTCAAAGAGGCAAACTATAACAACTTAAAAAGACATCCCAACTCAGCTTGGTGAACACATAAGTGCACTCGGAGAGTAACAACAATGTCGTTCAGATTCTGTGCAGAATGGTAAGTGCATCCATTTTCTCCGTTTCGCGTTCCCAATCCCTTACTAACACCTCTTAGCAACAACATGCTTTATCCTAAAGAGGATAAAGAAAACAAAAGATTGTTGTACCAATGCCGGAACTGCTCGTACTCGGAACTTGCCGACAATTCCAAAGTGTACCGTCATGAGTTGATCACAAATATCGGTGAAACCGCAGGTGTGGTGGAAGATATTGGTTCTGATCCTACACTACCAAGATCTGACAAGACGTGTCCCAAATGTAATAACAATGACTGTGTCTTCTTCCAATCTCAACAAAAGAGAAAAGATACGAGTATGGTGTTGTTTTACGTGTGTTTGGAATGCAAAAATGTGTTTAGAAGTTGAGAGGGAAGGCAAATATGTGTATTATTAGAGCTGTGAAATATTTATTAATTGACGAATAGCGTTTCGAATCGCAACGTAAACTTGAGACATCGTCATACAAAGTGCGCCTTGTTGTACTGTCTAAGCTGCCGTTTACTTGCAGTCACGTGTCATCAATTTATTCAACACTCGCCAGCAATAAATAATAAATAAATAATTCAACAATCAGCCAAGTATAAAAGTACAGTACATACAGCACAAACTCACAAGTAAAACTGATGGAAATTGTTTGTTGAACTTCCAGCGCTCATATTTATTCCCAAGTTGTTAGTTGCTCCTGCTCCAGCAGACGAGACATTCGACGTTCGAATCGATTGTAACGATCCTTGTAATGAATTTGTCAACGAAGGAAGCATTATCTTGTCGTTGTTGTTCGTTGTCGTCGCCGTCGAGTTTGTTGTCGTCGCGCTATTGTTGTTCGTCGTATAATTATACGAATAACTAGACGACGTTATTGGGTGCGGAGGACTGTTTGTTCCCGAATTTGGAGAAAAAGCTTGTTGTTGTTGCGGCGGTCTATTAAGAGTGTCTTTCAGAGCCGCAATAATCTTATAGTAAGCCTCTTCTTTGTGCGCGTCAGATAAATTCGAGGATGTATTGAGATGTAGCAAGAGATTATTGATCTCTATATGAAGTAAATTCAATCTTTGCTGTTGATTTGCTCTAGCCTGACTCTGTGAAACAACATTACCTGAGTTAGAGCTTGCAGACGTTACAGAACTGCCACTCGTACTGTCAGAATATAAAGGTTTTGGCGATGACGAAGACGACGAAGACCTCGAAGAAGTGGTGTTTTCAGGGTGTTGATGTTGTTGTTGTTGCGAGTATTGATTGAAGTTATTTGGCAACGGTAACTGAAATTTGGAAATCGATTGTTGTTGAGGTGGGAAAGACGATTGCGACTGGGTATTGACGGTCTGCGCAGCGATAAGAAGTGAATTTGTAGGTCCAAAGTTCAATCTCTTCAAAGACTCAGATTTGACAGAGCCGGTGGCAAGAAGTGGTTTCCCATGTTGCTGTGTTGACGGATTTGGCGTAGAACCAGGAGTTGGAATTACCGAGGTGTGGCCATGGGAATCGGAATTTGCTGTAGTGGACGAACCATTCAAAGGATAGATTGGATGGTTATGTTGATCGTTGACCACCACTATAGACCATTTTTTAGCTCTTAGCGAATAGTTAGCTCTGATTCTAAAGGGACAATTATTTTTTTGCCTTTTTGAGATTTCTTTAACCACTGATTTCGATTTTTTACCAGTAGTCGTTGAAGATCCCGATGCAAAACTGTGAGAGTGTTTACATTTGAACACTATTTTAGTATCATCAGAACGTTCGATAACGATATTGATTCCTTTCATGAGTAACTGTGAATGTAACCATGGTTTGATAGCCTGTTTATCGTCAAAGTATTTTTTTTCAAGCATAAGCGCAACTGGCGAGGAGTTATTGTTTGAAGGCGAATTTATTTGTTCAGAAACAAAGCCTGTTTGTGAACGCGAGCGTTGTTGCTGAGGGTCGAATTTCTGTTCAGGGCCCGTACCAGCGTCGGGTGACGGGTTTGAAGTGCTCATGGCAGACGGAGGCGTGTGGAGTTGAAAATCCATAAGCGATAGGGGATGTTCTGAGTGATGTATATTTGAAAAAACATAAAAGATACTGGAGAGGGAAAAGAGGGGAAAAGGGCTGCTGCAAAAGATATATATATATTGTAGAACAAGAGAAAAAAAATGAGTGATAAAAAGAGGGGACGTTTACGCGGGGGCTAACTGTTAGCCCCACCACCAGTTGAGCCCAGGGGGAGGGCAAAAAATTCATCGGTTTTATTTGAGGGGCAAAGAGGAAAAACAGACAGCCGGTATTGTCTAAGGTGTATTGTGTGAGAGGGCGCTTTATTGTGCGGATTTCGTGCATTGATGGCAGGTGGAAATTTCACCCTATGAGGGTGCGCGGGTCGCATAAATATCGGAATCCGCGAGTGCGGACAATTTCGGAGGGGTGAGAAAATGGTGTGGAAAAATCAGGTGACCGGGCTCCAGCAAAACGCCAGCGAAGCGAGTTGTTGGTGTTTCAGCTGGGGGAATGTGAGTGAATAGATGGAGATTAGTTGATAGGTGTATTTACGTTCAACCACAAGCTCATCACTTGATCTGCTCGTTGTTCGCTTGTCTGGTTATCGGATTCCGACATGGCTGAGTCACCCCGGGTGCAACGGACCCCCTTCTAAACCCCCTCTGCGGACCCCCAAACCCGGACCCCCAAATCCGGACCCCCAAACCCGGACCCCCACTCGTCGGACACCAATGAGTCGGAATCCGAACAAATATCCCCTCTCCTTACTCGGAGTGCATTCTCGCGTCCTCCGAGTCACCCCCTCTTTCGCGCTTCCCCGCGCACGGCTGAGGAGGGGGTGCGAGTATACGGGTGACGAACAGACGAACAGATGACGAAGAAATAACTCGCTTGGTTCATTTGCGAGCGCGGAGTTGGGTTTGTCAAAGTCACGCATGAGTTTGGGTCAATGTGGGTTCTGTAGCATTAGGCTGGGCAATTTCCATCCCACACCTGCACCCTTGTGGTGTCACACCTGAGACCGGATTTGGTAGCAGGACGAATCACCAGCAACAGAAGAAGAACATAGCAAGTGGAATGGCTGGAGCATTGTTGATCCAGCGTTGGCATCCAACGATTGAACTGAAGAATAATCAGTGTTTCAGCATCACCGAAAGTGAAAGTTTCACTTCACACGATGTAAAGTCATCACAATTAGTGAGTTAATGTACAAACAATACATTCTAACTGAACTACAAACTGTCAAGGAATGCAAATCTCACTCGCTCCAACCTCCCTCGCCTCGCTCAGTTCCTGTAAATGAAATATTACTTGTGAAACAACTTATTTACTCTACAGAACAAGCTATTCGGTCCGCCTAGTCAAATTGATGAATGGTTCGCTTCGCTCGTTATCATTTTCTCTTCCTCTGCGGCCGAGCATTCTTACTTCTTCTCTGATCCTTCTCCACTCTGGCCTTTCTGATCTGCTCAACCGATCTCACCTCATTCTTAGCACCACCCTTCTTCATCCATCCCTTCACTTCACGACCACCGTCAACAGCCTTCTTCACCTTCTCAACCTGTTTCTCATAGTTGTCTCTCTTTCTATCAGGCAATTTTGGAGCCTGTTGTTTGTTGTGCTGGAATCTTCCACCAACTCTGCGTCCCGTCAATTCACCACCATTACGGCCACCGACTTCTGGTGCACCAACCTTGAAGCTAGCATTGTTCTTTGTCTTCCAGTCGTCGAACTTACCACTTCTGTAAGAGGCTGGAATCTTCTGTCCACTTTCTCCAATAATGTACTTCTTATCATCTTGAACCTTCTTATACTTTCCGGCCTTTTTATCCCACAAAACCCGTGCTGTTTGCTTCTGAAATGAAACTTTCTCGTCTTCAGCATCAATATCAAACGTCGCACTATTGGCAGCATTGACAAACCCGCTGTCCAGAGACAATTGTTGGTCCTGAATAGCAGAAGCTGGAGCATAATGAGGCAGGAAATATGTAGGATCCCTAAAGTTCTTGCGTCCTGTAGTTGCCGAATCCCTACCGAGAAGTTCATCACCGTCTTCAAACTCCTTTAAGAGCTCTTCCTCGTTCACGTTGTAGCCAACCTCGGCCGACGATCCTGGAAGAATCTCGTCTTCCAAATTGTGAGACAATCCAGAGATTCTCTCCAACTCCAACAACTCACGACGTTCACGTGCACGACGCTCCACAGGAGCGATTTGTCGTCTACGTTTGTTCATCAGCATAGCAAGATTATCGTCGCGACGTCCAAACTCAAAAACGGTCTCTTTATGGACTCTATTTTGCAATTTTGCAAGAAACTCGTCTTTGGCCTTCTCTGCGCTCTGTCCAAATAGCAGATTCTGCTCGTCCCAGCCAAATCCAATAATCTCTTTAGCTCTACGCAAAGATTCGGCAGAAGCAGCAGAACGTGTACGGAAGTACAAACGTTCACCCTTTTCAGCAACAGATTTCAACGTACGAGCATCGTAATTGTGTTTCATGATTGTCTCGTAAAGCTCCTGCATAGCTTCAACATTGCTCCGCGGACAACTTCCCAGCACTAATCTGTCTGTGTACGAAATACGAGGTTCGTCAAACCCACCAAGACTGCCGTGTTCTTTCTCGTAACGGTCGGCAAGCAAATTACGTTTCTTCTCGTGCATTGGAGTCAGCAGAACTTTGCGGCCCAAAAATATCTCCAAATCCAAAAGATATGGAAGCTCAGCCTCACCCAAAATCGAGTAAGCCCAACCGGTGTGGCCCGCACGAGCCGTACGACCAACACGGTGCACAAAGATCTTGGAAGACGAAGGAAGCGAGTAGTTAACCACATTGGCAAGGACAGGAATATCAATACCACGAGCAGCAACGTCTGTCACCACAAGCAATGGACAAAGTCCCATTCTAAAGTTGAGCAACTGTCTACGACGAGCGTACTGGTCAAGAGAACCGTAAATGTAGGCGGTAGCATAGCCAGCGTCACGGAGAAAAGCGGACACGTACTCGACATGATGCTTTGTCGGCACAAAGACAATTGTCGAGTGTTCTGTTGGAACCTCATTGGCCTTTGGAAGCTTTTTAGGCCTTCCATTACGCTTCTTACGACGCTTTTGTTTAGCCTCGGTGTCCACTTCCAAATCTGAGTCGGATGAGTCCTCCTGGTTCGTAGCACTTTCAAGCCTCAACAGCTGCTCCCTCGTGGCCACAGGCATCTTGATAACGTCTTGAAGAAGTGTTAACAAATTAGCCTCCCTCTCGTTCTTCTTGGTGCTGATGAAACTCATTTGCAACTCGTCAGAAACTTTACTCTCCGAGTCCAAACGAACAAGAACAGGATTCGACAATCCAGCTTTGGCAAAGTCCACCAACGAGCGTGGAAGAGTAGCCGAAAACAGCATCGACTGACGACGAGTAGGCAAAGAAGCTAAAAGCTCGTTCAACTGTTCTGCAAAACCCATCTCAAACAATCTATCAGCTTCATCGTAAACGATATACTCAACAGTCTTGAGGTCCAACTGCATTTCGGTCTTAAGATGCAAAAAACGACCTGGAGTCGCCACAATCACGTCTGGGTTCGCCATCATCGCTCCAAACTGGTCTTCAAGTGAGTCTCCACCAATCAGAAGCAACGAACGCAGATCAGAACCTTTGGAAAATTCCTTTAATTGTTTGTGAGTTTGCATAGCCAACTCTCTCGATGGAGACAGAACAACAGCACGAACACCAATTTTGGCAACGTGAGTCTTCAATTTCTCCACTAATGGCAGCAAAAACGCTGCTGTCTTACCAGAACCTGTCCGTGCCATACCAACAACGTCTCTGCCGCCCATAATCAGAGGAATAGTCTTACGCTGGATCGGAGTAGGCTGTTTGTAACCTTTTTTGGATAAACTAATCAACACGTTCTTCGACAGTCCAAAAGATGCAAATGAACCATTCTTGGCCTTCTTGCCGGTCGTTTGGGAAACAGCAAAGTACTCGAGATCCCCATCCCGATCTCCATCAGCCTCGGTGTCGGAAAGTTCGAGATTGCGGAACAAGTTGCCAGAGTCCACACTGCTCACACTTTTCGTTGTGTTCTTCTGTTTCTTGCGTGCTGGCTCGCTCGTCTTTTCATTATCTTCCTCATCACTGCTCAAGATCTCGTCTTGAACTTCCATCTGGTTGCCGCTATGTTCGTCGCCACTCGACTCGACATCGCTGTCAACAGCGCCAGACACCAAATTCGATGCAATATCGTACTCCTCGTCACTGCTCGACATCTGTGTAGTTGTTCCACGTACAAAAGATTCGGTTATTAATGGTGATAATTGTATTCAAATCTTTAATAAAAAAAAAATAAAAAAAAAATTTATTTGAAAAATATTTCATGAAATTTTTCAGCCGCACAAAGAAAAATCAATTATCAAAAAAAAAAAATCAAGGATCATTTTTCATTAACTCAAGCAGATGACAGTGCAAGCTTGTCTTCTATTTATCTGATTACAACAACAACCTCACTGAAAACCTATGAAATGCAACGAAACTGTAAGCGCAGCATTTTGCTTCTCTCGGGGCCAAAAATATGGCCTCTGAGATAAGTATCCCGTTCATCAAACACTTATAACTAGCTTCGCTCCTCGTTTCGTCTTACGATCTGTTGTAAGGATGATAACTTCTTCTTCCACGGTTACCCCCTCCCCGAGAGTTGGAATGGCCACCGCCATTGCGGCCACCCCGTGGGCCACGACGACCAGGGTTCCTGTTCTGTCTCAATCCTCCCTTTGGCCCAGAAGGCAAGTTTGAAATCTGTTCCTGTGGATTTGGAACATCGTCATCGTCTCTGTTGTCTCCACGACCATCAGATTCCGGTCTCTGATACGTCGATTGGTCTCCATTGGCTCCTCCATCCTCGCCCTGAGAACCGTCTCCTCCAGCACCTCCCTGTTGTTGCTGCATCTGTTGCATTTGCATCCAATATTGTTGCATCTGTTGCATTTGTTGCCAGTATTGTTGCATGGAAGCAGGATCATACATGTTACCCATTTGCGTGTACTGGTTCATCATGTTCGGTTGACCGTACTGCATTGACTGTTGAGCCATCATGCCTGGTTGAGCACTGTAGCCTGCGCTTTGATATCCATTGTTCTGTCTCTGTTGGTTCCGTGGCTCTGCGCGCTTGATTTCCATATTTTTACCGTGGAATAACACATACTTGTTCTGTGTCACTCTGTCAACAGCATCAGGAGAATCGTACGTAACAAATCCATATCCTCTTGACCGACCAGTGTCCTTGTCTATCATCAATTGCGAGTCGATAATGTTACCAAATTGTTCAAAATAAGCAGTAAACTCTTCCTCTGTCACATCTGGAGCAATACCACCCACAAAAATCTTACCAGTCTTGTCCTGTTCTTCTTTCGGAATGGCACGTTTAGGATCGATTAATTTACCGTCTAAAATGTGACTCTTTTTCAACACAGCATCCACACTGCTTGAATTGGCAAATGTCAAGAATCCAAATCCTCTAGAACGTCCTGTACCATTATCCTTCATAATTGTGAGATCAATGACGTCACCAAATTGACTGAAATACTCTTTCATTCCTTCTTCAGTGGTTTCCCAGTTCAAACCTCCCACAAACATCTTTCCTTGATCCTTGGATTGAATGTCTGCTTTAACCGAATCTTGAAATTGTCTTGGCTGCGGAAGGCCTGGCATTCCTGGCATTCCTGGCATTCCTGGCATTCCTGGCATCTGTGGTAATGGAGCTGTCGCAGAGGCACTTGCAGCTGCAACGGCAGCGGCCGCTGCTGCCATCTGTGATGGTAATTGCTGTGCTGGAGGAGGTGGTGGTGGTGCAAGGCTGGAGTATTCATCATTTTGACTCGGATCTTGCCCTGCAGGTTTCAATTCTGTTGTTTCCCCTTCTGTGGTTTCTTGTTTCTCTTCTTGTGCCGGTGGTGGTGGTGGTGGTGGGGCTATTTGATCATCATCGTAGATGTCATCAAAAAGAGCCTCGTCGTCGGAATTGGACATTGTTGTAGTTCTATTAGCAAATGACTAAGTTAGTTAGGTAATTAAGGAGCGATTTCCGTCTTTTTTATTAGTTCTAACTAGCGTTAAACACGGGTCGAAGTATAAAGCTATGAACCTTAAATATTTTAATATACAGTATGGACTTGATGAACTATTGAATCAAAGAAATGTTTTTCTTTGCAAATCGTCTCAAACTGTTTATAATCGCTTAATGCACAATTGAATAGCAATGGGTCAACGACTTTTTGCTGATTTGTGTATTTTTCGCACTATAATACCCACGGGAAGCTAGTACTTGAAGAATGAATGGTAAATTTGACTATATTAAATTTTGGGAAAAACAGCTCCTTTATACATTGTTCGACAAATTTCTCGCCACCAGTCATAAGCCGGGTAACCGCGACAATATTTTGAGTTGTGTTAAAGGGGTGTTCAATCACAAGCAGATGTAATGAAAAAGAGTAATCCAAACCCTTGATGGTCTTGTAGAGTTGTCATACTGAGTTGTAGATAATCTTGTTGTAAACCTCGATGATGTTTTCACAGGATAAATTTCTCTCCAGAAATAAAAATTAAAATATAAAAAAAGCTTTATGGGAAGTATTCTCTCTTTAAGATTCATCATAAACAATCAACTTTGGCAAGTATTATTCCAGCGTTGGAACTTATAAACCCAATCAACTAGCTTCCCGACCTTGTTACCACCATCTCCTATATTCTAGTGAATTTCTCTATTGATTTCATCCGCTACAGCTTACATAAGCGGTATCCCTAAATTTTTTTTTTTTTTCTCTTTCCTTCATCTTTGATCAAACCCTACTAAACTCTTGTGCAGGCTAAACAACTGCTTACACACTTACTTCCCCTCCTTCTCATGAAAGAATACTTGATCTACATGTCGCAGTCGCACCCCAATTTCCGTAAGGCGGAGTTGGAGTCGCTGGCAGAACTGCACAATCTCAAGGTTGATTTTTCATCGCACACTGAAGAAAGACCTTTTGTTATCGTTCAACTCGAAAATGACCAACAAGCGTTCGATCTGATTGACAGAAGTATTCTTTCGCGCGGAATATACGAACTATGGGGTATGGGAACAACTATGGAAGAGCTTCATGCAGATATCAAAAAAAAATCATGTCAATACTGGCTAGATTACAAGCAATGTTCATTCAGATTTGATAATATTTCGTTTCAAGGAAAGAAGAAAACAAGAGCAGAGCAACTAGAACTTTTTGAATCGTTCGCTTATCTGGAATTTCAAGGAAAAATCAGAATGAAAGGTTCAGATGAGATTTTCGCAATTCTAGAAGAGTATCAGATTATTGATAGAATGCCTGCTCAACAGCCAGATCGACTATGGTTTGGTCGTCAAATCAATGTGAGTGCAAGAACAAAAGGAATCATTGAGAAATATGAGATCGCGAAGAGACCGTACTACGGAACTACAACTTTTGATAGTGAATTGGCCTTTGTCACATGTAATCTGGCACAAGTGAAGAGCGGAGACATTGCTTATGATCCGTTCGTTGGTACGGGATCGTTTGTTTTGGCAGCGGCAGAGTTTGGAGCGTTGACTTTTGGATCTGATATTGATTTCAGAACATTAAAAGGGAAGGGAAAAGGCCGGAAATTGGTTGAGAATTACAAGAAATACAACACTTTGACTCGGTTTGGTGATATTTTGTGCATGGATTTCACTCACAACTCGTTTAGAGAGGATCTCTTGATTGATACGATCATTTGCGATCCTCCATATGGAGTGAGAGAAGGTTTGAAGGTGTGCGGAACCAACAGAGAAGAACGTTTCGAAGGTAAAGAGAATGTTGTGATTGACGGACAAAAAGCCTTTTTGCGCAAGGATTTTATACAACCAAAGAAAACCTACCATTTAGATCTGCTTTTAGACGATTTATTGGGCTACGCAAGCGAAAGATTACCTGTTGGAGGCAGACTTTGTTTCTGGATGCCAGTTGCAAACGATGAAGACATTCCAACGATGATACCTCAGCACGAAAAACTGGAGTTAGTGAACAATTTGGTTCAGGACTTCAACAGATGGTCACGCAGACTTTTGGTTTACGTGAAAAGGGACGAAAATTACACCGGAAAGACGATAACATCGCAAGATCGCAGTGGACCAAACAATTTTAGAGACAGGTATTTTTCTGGGTTCACCAGCAAGACTACTAGCATGTAATTTGATTTGTATATTAAGAGAGTATACAGAATAAAAAGATATATCACCACATTACAAGATGTAAACCAAAAACATCATGATTTGAAATGAGTGATATAACCATTTGCTTTTTTATTTTTTTCTCTTATTGGGTGTTGGAGTTCCCAATCAAAGTGAATTAACCAATAGAACGTAACTGTTTGCCGATAATTTACTCGTCATCCTCGAAAGACTCAATGGTTTGAGCTGCAATACGGTCCAAATCTCTTTGACCGTTCTCAGAGATTCTTCTACCACCCTTTGGAGAGATTTCCAAAACACCAATCTTCTCCAAAGCTTGGAGAGCTCTTCTGTTGACGGAACCAGAAGCGTCAACGTGCTTGCTTGGTCTTCCACCTCTGTTCTTGGCACCACCGTAAAGTTTGTTAAGGGCACCAACACCAACTTGCTTTCTCAAGTAGATGTGTCTAGCAACGGAAGCAGCTCTCTTGTAGAACCATTGCTCGGCTTCTTGTGGTGGGAGCTCGTTACCGGAAGAGGTCTTGACGAGCTCAACGTAACCTGGAACCTCCAGCTTACCTTGTCTTTGCAAGAATTGTGCGTAGGCGTTGATGAACTCCTGGGCTGGGACGTCTCTGTTGGGTGTGTGTTAGTAAGATGAATGTGATTGAGGGAAGGTACAGAGAGTGACTGTAGGGGGACCTGTATCTGGTCACTATGGACACTTTGAACAGTGCATTTCATGAGTTGGTCATCTTTTGAGTCGCTGTTTCAAGATTTACACGCTATGGTTGTGGGCTTTGGCGCTGCTGATCGTTGGGTTATGTATCCTCAAAACTGCTGTCCAACAGTATCCAACAGTGTGCAAATGGTCTCCGTTATTTTCACTCTCCTGTTTTCCGTGTCTTCTGTTTATTACCTACCTGACTGAGTAACCTGGCATCTTGTTCTGATGTGTAGATAGGATCAAGTTGTCTATGTGTATATTGAGTCCTCTAAATCGAATTCTATAGTATGTCCAAAATGGAAGAATTTTATTATTCACAACCGAAACCTACAAAATTCACACCTCAAAATGAAAATTTTCCCAGCTGAAAAATTTCCATGCTCGCGTGGCCATGGAACCAGGCAGGGGATCAGCCCGGTGCTGGCACAGAAGACAGGGGGACACACGGGGAACCTGCCCTGTGTTTCGCGAACCAAAGGGAACGGGACCGTTGCCAATCGAGCGAAACTTCTTCGCGAGGCTGGAGGTGAAAAACTACTTGCCTCAACAGGAAGGTGCAAGGTTTCTGTGACTGCGAAAGTTAACCAAGGTGCGAGGTGTTAACCTGAATTTGATCGAGCATTACTTGAAGGATTCAGAGTGCTATTGCTGGTGTAAGGTAGTGCGGAACGAGTCGAACCGCAGATGGCCCGTAGATAAGAGTTATCTACCCCAATATAACAGTTTTAAACGTGAAGCGATGATATTAAATATAAAAATCAGCAAGGCGAATTATACATTAGTAGATATGTACTCTGTTTTCAACTATACCGAAAAAAAGAGAGGTGATACAAAACAAGAATCTAACTAGCTTAGACCTTGAAACCTCTAGAGTTTCTTCTACCTCTAGCTCTCTCGAACTTTCTGCCCTTGGACATGATTCTTGGAGCCTTACCCTTGTGTGGACCGAAACCAAAGTGTCTAACGGCCTCTCTGGAGTTTCTGGAACCTCTGATGGTCAAAGTGTTAGCACCAGTTGGAGCTCTGAGAGCCAATTGGTCAAGAGTGATAGCCTCACCACCGTTCTTGAGGATGGTGGCCTTGGCACCAGCGGTAAATCTAAGAGCAGCAACAGTAGCCTTTGGGAACTCTTGGAGTCTGATATCGTCAGTGACGGTACCAACAACAACAACAGTCTTCTCAGCGGCACCTTGTTGTCTCAAAGCTCTAGAAATTCTGGAGACAGAAACTGGTGGTCTGTTGATCTTGGACAAGAACAAAGACTTGAGGACAACCTTGTTGAATGGAGCATCGGTACGACCTATAATAAATCTCAGTTAGTATGAATGGTCTCACCCAAATCTCTCTGTTGTCGACCAGCGACAACATTGAGAATATGGGAGACGTTTAACTTCTTTGAATTTTGCTCAATAGTCGCACAGAAGCACAAGTTCTCTCGCAAGAAAATGTCAACGCACTCGCAAAATTGTACAAGACTTAATTAAAAGCCCATAAGATTTGTCATGTCGGCATTTGAATCAAACCAGTCGTTTCTGGAAGATCTAATTTGCACAACAGTTGTCCTTTTAGACTCGTTCTGCTCTGGAGCAAGAACTATAAAGCAAAATTGAAAAATGGTAAACCCCTCCATGTGTTTGATACATACGAGCCAAGAAAGAGTAAAGCTTAACCAAAGACTTGAGGTAAACGTTCTCGGACTTTGGAGCTTCTCTGTGACCAGATCTGATGTGCTGCTTGGTGGTGTGATCTCTACCCATTTTGATGTATAGTTTGCAGTGGATGAAGAAGGAATAATATGCAGTTAGTGAGAGTGAAAAAAAAAATTTTGAATTTTTTAATCGTCTTTCGAGGATGTGAAAAAATTGAAAAGTTAAAAAATTACGGGGCCTTCGAGGACTTGAAGACCTGATGGGAGGCACGTGACTATTCTGATTTATATCAAACTTTGCGGTGCAGAGGTGTAAAAGTTAATTACCTCATATGTGACATAATCAACAGATTCTGTTGGAAACTTGATGACATGAAAAACTAGATTGCCCAGAAATATAGATCGAACATGTTTTGTTCTAGTTCCCTATTGCCCACCACAATTGCATTCAACAGCCCGTAAAATGGATCGTCTAAGGTGAGTAAACACCAGAAATACCCCACCAAACCACTTGTACTAACAAATCACGAAGAACCGAGGAAACTAACCCTAGAGGGATACCACAAGCTAAATTCATTGAAAAAATAGAAGACTTCATAAACCCAACAACATGCACAGATGACGACGTTTCTAATTTCTTGAAAGAACTGCAAATGAGACTCCAACAGTACAAATTCATGGAGGAAAATAAGAAAAATACACTCAACAACCTCAACGTCAAAATACCCGACATCAAAAAGACCTTGGACATGTGCAAACTTCTGAAATCAAAGAAAGAGCAGGAGGACGAAGATCTGGACGAAGGCGAATCAACGGGAGTTATGGACGTTAATTACGAACTGAATGACACGGTTTATTCGACTGCAGAAGTGGATATCAAAGGCCTCAACTCTGTTTCTTTATGGCTTGGGGCAGACATTATGATGGAATATCCAATTTCTGAGGCTATTGATATGTTGACCAACAGACTTGAAGCCGCCGAACATAACAAGACCATCACGACTGAAGATCTGGAATATTTGCGTTCGAACATCACAACAATGGAAGTCAACACGGCAAGGGTTTATAACTGGGATGTTCAAAGAAGAAAGTTATTGAAAAAGGAGGAGGAAAAATGAAGTGTTTTTTATCTTCGGAAAGTATCAAGAATTTGCGCTCCAAGAGTCCGCACTGGAGTGTCTTCTCTTTCGCTATTATCCAAGTTTTCGTCAATGTCGTCGTCGTCTTCAACGACACTATTTGTCACTTGACGTGACTCGTTGGCTGAAGGGACGGCTCCCGAGCTGCTGTTGACGAGGTTCTGGATCTGCGTGTCCAAATCTCTTCTTTTCTTCTTGGTTGTTAATTTCACATAGACGTAATCGATCCATTTGAACTTGGAATTGAGTCCCGGCAATATGTTGTTGAAAAGCAACATTCCGATCAAGTAGCCCACAAAACTTGGCACAGTCGAGCTGATGAGTCCTTCACTCAACAGCAGTTGAAATGCCAGAATCGAATTAACAAAATCGTTAGTGAGAACGATCTTGAAGTCCTCATTGGCATTTTTGAGCTTGACTATGCCAGCAAAATTGAGCTCAAATCTGTATAGTACGGGACTCAGATGCCAGTATTGGTACAACAAACCCGAAACAACTCCAAAAGGCCCTGCGGGAACAAAAAGATTGACTCCCAAAATATTGTACAGCGTCCATGTCAATGCAAACGTTGCAATCATGTTGTAAATGAATAGTACGATCAACACTCTAAGCATTTTTATCGATCCCATAACTCTTTCTAAATGCTTTAAACTCAAAACAACCATTGTTACAGCCACTATAACTTGGGATTCGTTTTGAAACTGCAGCTGAAAACCCATCAGTCGCCAATATTGACCCCATTTTGACAGAAAAGGGTCGTAGCTCAATATAAAGAACGGCTTCCATTCGAGAATTGACACCGCCAGTGGAAGCACAATGAGTCCTGTTGTAATTCCAGCACTGATTGGGAGATTCTTGAACCCGCGCGGAAGAATCGATGACATTGCAAGAGGTGTTGATGGTATTCGGGATGTAAAGGGGTAGATAAAGGCAAACTTGATTTTATAAAAGTAGCTCTATTTTTTCTTGAATTCTCAAAACAAGCTTTTCAAATCGTCGCGTCGATTGTTTTTAAATCGACTTATCGCTCTACTTTTTTTTTTCCCGACCAAACGGGAAAAGATTAGCCTAATGTTCAAGATGGGTTTATTTGCATCAAGTCTTCTTCTTTGCTAATCACCAATAATTCAAGAAGGACGCTGGAAAAAAGCACTCAGTTTTTCACTTTTCTCATCGAACTGGCAATTTGCACATGTCTGGCAACGTGTACGATAGATTAGGACCCCAGGGTCGTGCTCTTCTCAACCAACTCCAGCAACAACCACATCAACAGCAGCAGCAGCAGCATCATTTAGATCAGCTTCACGAGCTCCGCAATCCATCTCAGTTGGATTTTCTGTTTCATGAGATTGCCAATCCAAAACCTGGAACAACTTCACAGCAAATTCTTTCTTATCTGGCATACTACTACCCCAAACTAAAGAATCAAGGAAATGTTCAACTTCTCACAGAAGCATTTTTGAGTTGTCGCTTGTTCTTCAATGACGAAGGACTTGTTTTTTTCCACGAAAATCACCAAATCATCGAATGTTTCAGGTTTGTTGTTGAGAAAAAATTCCAGATCAGCCAACCAACACTACCTTTCTATATGTTTTACCACGGAATACTAGCCGGAGTGCTCAGCTTCTCGGCACGAAACCCAAATAGCGACTGGAAAATTATTCCAGTAGTCACAGGGTGTCTTCTTTCTGTCCAATCGCGCGAGGATTTTGATAGATACCCAGAGAAGTTTCAATTTATTGGCAAAACTGACCACAGTTTCACGGAACTCGCTGCAACAGCTCACGAACGCAGCTTGCAACGACCAGATCTGTGCAAAGATATTGAATGCTTGAATCTTGTTTCTCTGGCGTGTTTAAATGACATCTTGCCAGAAAATCTCATGAAAAGAATGCTACTTATCCAACCGCACCTCACAAAAACCTTAGCTGAACTGGTATTCAATCTCCCCTATGGATTCGATAACACGAGAAGTATTACCAACAACCTCGATTACAAAACCCTAATCACTGAAAAACCTGTTCTCAAGCACCTCAACAAAATGTCATTTTTCTTTACAAAACTGATATCTATTCACCCTAATTTGGCCATTCTTCTCGACGACATCGACCTCTCCTTGAACCGAATTCAGACTTTCAGCGAGATACTATCGGAACGGGCAGCAGGACTGGACCAAACCGATGGCAGCGACACGTGGGTTCTGCTTCGTCACCTTTTTTTCTCGGTGATCATCATGTTTGAGAGCATCTGTACAAAACTACTTGCAGTCAACAACCCAGCTCTATTTCAGCACACTCTTCCGAGATTCAGCAGAAAAGTCCTCACAACCCTCTTCAATATGAGTTTCATCATTGACCGTATTGGAACCGGAGGTTTTGAGTCCTACAACTTCATATATCTCACCACGTTGAGCTCTGTCATAGAATATGATCTCAGTGTTGGAGAAATTATGATCAAATGCTGGACCAGCAAAGTTGAGTTCGGAAAACTCGAAAATTCAGCCGTTGAGAGGTCAAAATTGCTTTTCGACCTCAATTTCATCGAAAAAGTCATCAATTTGGTTTCTGACGAATTGAAGTTTGATACTGTATTGCCGATCATCCACAGTCTTGTGCATGAATCCTCTGATCAAGCCATTCTTGAAACAGCACATTCGGTGATGCTGAAATTCTTCACCATTCTGGACACTTATTCTGAGCAAGAGGAGGGGATTGACGTGGATTACAATCTGAACATGAAGAACATCAAGTCAAAAATACTGGATTATCTGACTTTATCGTTAGATCAGTTTCCAAACCGTTTGTCTTTAAAACAAATAGCGATCATTTTTGAAACATTGGCAAGGACGGTGTTTCCAAGCTCAATCATCTATGAAACTGACAAAATTTTATACAAAGACGTTTTGAATTTGTTGTACAACAGATGTCAAATAAGCGAGCATGTTCTCATCAAAAGTTCCGATTCACAAGTTGGTTTCTTGGACATATCATCAGATTCAGAACAGGAAGCGACTGGTAACTCACCAAAAACGAAAAAAGCTGCTCTGATCTCTCTTCTAATTCGGGTCGTCCCGCTGATTCCTATGGACCAGTTTGAATACTGGCTGGATCTAGTTTATAACAGACTTATTTGTCGTGTTCCCGATAGGGAAGAACGTCTGTTCCTGCTGGATGCTCTCTGGAACTCTCTTCTGGGAACTAACAAATACCATTCACAGAAAGGAAACCTGGGAATCAATTGGTGGTACGAACATGTCAACCCAGAAACGAAACCTGAATCAAGACCAAAGTTATAAAAACCAGATTCAAAAGCAAAGTTATGAGTTTGTGCTCCAAAAAGATTATATATATACGTGATAATAAAAGCTCCCAATTACTCGCTGACTTGCTCAACCCCATCATCGTCTTCTTCTCTGTTTTGGTCGAAGAAATCAACAATCGCGCAGTTTGGATGCAAAATGTAGACCATGTTTGCCTTTCTCTCAGCATTTCTCTTTCTCTGCCATTCTGCCAAACCTGCCGCACGTCTTTCTCTCTCGGCTTTGTTCATACCATCTTGAACAACGTATTCTTCAGGGATCTCCAATTCTCCATCCTGTTCAGGATTCACACACATCAAGATCTTGTCCTTCACAAGTCTTTTAAGCACTTTGAGAGCCGTTTTTCTCTCTGTCCAATATTCGCTCTCAGACTGTATTTCATCCTCGATTTGCAACAGGTACCAGTCAACAAGGAACTCTGCTTTATAACCGCGTGGAGAGTCGGCTTCAGAACGTATACTTTGCTGATCTTTCTCACCAATCTTTCTCACAAACAAATTCATCATCTTGACGTATTTGTCGTATGAAATGGCAATCTTCTTTTGCTGCTGTTCCTGTGTCTGTGATTCCATTTGCTCATCATCGGACTCAACAACCTGTGGAGAATCTTGTTCATTTCTGTCGTTTCTGTTGTCCTCTTCGTCATCTTGGATCTCGATATCGTCTTTCTCGACCCTGATAATAGAATGTCTCAAAAGATCGTAGGCCTCAGCCACAAACCTTGGAGTGATCTCCTCAGTACAGTTTGCTCTGGCGATGGCCTCCGAGAGTCTGATCATAGATTCCAACTGTCTCACAGTGATTCTGTAACTGCTTCTTCCCAATCCTTGCGAGTCATCACTTCTGAGCTCC
The DNA here is from genome assembly GCA_003707665.2 of Ogataea pini. Lineage (NCBI taxonomy): Eukaryota > Fungi > Ascomycota > Pichiomycetes > Pichiales > Pichiaceae > Ogataea > Ogataea pini. The sequence continues at coordinate 127,947 of PPKL02000012.1, read as the reverse complement.
TTATATCTTTCAACCAAATAGTCTCTGGCCTCTTTGGTCATTTTTGGCTTGAAAGTTCTCGCATACTTGATATATCTCAAAAGTTGCTCCTTGGAAAATGGTGGATCAATTGCGTCATCTCTAAGCATATGGAGGTTTACAATGTGGTCTGCTAATTGCGTGTCGATTCTCTCATTGCACTCATCAAGAACAACGAAAAACAGGTCAAATCTCGACATAATAGGAGCAGTCATAGCCAAATTGCTCTTGAGACCAACTTTTGGATTGTATCTTCCTCCAATTGGGTTTGCTGCTGCCAAAATAGACGTTCTGGCGTTCAAAGTCGCATGAATACCGGCTTTTGTGATGGAAATCGTTTGTTGCTCCATGGCTTCATGAATGGCGACCTGATCAACAATATCCATTTTATCAAACTCGTCAATACAACAGATACCATTATCAGCAAGCATCAGAGCACCAGCCTCAATAGTAAGTTCACCACTCTCCTCATCTCTCACAACAGCAGCAGTCAAACCCGCAGCCGAAGACGCCTTACCGGAAGTGTAGACGGCACGTGGAGCAAAACTGGTGACATATTTAAGGAATTGAGACTTGGAAGTGGATGGATCTCCAACGACGCAAACGTTGATATCTCCTCTCAGGTTAATTCCATCAACAGTTTTCTTATGGACTCCACCAAGTAATTGCAATAAGATACCCTTTTTGACCGTTTCATGGCCAAAGACAGCAGGAGCAATTGAGTTCACCAGTTTCGTATAGACATGGTCATCACCAACCATGTCTTTGAGCTCGTTAACCTCCTGTTCTGTGAGCGTATTGAGCAGCATTTCTTGCTCTTTATCGGTGTCCTCTTTGGAATTAGATATCAAATCTTCGTATTCGTTATTGTTGTCCTTGGAAACCATGGAACACACGTGAGAGGCAAAAAATGCAATCTTGTAGGTAAGATCTCTGGCTCCCAAAGATTTAAGACCAGTGATACCCGAGTTCAAAGCCTCTGTGCTGGAAGCCATTCCTCTAGACCGAACGGACATCGGTTTAACACCAGGAAGACCGAGCTGGGTCACGTCTGGGACAACAATTTCAGTACCGGTGAACTTACACTTGTCACCAGGCTTGGCTCTTTCGACGAGTTCACCTCTAAGAATGACGTCAAGGGTTCTAGGCATTGAACCAGTTGGGATTTCGCTTGAATTTTCTTGGATTCTCACTTTTTGCCAGTCCAAAAAAGTAGATTTAGAGACATTCAAAGTCCAAGAGACGTGATTCTCACATGTTGGATTTGAACAACTGGTTGGCTCTGTATATTTGAACGATTGTTCCACATTTTCGATGAGCGTCTTGCACACATCGCACGTGAATGAAGCTTTGTATAGTTCTGGTCTGACTTCACTTGTTCTAGTGACAGTACCTGAGATGGACATGAGCATTCCGATGTTTTCAGCTCGGAGTTCTCTGATTCTGTTCACTGTAGGGAGGTTGTAAAGGGAGATTTGGAAAACACGTTCGGTTATACTTGTTTCCTCCTCGTCTGCCACTTTTGTGGACCGACGCAGAAGTGCTGGTTGGTGTCTTTTCACGACGGTTCTGAGACCGTTGAGCAAATAAGGAATGAATCTGTAGTACTGTTCGGTGATGGCGCTTGCAAGAATACCGTTTTCGACAGTGAGGAGGTGTTGGTAGTCGACATAGATAGTGGCAAGATCGTAATGCGCCATTGCGGCAATTTGGGCCACGTAGATTCTACCGCGGAATTCAGTGTCTTCCTCGACGAGTTCGGGGTCAACAAAGTCTCCTAAGAACTGTTCAAAAGCTTCTTTGACTTTTTCAGCAGTCAAGTCGCTGACTTTTGGAATGGAACTCAAATCCCGTCTTCTACGAAGGACGTTAGCGGGAAGTTCTTCAGTTTCCATTTCATCTTCGGCTCCTTGGACTCCCTGGGCTTGAGGTTGTGGTCTTGTTCTTTCACTTGTTGGGTGGGCTTGTGAATCACTGAGCAAATTCGAGCTTTGAGTACCGAACCCCTGCGAGGACGGTAGCGGTGACGAGGCGATCGTTGTCATGTTGAGCGGGGGTGTATGGAGGATTGAATGAGGATGATTGGAGGGGAGAGAAAGAAGAATGTGGTGGTGATTTTTTGAAACATTGAGATCGTTTTTTTTTCCAGTTTCGCGTAGTTGGATTTAGTAAATTACTCGCGTTGAAATATTTCCAGTTTGGGATAATTAATTGGAGTCGATCGACGATGACGATGACAACGAACGACGAACGACGAACGACGAACGATGAACGACGAACGACAAACGAGTGAGGGTGACGGCGATGACAACGACAGGGAAAGCAAGTCAACAATGAGAAAAGCAAATAGTGAGTAATGGGTGAGTTGGAGTTCCCACTTGAGAAACGAGAAAAAAGACAAGCTAAATACGTCGTGAGTTACTTTAGTGATACGATTCAACCAAATCTAAGGATGTTTCTTCAGATGTTGTTAACGTTCTATTCCAATCCTTGCCTGCTTACAACTATTGTGATTTTACTTTCGCTAAGTTGGAGTGACTAAGTCAAACACTGCTCGTCGACCTTCATCTCGTTTCATTGCCACCGCCACTTGACCTCACATTCTGCACCGCCACTGAATTATTACCCCTGCACCGCCACACAAAAAAATTTTATTTGATAAATTTCTACAACCGTTTTTATCTTACATGATCCCAAAGCCCTAATTGCTCCTCCAATCATCAAACAGAGCACAAAATGGCACGGAAAAAATCGGCCGCCAAGAAAGCCCAGGAACAGGGTAGTAAACCAGACGAAAATACAGTTGCTCCAGCGCCAAAGCCAAAGACAAAAGTTGGAAAACCTGTTGAGAGTGAAGACGAGGGAGTGAACTCTGACGAGGAATCATCTGAGGAGGAAGATCAATATGGAGAACTTTTGACTGAAGATGTCGAAGAAGGACTCAGCAAGGTTCTCCAGGCAATTAAGACCGGTGATAAGGCTCTTTTTGACCAAAACGTGAAGTTTTTCAAGGATGACGACGATTCCACCTCTACTGTTGAGAAACCCAAAGAAAGCAAGCCGATCTACCTTAAGGATTATCATAGAATGAACTTGCTTGACGGGCGGGCATTTGAGGATGAAGATGGTGAAGAAAGAGACTGGGAAGACGGCGGAGAAAAGCCATATGCTCTGCAACAACAGGAAGACAAGAGCAAGCTTTTGTCTGAGATTAAACAGGCTTTCAGCGACGAAGAGGGTGAAGAAGACGACTTTTTGAAAAAGAAAGAGAAGAGATCCTCTTCTGCCGAGCCAAAGGCTGTTTTGCCAGATCCTCAGCAAAATGGTGAAGAATTTTTGCAGGCATTTTTGGATAGTCATGCCTGGATCCCGAAGGAAAAAGAAGGTGCTGCTGCTAGTATGAATTTGGAAGAGGATGACGATGAGTTTGACGAGGCAGCTGAAAAGTTTGAAAACGCTTACAATTTCAGATATGAGGATCCAAATTCTGCTGAAATTATCTCGTATGCCAGATCGCAGGCTACTATGAGAAGAGAGAAGCTCAACAGCCGTAAGAGACAGAGAATAAAGAAGAACGACGAGCGCAAGACGGAAGACGAGGAGAAACAGGAGCTTTTGCGTAAGAAGAAGCAGAAGAAGGTGAATCAAGTGATGGACAGAATGAATGAGATCAGACAGGCTGTTGGTAGCGAAGTCTCAGATGAAACAATTGCTAAAGTTTTCGGTGACAGTCTGTTGAACGACGATTTCGACGATGCTGAATGGGATAACAAAATGGCGGAAATATTCAATGAAGCATTTTACGGCGCCGAAGACCAAAAACCTGAGTGGGGTGACGATGATGAAATCATGGGTGACTTCAAGAAGGCTAAGGAAGGAGACTCATCAGATGAGGAAATCTACTCTGATGCCAAGGAGGAGCAGGAGACGGAGGGAAAGAAGGAAAAGGAGAGACAAGTAGCAGAAGAAGAAGAAGAAGAAGAAGAAGAAGAAGAAGAAGAAGAAGAAGAAGAAGAAGAAGAAGGCACCACCCCAAAGAGCAAAAAAGCTAAGAGGAAGGAAGAGAAATCTTCTAAAAAGAAGGAAAAAACTAAACTTAAAGAAGTTGCTCATAAGATCGTTGATTCTAACAGTGTTAAGCTGCTCGAGGAAGTTGAAGAAGAACGTGGAAGATCAAAGGAAAAAGAGGAAGTGATTTTCAAATACCGTGAAGTTTCGCCAGAATCATTCGGGTTGTCCACAAGGGAGATTTTGCTGGCCGATGATAACGATTTGAACGAATTTATTGGTCTCAAAAAATTCGCTCCATACAGACCTAAGGATCAGAGACTGAAGGATAAGAGAAAGTATGCTAAGAAGAAGCGTCTCAGAGAATGGAGAATGAAGGTGTTTCAATCCGAAGAAGGTCCAAAGGCTGAGGATGGTGATGAAGACACTGTTAAAATTCCTATTGCTTCGGAGAAAGAGAAGCATAAGAGTAAGAAGAGAAAGATTTCCAAGAGCCGGAAGTAGGCAGACGACGAGCGGAGCAAATCATGAGATGTTGATGCCAGATCGGAACCACGTGAGTCATTAACAACAGGCTACACAGGACAGACGAGAACGAGCTTCTGTCAGTCTCTGCTGCTCACTTTTCCGTCCTTTGAGACAGATAGATGATTTTTAATTCCTAATATCTTACATCCTTGCACCATATATGTAGTTTTTTTTTCTTACATATCTGAGAAAACAAAGCTGTTTACAGATTAGAGGTGTGGGCTTCCTCATTGATTCACTACTCAACCTGATAATTTACTTCCTCCAGAGTGACAGTCATATTAAACGAATCTCATTATAAATTTGTGGAAAGACACATTTTTTCTGGAGGATGAATCCAATTCTTCGGTCAGATGAAGCGGTCCCCCCAGGAAACGGGTCAATCTCCAAATCAAAGGACTCCAGCAAGCTTCGACAGCCGAAGTTTCGACTGACGTCGCCAAAGCAGGTGGTGAGCGAGGGTGGGAAACGTGCACGTGAGGACGTGGTGAAGAAGTTCACTCAAGTTCAATTGAATAAAGAGGACATTTTGACAATATCGTCATCTTCAGATGAAGATGAAGACATTTTCAGCAGCAAAAAGCCGAAGACTTCGAGACTTTTTGATTCTGCAAAATCCAAGGCTTTACAGGTGCCAAAGAAGAAGACCCTGCCCCGCAAAAAGGCTTCAGAGACGCCTAATTCGATTACATCTCTTCTGTTCTCGTCTTCTAGAGCGCGTTCTAAAGATGTCCTGAGCAACGAGCTCGGATTTGATCTCAATACGGCATTAGAAGTGACCCAAACAACTGAAATCCACCAGAAAATGCTTGATCTTCGTCGAGAAGAGGACGAAATTGAAAGACTTTTAGAGGCTGATATGAGTGCTACAGCTGCAAAATCAGCTGAATTCGAACGCGTGACAGCAATCATTGAGAGTCAAGTGAATCCGCGAGTTTATGATGATCCAAAAAATACAGATTACATTGAGAATATTCGGTTTTGTCTGACAAACGACGCTGAGGACGAAGTTTATGATTTTTACGGACTGATTGCGAAGGGGAACATTGGTGAGCATATTGAGGAAGTCGAACTTCTCTCAAGTCAGGAGTTCTTTGTTTCTGATAGTTTTGACTTGCTGAGCTCGCCGTATTTGGAAGGAGAACGTTTCAACGAGTTTCTCAGGTATGTCACTGCAGAAGCTTCTATAGCAAAGCTACTGAAGTTCAGACGTGTTTGTGATCACAAACATTCGCATTTGATTTCCGTGGCTGCTGTTCATGAGTTCGCTAAGAATATCGGATTTGACAGCAATCTTCTGGGCGAAACAACCAAAGTAAGTCTACGATTAGATGGAAAAGACGAGCTTCCACCCGCAAGTTTACAAATCCTGAAGTTTGAGTTACTTGTTCGAGCTGCTTTGAGCAGTGAGAAAATGAACGGAACGGTTTTTGAGCAATTTTTGCGTCTCACAGTTCTTCTCATGGCGGATTCCCGTACGAACGAGCCTGCTACTAGCGACAATTTCGAGACCTGTTGGATGAGCGAGAACGGTTTGACAATTCTCAATAGCATAATCGTGAGACTACTGCGCTGGTGGTCGACCGAACGGTGTTTTTCGCATGGTGAACTTGTTCGAGAGACGTGTGAGCGATTATGCACGATTTTGTACGAGCTTTTTGGCGAATTTCCAAAGCTGGTTTTCCGATTTATTTACAATTTGGGACCTATTTCGATCCCGCTCGTTCGGACAATCAAAGATTGGCTGATGTTGCATTATTTGGTGACAGAAGATTACAATGACGTCGATGGGAATGGCAGAGATGACTCACTTTTGCGCTATGATTTGAGTGAAGAAGTACTCGTCTCTGCTCTTCTTTGCTTCTCCAACTCACTAAGTCGGCGGAGAATGAACGGGTCAGTTTTGAGAAACCATAGAGGTGATACTGTGGGTCGCCAGGTGGATCGGGCCAATTACAAACGAAATAAGCAGGCATATGAGACTACTCGGCTACGACTTCGGCTGTTGCAAATACTGATAATGACTCATGTGAACAAACTAAAAGGATATTCACAGCTCAACAGAAAGTTGGGTGATGATAACGACGAGTTTGAACGTCTTGCTACAATTCCTAAAGGAACTCCTGAGAATGAGTACGTTATCTATTATTTCAAAGCGTACTTGTCCAAAGTCAAGATGAACTATTTTAAAAACCTGGATCATGTGATTGTGCCAGTGGTGACCGATTGCAATAGTATTTTGACGTCACTTGTATCGAGACTGGATAAGGAATTGACTGCTCCTGAGGTTTTTGTGGTGTGATGAGTGAGAGTCATGAGTGGGCATGTGTAAAACAACTCGCTCATAAGCTCAACTGGTTTGCGTTAAAAGAGCTCCTTACATGTATCCTCCAATTGAAGAATATCCCTTATAATTGTGACACCCTCACGAGAGCTAGCAGGCTCATTATTCACAAAATCAACCAAATCCTCATCCCTCTCTATGAAAAGAATCGATTTTGTCCAGCCGTAATTGATGGCAGCGAGGACATTGAGACTGGAATCGTCGACAAAGTAGGCGTTCGCGGGGTCGCTGACGCCGGCATCGTGCAAAGCCTTGTCAAAAGCACCTTTCATTGGTTTACAAACGAGCGGGAAATTGGCATAGTCGCAAAAAGTGATACCATCAAACAGATCACCAACTCCCAAAAGACGGGCCACACGAAGACCATGATTTTTGTATGCGTTAGTGAATAGCCACAGACGGTCAACTTTACCGGATTTTTTCAACCTTAGCAACATTTTTCTGAGTTTTGGACTTGGTTTGAGAATCTTGTCCAATGGCAATGCATCATCCACCACTTTATTGTATTCGAGAGCGTCTATTTTGTGGAATTTAACGAGTCCTTCAATGGCCAGACCGTATTCTTTATAATATTTCATGTGGAGGTTATGTGCTTCTTCGTCTGTGAGATGGAGATGTTCCTTAAAGAAACGATGAATGTAGACTTGCATCAAATCGTGAATTTTAGTTGATCTTTTGTAGAGACAATTGTCAATATCGAAAAAAAACACTTTTTTGTTGTCTTGGGGAACAGGACCAAATCCGTATGTCAGCCACACTTCGGGCATGTTTTGTTCTAGTTCTTTGTATTCCAATTCATCATCTTCGGTGATCAGATTGAGTTGAGATGTGGAGTCTCTATTTAGAATTTTTGCCTCCACAAGCGAATCAGAACTCGAGCTTCCGGACTCGAGTCCTTTTTCAAGTTTTTGAACGTCATCGAGATTGTTCAGTTTTATTGCTGACATTGTTGTTGATATAACACCAAAAAAAGAGTATGTGTAAGTAGACTGTGTTCTGCGTGTTTTTTTTTTCCCCCCCTCATTCCACGTGAATCCGGAATACGCTCCAAAATGAATTTGTGAGTAGGTAAGTGGTGACTCAGCTTGTTGCCCATGCAAGTTGGCTGCTTACTCGGTTGGAACACGTGCGGCTCGCTACATGCGGCGCGCTATTCGCGCTCACGAGGCGCGGCTGACCCACGAAAAGCATATCAAGAGACGATGAAGAAGGGTCAAGGAAGGTATTCCAAGGTGCAAATCGCAGTGCTACAAGAAGTTTAACTTTCATTCAGACTCCAACAGGTTCCGAAAATTACCCCCGTCCAATTCATTTCGCTTGTTTTGCTCGTTTCGCTCGCGTTGTTTGCAAACGTAATCTATTTTTATCTTGTTTACGATTAAGCCGCACACCGCCCTGGCTGCCCCAGTTTTGAAGTTCTTTACATCTGGCTGCGCCCGATTTTCTACAACCGCTCAACATCCTTAACCGCTCTACCTGTGACGCCCAACTAACTAAACATAAGACAATTTGGTCCTCTTTCTTCTACAATCTATAAGTTCTGCTTACATTTCACAGCTCACAAATCGCTCAAGTCGCTCAAGTCGCCCAAATCGCTCAAATCGCTCAAGTCGCTACTTTCTGCTATCCTGCGCTGTCCTGCTCTATTATCGCTACACCCCTCATGCGCTTTCACACACATACTTTTGGTGTGGTGTTCATGCTGGCGTCGCTCGTGTTCTTGATTTTGTCAATGATCACGGTGCCTGTGTTGCCCAATTTATATCTCTCCTCAGATGAGCAATACAAGTACGGTATCTTTGGTTACTGTCAGACCGGCGATGATGGCCAATGTTCAAAAGCACTGCTCAAATACTACCCTTCAAAGATGACTTCTGACTCGTCAAACTGGAAAATGAGCAGCGCGTCGCGAGACGAACTGGCTCTCATGCTGATGTTATCGCCTGTATCCGGAGGTCTTACCTTCATCGCCACGGTCCTGACCATCTTGGGCCATTTCCGTTCTTGTGGAAGCTCCCGGATTTTTTGGGTTTTTGCCATATTGACAACTACTCTGGCTTTCTTCAGTTCGGCGCTCATCTGTGTCGTGATAATTCTTCTTTTCTACCCACACGTGACCTGGATCAGTTGGCTGCTGGTCCCTGCAGCTGCACTCAACTTATTCTCAGTTGGTCTGGTTGGTTACGCTTACAAAACCAATCCAAAATACTACAGACTCGGCCGAAACGCAGACTTGACAAGTCTTATTTCCGATAAAGAAATCGATTTCAAGACTCCAAACTTGCGAAGTGGACGTGGTTTCATTGGCGGATTCATGTCAGACTCAGGAGCGTCGCTCAAGTCGTTCAGCGATGGAAAACTCGACAGTTTTAACGACGACGCGTCGTCGTCCCGCAAGTTCAACGACGGGGTGGCTACAACTTACTATAATTCAACGTTGAACTTGTCCAACAGCGTGTTGGACAAGGAGAATTCTTTGTATAAAAACAACCAGTCTTCGGGCGACTCAGCCACAGTTAACGACACCAACACAAACACCACCACAGCTTATCTCATCACGACTGAAACCCCGGAATTACGACTGCCAATCATCACCAATCCTTACGAGTCTGACAAAGACTTTAGTATCACCACAAAGAGCTCGTTGCTCCGCAGTGTGCATCGCAAAGATCCTCATGAAGGCTTTCAAACGGCTCTGGAGTTTCCAATCGAAAGCGCGACGATCGACCCAGTCGACGCAAACGCAGGTTATTCTCCTGATAGTCGTCTCGAAGCAACAGAACCTCTGAATCCAACCAATCCAAACCGCAATTCTGGCAATTCTGGGAATTCAGGAGCCTCAGGGGCTCATTCGTCAAGCACAGTCTCAGGTTTCACCAGCGTATCTCAGCGAGAAATCAATCCAAAGTACTATAAAGGAGCTCTTCAAAGAGCCTCGTTACCAGGTCAATATCCACCCTCACCTCAAACATTCAGTCCCGGATATCATCCAGGTCATCCGGGACAATTCCCGTACACCTCACAGTACTACCCTGGTCCAATGGGACCTGGAGGACCCGGAGGTCCTCCAATGTACGGAGCAGGACCAATGTACGGATCTGGACCAATGAACGGAGCACCGGCGTATGGCAAGCCCAAAGCCAGTAGAGCTGATGTATTGCTCAATAACAACCCAGACTTTGCGCTGGGAGGTGGAGGTGGCGGTCCAGGCGGAAGTGGCGGAGCCAAAAGGCCAGGATATCGTCGATTTGCTAAGGGAGCCGCACACAGCGGGTCCGGAATTCAGACAGATAACATTCCTCGGCACATGGCAAATGGCGGGTACAAGAACCGGCCAAAACCAAATTTCCCAGCGGCTTCTTCATCAAGGGACAGTCCGTATGGGAGATTGTAATGAGGATGTGAAATTGAAGACATTCAAGTGGGTGTAGAAAATGATGAGCTGAGAAGGGTAATTCTCTCCAGCTCATCAAACGTTCACTTGCTTGCCTCCCTTGTACATTAGTCATCTATTATTTTCCTGTTTTTCTAATTGCTGCTTCTCTGGATAGAATTTTGGTTCAATGGTATGGTTTAGAGTCCGATTTCGTTGATAAGATCGCTGTAATCTGTAGTATCTGTCAGGGTGGTGAGTGGTTCAATTGTAGTTGTAGCAGATGCTGTCGCTGTTGCTGCATCTGTTGTGTCCGGCGCCGGCTCTGTCGCCTTTGTGGGTTCGTGATAATAAACATCTTTTCTCCGTGGCTTCACTAACAGTAACATCAGCAATAGCAATATCAAAAGCACCAAAAACAACACAATCTTACACTTGGCAGTGGATTTTTGATAGCTTTCTGCCTTTTTCATCTGTTTATCGGCATTTTTCACGTCAGTAACTGTCTTGTTCAAATTATAATCAATTCTGTCCAAAACTGTACCTTGATCAATCACCAACGTCTCTAATTCCTTGAATATCGTCGATATTTCGACCACTCCTTGTGCAATTTTATAGATTTCCCGCTCTCTTTGCTCCAAATATTCGTCAGAAATCGTTTCCTGTTGCTGTTGTTGCAATTGGAGCTGTTTTGATGACTCTTGCATGGCTTTTCTTGAGTAAGACTCGATTTTCTCTGACGACTCGGCCTCTTCTAAAGAGGCTCCTGTTTCAACACCAACGCTGCGTGCAGAGTCGGACAAAGGAACCTCAAATTCGTCCTCCTTCAAGTACCGAATATAACTGTTTTGAAGTTTTCGGAAATGTGTCGAAAGCTCCTGGGTTCGCAACGCAAGACTCTTCTTAAGATTATCTATCATGGAAACCTCTGCACGCTTTCCAAACCGAAGTCGTGAGTCATCCAATGCTTTGATCTCCGTGTACATCAACTGAAAGTTCTTCGTAATTTTGAACGCCAGTTCACTAATTTTAGCATCATCCTCAGTCGTATCGCTGAATCCAGGAAGCAAGTTCTTCTTGTATAATCTAGCAAGCTCATTTATCTTCACCTCAATATCCGCTAGCATCATCTCGGAATTGTGCTGTAAATCAACAATACTCGGAGGAAGCTCTCTCAATTCCATTTCAACTACCTCTTCAGGGTCGTCAGAGTACGGTTTTCTGCCGATCAACCCTTGTTCTTCGTCATTGAAATGGCTAAAGCGGGATTCATTATCCATAGTTGGAGTATTGAATGACGCTTTATGGTGCGGAAACGTCCGCCGATATGAAATGTAAAGATTCGTTCTATCCCTAAACATCCTGTTGTTAGCTGGTACAAACTCGTTCAACAATTCACTTTTCTTACTGATCAGTCCCATGTCAGAAAGACTCCAGATATGTATGTATGTGTTCGCACCAGCTCAAAAAAAAGATATCCAATTTTTTTCTAAAATACGCTTACGTAATCACGACCCCAGATAGAATGGACCTGGAGCCATTAAGATATACCTCTCCATAGCCTCTCTAAACCGGTTCTTGTACTGTTTGGGAGTAATGACAGTAGGCTCTTTACCAACACCAGTACCTCCAACAAGACCCTTTTCCTTCACCCAACTCTCTAGTTTCTTATCCCAAGTAAACGTTCGAATACAATCAATGATACCAACGACAAGCTCGTTGTTTTCAGAATCAATACCAACCATCAACGAATAATCCATAACGTTCATCTTGGCTAAAAAGAGTGTGTCGTTCCACAATGACACCCGCAAAAGTCGTTTCGCATTCTCTCTCACAAATAATGGAGATTCATAGATATACTCAACCATATTCTCGTCTAATAAAACCTCATTTTCTTTTCCAGTCTGCTCAACATGTCTGTTTCTCATCGACCCTTTCAAATCAAAAATACGATTCATTTTGCGGTCATAAAACAAATCCTCCATAATAAGAACATTCATAGTGTAAGACTTAGCTCCAGGCATATTATTCTTCACTTGAATCTGGTAAAAACCAAAAATCTTCACCAAAACTGTAGGAAGATTATGAAATAATGCTTGAGCAAAATACTCAAAGTAGCTTGGGGCAAACTGAACAAACGCTTCCAGTTCAACTCGACTCAATTCCTTGATAATGAACCGATTGTCTAATGTCTTCAAAAACGCAGATCCGCTCTTTCCCCCTGTGGAATCCCACTTAACACATCTGGATAAACTCTCAATAAACTTTCCGTTCACTCCACATTGACGACGGAAAGCATCAAACTGCTCAGCAAAGAAAATCTTGCACGAAATTGTAGAGTATCCTTCCTCAAACTGATACTTGAGGTGGAATCCTTTTTTCAACATAACTTGCTCCAGATCCGAGGCGGCCAATGAAAAATTGAAATCCTCATAAACGTTGCTGTTGTCTAGACTTGTCTCGCCATCCTTGTTTTCTCCCTCAACTTTCAAAAGGCTCAAAGACGATTGAGTATCTTCTGGTTCGTTTGAACTCTCTGTAGCGTTCGCAACATCCTGAGATGGGGGAATCTTCCCCTTAACATTGTCATTCTCTTCCTTTTGCTGCTGCTGCTGTTGCTTCTCCTGGTTATACAATTTTGACCCATAATCCGAAGTGTTCAAACAAAAAGCAACAATCGAACTAGGCTCGTCTTCTCTAACAATCACATCCGAATCTACAAAAATGTGCTCAGTGGAACTCAGTGGATACGAAAGAGGCTCCCATAATGTAGCAGACCGATCAGCCCAGAAATGTGTCAAAGACTTCAGAAGTGATGACTTTTCCGGCTGGGAAATCTCTGGCTTTGCAACACTACTTTGCCTCTTCAATTCATGCTCCTGTTCCTCGGTCGTCATCTGTGTTTGTGGCTGTTCTTGAGCCTGTAATGTCCCTTTTGTAACATCCGCCCCATCATTAGTTTCCAATTCTGGCTCTTTGTTGTTCAGTCTTCGGATTGTTTCCTGTCTCTGTAGCATACTTTCTTTTTTTCTAACATAGCTTTGTTCTGCTTCCACAGCGTCCTGAACGTTCTTATAAACCTCAACGGTCGGTTTAGAGGCAGCCAACTTAGGGCGATAACTGTTCTCCTGCAATTTGCGCTTCTCTTGCTCTCTCTGACGGAAAAACTCCTGAGCATCAAAAAACTCAGTCAACTTCTTCACTTTACCATCATTAGTCAATCCTGATAATTTGGGCAAAACTTGATCTTGACTCTCTAAAATATGTGTCTGCAACTCATGACCTCTGGAATCCCATAGCCATCTCCTGTCTCCTGAAGGATCAGTCAAATTGGCTGCAAATCCCTGTCTTGTAGGACTCATCGCAGACGAAGACCCTTCGAAAAGTCCACCCATCGTTTGCAATTCATGAATCTTCTCTAAAACCAATTGTCCTTTTCTTCGAGAATTTGGCGATTTATTCTCGAAAAACGACTCAACTGCCTCGTCCTCGAAAAACTCAGCATGATGATCGTTATCAGAAATTCCTGGATGCTTTTCAGGCTCATCAGACTCAACTTTCTCAACGATCTCCTTCTCACCGTCTTTCGCACCGATCGAATCAAGATCAACGGGTTTGCTCTCATTACTAGCTCGGAAAAGTCGGTCCAATTGAAATGCTGTGATTTTCTTGATTTCCTTCTCGGTAGGCAAAAACATCTTATCAAACTCTTGGAACTCGAAATTCCAGTCACTGGATAACTCCTGAACCTCCCGAATGACAGCAGTCAACTTCAAATGCTCAGAAACAGACGTGTTTCTATAAAGCTCTTCGGCAAGCTTCAAAATGGACTCATGTTCTTTTTCCACTCTTCCCTTGAGCTCCTCGATTCTCTTTTGTCCTGCCTCCATCTTATCAACTGTCATACTGTCAACTTTCACTCTGTTCAATCTTCCCCTAACACTATCAAAAAAGGTGTTCGATTTGTTCAAAACTTGGGTATATGTGTCGACTTTGATCTGTATGTCGTATTCAGGCTTCCAAAATAGCTGAAATCTCGGAGGAACCAGCTCCAAGATCTCAACCTCAGAGTATTCCACTCTCACAGTCAAATTTTGGAATCCAAAATAGTGAATTTGATCACCATAAAAATCGTGCGGACATGTAGCCCCTTTCACCTTCATGCCTCGACACCAGAATGAAAGCTCAAGATATTTTCCAAACGAATACTTCCAGGCATTGTCACTCAGAGGCAAGACCGGTGTCATGTTCTGACAAATTTTGCAGTAACTCCAGGACATGATTATGTCCTCTTTCCCCTGGAAAAACCGTGAATTGTTCTCCACCACAACATCAACTTTTCCATTACCATGAACATATGATCTGAAATGCTCTCGCAACGTAAGTCCACAGCCTTCAACACACAAATCATTCGCATGCAAACAAATGTGCTCAATGAATTGACCCAAACAGAAATCGTTTTCCCAGTAGAAATCAGTCAGCTGAATCTCTGGTCCAATACAAGGAGTTGCGTTTTTAGTCGAGACCATGCTGTATAACGTAACAATATTTTGGTGGTAACTCGGGTCAAAGAACACGTATTTTCGGGAAGACCAAAACTGATCCCACTGCCGCTCACTTAGCGAGATCTCGGAAGTAAAATAGCTATCCGAAAACTTCTTGTTGCATGTTATGATTTTTATCAAATCATCGTATCTTTGTGGTAAATCGTCAACTGTGTATTTGATGTTCCACTTTTTTGAATACTCCACAATCGACTCAAAGAGCACACGAGTCTCCAGACCGCCGTTAGCAGTGTTCCCGTTCTTGATCTGGTCGTACAACTCGGTGATTTTCCCGTACAAAACTCGGTTTTCTTCAAGCTCATTCTGGTACATCTTGAGCTTCGACAATGCAAAAGGGATCTTGAAATGCACCCATGGAGACGAAGACAAAATTCGAACGTCGAAGAGATCCCAAACATTTTCATACGACTCGAGCGAATTGCTGTCAAGAGGTTTCGTTTGCAGTTCGGTTGTGTATTCTCCAGCTTGAAGACACTGATCTCTCATCAATCCAGACTCTAATTTCACATTGAAAAACACGTAAGTCATCAGATTCGCACACTCCTTGATCTTTTCCAGCTCATCTTTACTGCCGCCACGTAAGAGAACAGTATATCCAAGCTCCGAATTGCATCCAGTAAAGAAAAAATAAGTCCTTTTCACGTTCTCGTGCAGATACGTTTTGACCTCAAATTTACCACACTTTCCAAGCATTGGACTCATCGCCAGTCTATCAATCGAATTGATGATGTCAGCTTTTGTAAACTTGGCCAGCCGTTGCATTACCTGGCTCTTAACATTCGAAGCAACCGCTATTCCAGCGTCCGCTAACAGCTTCAAAGCGTACCCGTTAACTGATGAGTCTGTCAATACAATGTTCGGTTTCAATGCCACGATTCTAGCAACCAATTTACCCAGAAATTGGTCCTGTTGAGCAATAATCGGTTCAATACTTGAAAATTTGCTGTCCGACTCTTGCTCGTATTCAATTTGGAAAGTAACCAACATGATACGGGGCGAATTTATCTGAGTCGGCATCGACCGCAGCGGCAATCCTTTAGAAAAGACGAGTCCATCCACAATAGTTGTATCCGAAATTGAAGATCCTGGGATCTTTTTCAGCTTCAGATAGCTTGAAATGTCAAAACTCTCACCATTTGTCATGTCAATCGATACGTTCGATATTCTTTTCAAACATTTTATCAGAACACGAACCCAAAGATCTTGTTGCTCTACTTTTCGGTCTGAAAGTAGCTGTGTCAGCAAATTGCGAGCATGACTTTCGCCCGCACGCAAAAAGTCATCTAAGAACTCAAAATCATCAGATCCAAAGCCGAAATTAGACGTGCTTGGTTTGCTTGTAAAAGGATTGTTGAAGCTGGAATCACTGAACAAACGAGTACCGCTTTTACTCATCCTTCGGTTTTTCAATCTGTGAAAGTTTGCTGCTCGTTTGCTTCTTCCGGATCTAAAATTGCGTCGACTATTGAACATTACTGAGCTGTCGTCTAGTTTGAAAAGACCTGTAGACGGATTTCGGTGCGTCCAATTGAACTCTTGACTTCCCTCATGGTTAGGATGTAGAGAGGTAAATGCCAGCATTGCCTGCTCATCCTCGCTTTCGTCTGAATTGTCAGAAGTTGCGCTCAGAAGGGTACGTGATCCGGATAATGTTGTTGGGTATTCCACAGGGTCTAAATTGTGTTCGTCTTTGGTGGATCTTCGGTGACTTTCAGAAATATCACTTATATTATTGCCGCTTCTCGGATTGATTCGAAAGCTTGTGCTTCTATATGTCTGATGATTGGTTTCATGTGTTCCTGAAACTGTTTGAGTGCTGGCGTGATGGCCATGTTGCTGGCTGTTCCCGGGTAAAATTGCGGTTCCAAAGTTGAAAATCGAAGAAGCAGCATCTGCCGCTGCATTTGCTGCCGCTGCAGTAAAATTCAGTGGAACAGGCATCTTTTTCGACTCAGAATCAGTGTGAGAATGGCCATTTCCGATGCTTGATTTACCAACAGCAAACGAAGATTCGCCTACGCCACTGGAATTTCCGTTGTTTGAAAGATAAAAAGGTCTACTCCCCATAATTGTACTGGTTCTGCTTTTTCTGGTGATCGAGTTTGACCTCGGGATGTCTATCTCGACTGCCTCTCCTTTTCTCGTGGTGGCTATAGCCATCATTGGTGGAGGCATAGGAGCCGAACCAGGCCCGATACTGGCCTCTAAATTGGATGAGGTGGACTGCACATCATTGTTGTTTGAGGGCTCTGCCTCGAGTCTCGAGGGCGATACCGTTTCAGTGTTATGGAACGAACTATTTGTGTCCTCTATGACCGAGTCATCTTCACTCGATGCATACTCTTCAAACCGATCGGCAAGCTTCAAACAAAGCAAACAAACCCGCATTTTCCCTGAATGGTTGAATTTCTCGCCATCAATGAACGTTGTGCAATTGTTACAAAAGATTTTGCCACAAATTCGACAATGGTGTTTTCTTTTGAAAGTAGTAAAATTGCGATCACATGATCTGCATTTCGTCGCAGACGAGTCATCAAGCCAATAATCCCTCCCCAAGCCTTGTGAGTCGTTTTTGTGTTTGTTTGAGAGCGTAGACATCAAATTGAGTGTCAAATCATTGTAATTATCGTTGAATGTATTGCTATACGCCCTGTTGTTTAATCTTAATGGTTGATCGTTTAATTGTGTAGTCGAATGCGAAGAACTCGACCCTATTCCGAATTGAGACGTCATGTTTCCTTTCCTATCTCCATCTGTGCAGATTGGTCGTTAAGTTGGTGTAATTTCCAATTGATTCAAGAGTCAAAGTATATTTAGGGTGTTTGTTATCATAGTGTAACACAAATTAGAAAAATAATAGTGATTTGTTTTATTCGCGGTGCAAGGATGTTATCAAACGATAACTATTCATACCACACTATACAGCTATTTTCATTTGTATTGTGGTGAATCTTACAAAAAATCGAGCTACAAACAGATTCATTCGTTCTTTCCAACATTAGTTTCAATCCCCTTTTACTCTTCCTTCGCTTGTTGTTCAAGCTTTCTTCTTTTCTCCTCCTTTCTGCGCTCTTTTTTGAGTCTTTTGCGTTCCTCCTTGTCAATAGCTGGCTTGGATCCATCCGTTTCTGGTTTGTTATCTTTCTCCATTGATTCTGGTTCTTCCTCCTCCTTTGGCTCTTCTTTAAAGTCTTCTTTTGGCTCCTCATCGAAAACAATCTTCTTATTAGGCTTCTCCTCGTTGCCGTCAAACACGATCTTCTTGTTAGGTTTAGATCCCTCCTCGTCAAAGACAATCTTCTTGTTTGCTCCGCTTGGTTTCTTGGTGATAGGCTGTTGTTGCATTCCCTCAAGCAAAAGAGGTGGCAGACCTCTGAGTTCCCTCTGCAATCTTTTGAGTTGACTCACATTCGTAGGGTCGGGTCCCTTGTAATCAGAAAGTCTAGTACCGGAGTCCAAGGCGGCGGCAGTCAGAGTGTTGGTAGCTAGAGTATCGCACTCTTCTATGAACTGGTCCAAAAACTTCTGTGCCTCTGCTGTATCGAGGGCACCGGCCTCGAGGACGCGCGTCGTCACAGGGCTGTTGAGTGCTGAGAGGGTGATTCTTTTGGGACGAGCAGATGCAGACATTTCGAATGATACGAGTGCTGTTTTCAATGAATTCAAACCTGTTTAGTGATCCTTTTGGTGGAAAAAAAATCCCTGATAAATTTTTTTTTTTAAATTTTTTTTTCAAATCAACCGACTCATTAAAAGGTCGATCGACGCACCAATTTTTGAAAAATTTTCGACTCTCCAGCGAATGTTGAAAAATATCTACAGTTAGCTACATCTTTAATTCGAGTGATTGACTGAACTCGGTTCGGTTGTTTGAGCAATCGAATAATGATGTTGGGCGCCCTTTTCAAAAGCTCAAGAGCAATTTACACCAGACAGCAAGTCAGAAGCTTTTCGTTCGTTGGTCTTGGCCAAACAACCAGACTGCAACAGAACAGTCTTCAACATGGACTTGGCGGACTCTCGTCCACCAGATTAGCTCAGGCTCAAACTACAACCACCTCAACCTACTCTTCCAGCATCATAGTAACCACTCTCTCGCCGTTGACAAACTTTGTCCAGCGTAGATGGGGTACCAGAGGTGGTAACAGAGGTAACACGTACCAGCCAAACACACTCAAGAGAAAGAGAAGACTTGGGTTCTTGGCAAGAATGAGATCGAGAACAGGACGCAGAATCGTCAAGGCCAGAAAGGAGAAAGGTCGTTGGTTCCTGACTTACTAGAAAATCGAAACGTTTCTGTACATAGCATATACAACAAAAATATATTATATCTTGGTAAGATAATAGATGCAATAACCCTTTTGAAGCTGTTCGGAGAGAATATCTTCAGGAACATAATGAATGCAGAAACTTTGTGCTGCTTCTTCCAGAAAATCGGTCAAAAGACTAGTTTCTCTCATTTGGAAACCAATTAAAACGCCAGTTTCAGGCCCGCTCAAATCCGAAAGAGCAGACACTAAGTGAGGTATAAGATAAGGATTATAAATAGTGTCACAGGAGATCAAAAACTCCGGATATTCGTGTCCCAAATACTCTAAAACAACATCAGGTGTATTTTCCTCCCAGTTGTACTCCACAACCTCTAAACAAGGCTGTGCAGATCTTTGGAATTTTTTTCCTGACTTGTTGCTATTTGTTGGTAAAGTAGTCGAAGTATAACCGGAAGTGTTATTGCAAATGTTCTTCTTCAAAAGCTTCAAAACAGCAGAAATATCTGTAGCGATATATTTTTGACACTTCTTGCCTATTGTACACGCCAAAAGCCCGGAAATACCAGCTCCAAGCTCAACTGTCCTAGACCCAACCAATGGAGCTCTGAATGGACATCGATCGTAATTCATAATCCAATCTATAAGTTTTGGTGTCACACTCCAAGTCACAAACCCTGTAGTACTCCCATCAGCCCCCTTGCTGTCACCCAATGCAGATATTGATTGTTGTATAACAAAACTCATATCAGGGCGACCTCCAATACATAGTTCGAGCTCGTTGTCTCTCGAAATATATCCAAGAGAGGTGTTCTCAGGTGCTGCTCTCACTGTGTACACCTCGAAAACATGGTTGTCAATCTCTTCGGGGGGGATTTTCTCTAGTAAACTGGTATCTACCATTGTCCATAGAAATCATCGAGATAACATGAAGATCCGATTCAGCTGAGATTTTTTTTTTTTGCCGATTTACACCCCCTCGGAAATCTGCCCCGTAGCCCCATAGCCCCATAGCCCTGAAATTATGTGAAAAACAAAACACGAGCAAACCGAGTCGTTCCGTCGTTATTGATGACACTCTCGTGATCGGTCATTACTCAAATTACTGACTCACGAGTCGCTATGATCGTCTTACGCTCGTAGTACACTTGATATAGTTACCTTTCATAAATAAGTAGAGGAGCAAAAAGAATGAGCTTGAGTGATTAGTACCCTCAAATTCATGAGGAAGAAAACAGCTCGATTCGTCGTTCAGTCATCGTTTTTATCGTTCAAAGTCAGATTGCTCAACATCTGATTAGCCTTGATGAAAGTACCCGTAGCAGCCTTCATGTCAACGCCGGTCATATTCGTATAACTTCTCCGATTGGCGATTCCTAACCCAGATCCAACTTTATTCGGTGAATCAGGACGGTCAACATCATTATGACACTCTTCTTCAAACTCATCAATGAGCTCTAAACCATCAGTATCCGGTGCTTCTTCATCTTTCAAAAGATCGCCGTCTAGTTCCTCATCCTCGTCATACTCTTGCTCACCATCTAAACTTGGGTCGACGTCTTCATCGTAATCATCGTCCAAATCCTCATCAATATCATCTTCATCGATATCATCTTCATCAATATCCTCATCGTCTTCATAAATGAAATCAGGATCAAGTTCCTCGTCATATTCGTCCTCGTCATAGAACGAATCTTCTTCCGCCGTCGTTGCGGTGATTCCATCCCTCGTCGAGGTTGGAGATCTGGAAAAAAATCCTCCCAATCTTGGTGAAGTTGGACTAGAAGGAACTCCATCATCTCGTTTACTTTGAGAAAAGTCCCCAACTTCGTTCTCCTCATCATCACTCAAATCATCCAGATTTATAACAGGACTTCTCCAGTAATTGACGTCACTGAACTGATTGTCCGTGTCTTTAATTCCCATAACGCCTTTGTTGGCTTTTGAAATGTTCACAGGCGGGAAAAATTGATCAACAAGTTCTCCAATCGACACATACGAAGATTTGTAACCAGCCATCTCCAAAAGTTCCATATGAACCTCACCGTCAGGGTTAATTGTGAAAATTTTTGAAGAAGGAATCCCCACAGTTCTGTATGACAATGCATCGGTAATTCTATTACCGAAACCTGCATAAAACGGTGTATGCAAAGAGGACGTGGTAGTCGAAACCTTCATTGATTCGCTCGACTCAGTACGAGAGGGAATACTTGGAGCACTGCTGGTAGGCGTTTCAGACTCTGTGCTGCTAGAGGGTGGAGCGGTTGAAAATGAGCTTCCCATTTCTAAAGGTGACTCACTCTCCTGAATACCTGCACCGTGATTATTCCGATCATAGAGGGCTTTTATGTCATTTAAACATGCCATTTTGAACACTTCTGGTTTTTTCAAAACAATTTCTCTTCTTAGAGCTGCTATGGTTCTCTCAGGGGATAGAATGACAGGACCTCCAGGCAACTTGATCCCATCTTGAACAATACCATTTAGATAAGATCGAGTAGAGTCTGCGAGCCCAACTGATCGTGCCGTAAGATACATAATATTGTATCCGTTGAATTTGATATCAGCAAAAAGCTTGGCAACACCAACATGGGTCCAATCTCTTCCAAGCATCGTCAAGACGTGCCCTAGCGCGTCCGATTTGGTAATCGTACCATCAATGTCCGAGATGACGATTGGAACGTTGTATTTCCAAAGGTACAGTTTCGAGCTCACAATGGCCCTGCCCTTGTTCACGCTAAATTGGAGGTCATTTTCTCCGGGTTTTAAGGAAAGACATTTCAGTTGCTCGGAAGTGAGTCTCAGAGTCTTAAAATGATTGTCTCTTTGTGTATTGATTGTATCTGTGTCGATATCTGACAAGATGGAAGAAGCTGAGGAAAGCGGCGAATCTGCTGGGGCAGACAACGCACTTTCTGGGATGCTAGCTTCTAAACTGACAGAATCAGTTTCGTCCACAAGATCATCTGAACTTCCAAGAATTCTGATGTTTCCTTCTAGATCTTTATCTATTAGAGTGTCTAGATCAACTTCGTCGCCAAACTCGTCTAGCAAAAGCTGTTTGATTAGAGCATCTGAATCATGAATGTCTCTGTCGTTACTCTTGTAACCTTGCATGTCTAACATGATATCTCCGTTTGCTTCCACTTTGGAAGGGATGTTCTTTTTGATCAATTTTTTGGAGATTTTCTTAGCCCTGTCAAAGGAAGAAACTGTTCCAGATTTGCGAGGTGTCAGAGAGTTCGAGAGTGGTGAATCTAATTGCGAAGAAGGTAATGACGACGTTGAAAAGCTGTCATGTGCTCCTTCTCCGATATCCAAATACTCTGGTTCTTCGGTCGACATTGGACTGGATGGTTCTGTGTTCTTCATGCTGCTTCCTGGCGAACTTGGAGAGCTCACAGGACTCAAAACAGGAGAAGTTTGTAAGTCTGGAGGGATGTAACCATCTGTTTCGAACACAAAGAATGCCTCACCCCCGTCGCCGAGTTTCATTGGCAAGTTTGTAACTTCTCCATTAACTATGAAATCAACTTTCTTCTGTGAGGGCCTTAGGAGTTGAAATTTGCCAAATCTAACATGAAACGGCGAACATGCCAGCTCGCCATCTGCCTGTTCGACTACGATCACATCGATTGCCCCGGACAGAGTAGCCGGATTAATCGAGCTCCACGTTTTGGAAACGGACCCAATCGCCCTGCCAACGTACTGCATATTATGAAGGTGTGGGATGTAATCGGTGGTGGGCGATAATGGAGTTGATTGGTGCAGGGGGGATGGAAGAATTGAAGAGAAGGAAATAAGGGAATGGGAGGGCAAATTTTCAAAAAAAAAATGCTTGTGATTTTTTGGGTATATTTTTTTTACGAGTTGATCTGGGATACAAAAAAGGTGAACGAACGGCGAGCGACGTAGAGCGACGAGCAACGCGGGTAATTTGTCCTAACGAAAGAGAATTTCTTCAACGACAGCAGGTGAAGAGAGGGTTTGAGTAATGACAGTATCAATTCCATCGGTCTCACCTGATCGGAGGCTTGAATTTGGAGATCCCATGAGTGGCATTCTCCATCTATGAGTGATATGAAATAAGCGCAACGAATGTTGATGAGAACGACGACACTGACTAGCAAACCGGGTCAGACTAATCCCTCAGATGTATCGACACTTTCAACACCGAATGACTGACTGACTATTCGCTTTGCCAGTGGTTGGCTCGTATTTACCACGATCGCGTGATCTTGAACACGATACTACAACAAGCAAATCTGTCGCTTATTAACTATACACAGACCACTAAGTGCTCTTTTCTAATCCCAAACCCTTTGAAATGCCCGCTGTTCTAATTAGTTCAATTGAGCTGTCGGTTTCCAAACTACTGCAGTAGTTGTTGATCAGACTGCTGTTGATGAGGTTTTCGTACTTGGAAGGTTGTATAGGGAGCCTGAAATGTTTGGACCAGTCGTCTTCAGTTTCTGTTATTTTAGCGTTGGGGTTGAGCTTGAGCTTCTCCTCATTCTCATGCTTGATCTTAGCCTTCCATTGGTTAACCTTGGAAAGTTCTCTTGAAAGATTTCTTTGATAATAGTTGAAGTTTCCGAGTCCGTGATTGAAATTGTCGATGGATTCATTAAGCTGTTCAACTGTGAGAGACACGGAAGCAAGAGTAGCTGGGTTGAGTTCAAGACAAGAATCTTCCTCATCAATTTCAGAAGCCAACTCCAAAACTTGCAGGTTCACGAGGTGACTATTTTGGATAGTAATTGGGAACTCTTCGTAGATATTTCTGTAGGTGAGTCTGTTGTCGTACAAGTTTTGAGACACAAATCTCTCCTCAGAACGCCAGGCCTTGAGGAACGAATCACTGAGCTTGTATGCCTTGATACTGAGTAAACCGTCCAGAGATTTTGCTGGATCGTACACAATGAAAAGAACTGGAGTTTTATCCTTTGATTCTTTGAGGTTGTGGTTTTGCAGGTTAATCATTGCCTCAATAATGGCTTGACTCACGCATTTACCACCGACGGAACTAATGAACCAACCGAGCAATTTGGCTCCAGCACGTGAATCCTTGAGTTTGGACAACACATCGTTTTGGAATTTGATGTTGGATGACTTCAACGTGAAAATGTCATCGTAGCTGTTGGTTCCTCCGTATGGAGCAGGGAACTGCATCAAGTGAGACACGCTGATCACTTCATCATTTTCTTGGTCGAGACCGTAGATTGGACCGGTTTCGATTTCGCGCAAGCTTTCGGACCCGATCTTGCTCAGTTTGAGCGCCACGCTGGCACTGATCTCCACTGTGTGCGATGCCATGATGTATTAAGGGATGATGATAAGATTGTTCGGTCGATAGTGGTTAAGGTCAAGTTGAGTTTGAAATTTTTTTTTAGTCAAGTTGAAAAATTTTAGTGGAATAAGTGTAATGCACATAAAAATGACGATCGTGCACACCGCGCAACACGCGGTGCGTTGGCTGGGTGGTTTCGCGCAACGTTTCCGCTCGCCTCCTGGTTCGAGGGGTTCATCTGCCATTACAGTTGCGTGTCAGTGAGCCGATTTTTTTTTTTTTTTCCGTTTGGATGGACGCAGAAATTGAAATTGAATCCAACTACCAACCAATACGGCCGTTTGATTTGCTCCTACTCAACCATTTCGAATCCTGAGAATGTCGGAAAACAACGCCACTGCTGCTACCAATGCGGCTGTTGACCAGGCTGCAGAAGCCCTGCAAAAGACCTATCTCGATGAAGTCACCGGAGAACAAGTTTCCAAGTCTGAACTCAAGAAGAGACAGAAATTGAGAGCTCTTGAGATCAAGAAGGCTGAGAAGGCCAAGAAGGCTGCTGAAACCGCTCCAAAGGTGACCAAGAAGAAGGACGATATGGCCAACTTGAACCCAAACCAGTATTTTGAGATTAGATCTGCCCAAATTGACGAGCTCAGAAAACCTCACTCTGAGTCCAACCCATACCCACACAAGTTCAACGTGACCATTGGATTGGACCAATTTAGAGAGAAATACGAGAGTCTCGGAAAAGGTGAGACTCTCCCAGACGTCAAAGTTGCCGTTGCTGGTAGAATCATGGTGAAGAGAGAATCGGGATCTAAGCTCAAGTTCTACAACTTGAGTGGTCAAGGAGTTAATGTTCAAGTTATGGCACAAGCTCAAGATGCTGAAGGCGATTTCCAACAAATGCACGAGCTTTTGAGAAGAGGTGACATCATTGGTGTTGAAGGTTACCCTGGTAAGACCAACCCAGCTAAAGGTGGTGAAGGTGAACTTTCTGTCTTTGCAACCAAGGTTAAGCTTTTGACTCCATGTTTGCACATGCTTCCAACCGAGCACTACGGTTTCAAGGACCAGGAAGCTCGTTACAGAAAGAGATACTTGGACTTGATCATGAACAAGTCTACTAAGGATACTTTCAAGGTGAGATCCAAGATCATTTCTTACATTAGAAGATTTTTGGATAACAGAGATTTCATTGAAGTTGAAACTCCAATGATGAACGTTATTGCTGGTGGTGCTACTGCCAAGCCATTCGTCACCCATCACAACGACTTGGACATGGATATGTACATGAGAATTGCACCAGAATTGTTCTTGAAGGAGCTTGTTGTTGGTGGTATGGAGAGAGTTTATGAGATTGGTAGACAATTCAGAAACGAGGGTATCGACATGACACACAATCCTGAGTTCACTACCTGTGAGTTCTACGAGGCCTATGCCGACGTTTTCGACCTGATGAACACCACCGAATTGTTGTTCTCTGAGATGGTCAAGGAGATCACTGGTGATTACAAGGTGAAGTACCACCCAGATGGTCCAGAAGGTAAGGAGTTGACTTTGGATTTCTCCAGACCATGGAAGAGAATCAACATGATTGAAGAGCTGGAGAAGGTGTTTGATGTTAAGTTCCCACCAGGAGACCAATTGCACACTGCTGAGACCGGTGACTTCCTCAAGCAGATCTTGATCAAGCACAAGCTTGACTGTCCTCCACCACTCACCAACGCTAGAATGCTTGACAAGTTGGTTGGAGAGCTTGAGGATACTTGTATCAACCCAACTTTCATCTTTGGTCACCCACAAATGATGTCTCCATTGGCTAAGTACGACAGAAACATTCCAGGTTTGTGTGAGAGATTTGAAGTCTTCGTTGCTACCAAGGAGATCTGTAACGCCTACACTGAATTGAACGATCCATTCGACCAAAGACAGAGATTTGAGGAGCAGGCCAGACAGAAGGCTCAAGGTGATGACGAGGCTCAATTGGTTGATGAGGTTTTCTGTAACGCTCTTGAGTATGGTCTTCCTCCAACTGCTGGATGGGGTTGTGGTATTGACAGACTTGCTATGTTTTTGACTGATTCGAATACCATCAGAGAGGTTCTTTTGTTCCCAACTTTGAAGCCAGATGCATTGGCAAAGGGAGAGGAGAAGGAGAAGGTTTAACGAACGACGAACGACGAACGACGAGCGATGCGAGTCGTGAGTGAGAAGTGAGTAAGTTACTTAGTATCGTTGGTGAGTGTTAATACAGTGAGTAAAATTACGTGATAAATGTCATTGAGTGAGTCAATAACGTGAGCCATGATACTGATCAGTGATCTTTGACTCGTGATCACAGCGTAGTAGACGTTGTATCAATTAAATTTTCTATCCTAATATACAAATCGTGATGACCAGTGAATTTGTTCGCTTCTCTTACAATTCCCTCACATCTGCCAACTGCTTTCACTCATGAGTTCCATGTATGACTAATGGCAGCTTTCGACTGTCTTCAATCATGACTCACAAAAGACTCTCTTCGCTCGTCATCATTTGATTATCTTCAACTCCCCCCTTCTCTTCATCTCCAAAGCTCTCTTATACGGTGGATCAGTTGGCATCTGAACAGGATCCAAACTAACCCTTTGCACCGTTTCAGTAAGACTGTACGTAGCATCTGAGTCGAAACTAGTTGCTAGATCCCCACAAGCCACAAACGGTGCCACACACCGTTCTTCATCGTCAACACTACAATCTTCATGTAGCTGTGCCCGGCCAACATCCAAATCCTGGAAAAACTGCTCTGTAGACAGCTCAGGACGCAGTTGAGGCACCCATCCTGCCCGCGGCCGGTACCCAATGCACACGATAAACGATTCCAGTGAAGTCCCTCTCGAGGCACGTGGTTTGGCACACACCACCTTATCAAAAAGACATCCCAACTGACTGTACAACAGGTCAATGTCACGACCGCGGAAAATCTTGGCCACAAAAGAACCACCTTCTTTCAACAAACAGGTGGCCAGTTGAAGAGCGCTCAAGATCAACTGGGCCTGGATGTACTCGTCTAGATCGTGAAGTCCCGTCACATCAGGAGCACCGTCAGAACAAACGAAATCCGCCTTTTCACCTCCAAAAATCGACAATATTTTCTCCAAAGTTCTAGGATCTGTAATATCTGCTTGCAACGTGGTGACATTTTCAATTGGCGACATTGGCTGAAGGTCCACCGCAACAATCTGTGCATCTTCACGTGTATGTTTTCCAAAAATTTGTCTGCTTAGAACCTGCGACCAAGATCCTGGAGCCGCACAAAGGTCAACCACTCTGCTCACGTCTTTGAACAGATCAAACTGTTCGTCCAGCTGGAGTAGTTTGAAAGCGGACCGCGCACGCCATCCTTCTTCCTTGGCCTTTCTGTAGTACACATCACGTTTGTCTTTGCTGCTCTTTCCCATTTTTTTGCTATATTCACTGTTCTATGGGCCAGAAAAGACGATTCGAACTGCTTCAAATGAAATTTTTTATATTTTTTTTTTTTTATATTCTTTTTTTCAGCTTTTTTCTTTGAAAAATTTTGAAAAATTTCCAAAAACTCATCAAAAATTGGACGGTTCAAAAATTGAATACAAACAGTTCTCGTAGAGAAAGAGATTATTTATTTCGTTCCCGAGTCATTAAAATCCCTTACAATGTGGACACGCAGAATCCGGCCATCGCAGGTCGAGCGCGTGTTTTCGCTGCGTCTCGCAAACCCTGTCAGAAATCAACACCGCAACAATTCTTCATCGCTCGACAAAGAGCTCGAAGAGTTGGCTAAACTTAAAGCAGAAACCATCGAAGTCCCGAAAGTGTCAGAATATCTCAAAGCTAAAGCACAACTGTTGGAAACTTTCAAAACTTACAACCCAAACATCCCAACTGAAGAAACTGAAGTTCCTGGACTCAATAGACCGATTCCTATCAGTACGGAGCTCAACTACTACGCTCCGTTGAAACACGAAGTAGTTCACGGAGACCTCAAAGCTGAACTCACTTTCAAGTCGTTTGACAATGGAAATCTCGAGCTCTTCTGCGACTTTGCACTCAGAGCAGCATATTATTTAGGACTTCCGGCCACCGGTCCACGTCCATTGCCAGTCAAAAGAGAAAGATGGACCGTCAACAGAGCCCCATTTGTTAATGCCAAGTCGAAGGAAAATTTTGAAAGACGTACCTACGGCCGTCTCATTCGCATTTGGGACGCAAACACCGAAGTTATCGATACACTTTTAAGTGTTTTGCGTAAGAACTCGGTCTGGGGTGTTGGTCTCAAGTGTCACATGTACGTTCAGGAGCCTCTAGGACTTTCGAGCGAGATGAAACAGGTGGTTGGCGGTGCCAAGGCTGCTGGTGATCTTGCCGAGACCCTGGAAACTCTTTCAAAAGAGCGCCAAAGTCCTGTTGCGCAGCGTGTTTTGGAACTTTTGGAAGATCCAATGTTTACCAGACACATGACTGCCAAGGAGTTGGAGGATGTCAAGACCCAGCTCAAAAATTAGGGATATTTACCATGTATATAGACGAACGGAGTTTTGAATTCCACACCTCACACCATTACTTTTATACATCCGTACACCGTTATCCATACATTTGCCAATCTTCTTCCTCTTCTTCGCTATCAGAAGGAAGTTCAGGCTTTTTGCGCTCTGTCACGTCCATTCGACACAAGGGGCATGTCCGGTTTGTGGTCAGCCAAGGAGCTATACAATCGAGATCAAAATAGTGTTTAGAGTTGCAAGGTAGTTGAACCACCAATGGGTACTCATCGCTATGGAACTCGTTGGTGCATATTGGACAGCATTTGTCTTTTGGGATGTTTTTGATGTTGACTCTTTCTAACGTATCAAGAAAATGCTGGTCTATTCCTTTTGTATCCTGACGGCTTATGCCGTTTGGGTCTAAGATTGATGCAACCATGGTTTCCAGCATTTCCGACGAGATTCCATTGGCAGTATCTGCATCTATGCTAATTCCTTGTCGTTCTCTGATCCGTGCAAGGTATTCATTGACTGTTTGATTATGTGCAGCTGTACGTCTGGCCGTAAGAAATTCGTCTAAAACAGATTGTACAGTGGGGACATTTCTATTTCCTGAGGGTCTGACAGGTGTTGCTGATTCATTGACATTGTGTTCCTCTGCGTATGAGGCCATTTTGAGCGAGCTAAGAGCGAGCGGAAAGAGTCGTCGGTGAGAGTAGGTTAGCGAGACAGGGGTGTCATTGAAAAAACGGGAGGCGGGAGAATCATTCAAGGTGGTGTACGGGTGTGAGTAGTGTGATTTGTGATTACGTCAGTAGTAGAAAAGGGTCAGCAATGAATGGCTTTTGCGGGGCCAGAAGCGGGTATGTGTACGAACATTATTAACAAATCCTTTGACTATAGCAAGTCTCTAGCTCGTAGACACAGGTACTCATGACTCGTTCATGAATCGCTAAATTTCCGTTCGAATTGTTTCGATAAGAAAAATATTATTCAGACGAGAAACGAAAAAAAAACCGTTTGTCGATCAATTTCCCACGCCATAGAAGAGATTTATGAGACTTGTGAACCGATATTAATCACTAATCTCGAGAATCAACCAACAAAATGGCATTTGACGACGCTAAGGGATTGCAGATTGCCTATGAAGAGGCTCAAAAAGGTAAGTTTGGGTAGTTTTGTTTGCAGTTAATGAATTATTACTAACAATTTGCAGGTTTCGAGGAAGGAGGTATTCCTATCGGTAAGCAGCGACAATGACTTTTATTTGTGAGAAACCGCACTAACAACAGCCAGGATCATGTCTGATCCACGAGGATGGAACTGTTCTTGGTAGAGGACACAACATGCGTGTTCAAAAGGGATCTCCTACTTTGCATGGAGAAATTTCATGCTTGGAGAATTGTGGAAGGCTCAAAGCTTCGGTTTATGCTAAATGCACGGTGAGTAGAAGAGATTATGATTTTTTTTTTCAGCTTAGACCTCTTATTAACATCAACAGCTTTACACAACACTTTCTCCTTGTTCGATGTGTACGGGTTCTGCCTTGCTTTTCAAGATTCCAAGAGTGGTGATGGGAGAGAATGAGAATTTTCTTGGTGCTGAAGATTGGCTTGCCAAGAATGGTGTCGAAGTTGTGAATGTTCATCACCAAGGTTGTAAGGAATTGATGGCTCGTTTCATCAAGGAGCATCCTGAGGAGTGGAACGAGGACATTGGTGAACAGTGAATGGGTTTGTAATTCGTATTGTTCACGACAGAAATCATGTTGTATGTAAATATTTTTTCACCACCACTGAGAAAAAAATTTAAAACTACATACAGTTGGTTGTACATTTTGCTTGAGTGGTTGTTTATCATAATCAGAGATGCCTGCGAAGCGGTCCAAAGAAGAAGAGAAAGATTCAAAAGCTCCCGCAATCAAAAAACAGAGGACTGGAAAACAGGTGCCCAGCTATACTCTATATGTGCGGAATCTCAACGATAAATTGCCTGCATCCAAGCTCAAGCAGAATTTGTACATTTTGTTTTCCACGTATGCAGACGTAATTGCGATCAATTGTTTGAATCACGGGAAGTTACGAGGACAAGCGTGGGTAGTTTTGAGCTCATTGGAGGAGTCACAGTTGGCGTTGAGTCGGCTGAATGGAGAGAATTTTTTTGGGAAGCCGTTGGTTGTTGAGTTTAGTAAGGGTAAGAGTAAAGTTATTGAAGAGTTGGAGCGAGCCAAGGGGGGGACTAGCGAATGATGGGCAGGTGAAGAACGAAGGCAGTCATGAGTGAGTATCTGAGTGATTGAGCGATTCACTAAAGGACTAAATGATTCACCAAGTGATTTGATAAGTGATTCACCAGTTAAATTCTTGATTGCTTCAAGGGAAGGGATTTCAGGTAATTATTGGATTAGTCTCAAGCGAGCGTGAAACCAACGACTTTCTCTGAGTTTCAGGGTGAGTCTCTGGTCATTGGCCGGTCTGAAATGAGTATTGTGTTGCCTTTTCAAACATAGAGTATATTATATAATTGTACAGTACTGATAATGAATTAATTGACGAAATTGGAAGTTCGAGATTTTTAAAATCTGCGGATTTAATTTTTGGAAGCGAATAAAGGGTGAAGGATGGAATTTAATGAAGAGAGAGATTGATTAAGGATCAAAAATGTTATAATGATCATCTTCGGAAAGATGATTATGCTGTACTGGCTTTTGAATCGTGACATCATCAAATCGTTATCGCGCAACGTACCACCCCGCTCAACCTCTAACGTTCAAGGTTAAAGAATGACTAGCAAAGACGAGAAGGCTTCGCTCGTCATTCGCAAGATGAATCTTTCGGTAAAAGCGGAGTATCATCAGAAAAATCAGAATTTTCACTCCCATGAATCTTTTCTTCACAACTCACAAATGACGCTTCGCTCGTCATCTGCTCATCTCCTACCCTTACTCAACCTCCAGCTCTCCTTCGGATCATTCCTATTAAACAACGGCTGAATCTTCTCCCTCTTCTTCCTACTACTCAACTCCCCAGGATCCGAATTCCGGAAAAACTTCGGAGCATACATCACCAGCCATCTCGGATCAATCTTCGTGATACACTGCATGTACTCCTTATTAGTTAGAAGCAGAGTATGATAAATCACATACTCTACTCCGCTCTTGCGGAACAGCGCCGAAGACGGATGAACATGAACAGGTGTGTTCTCAACAAGAGTCCGGAACGAACCGTCATCACTGGACTGTCTTTTAGCTGAGTTCTTGAAGAATCCAGAAACAATCGCCTTGCGAATTTGGTCCCAATTCCCACCACAACTAACCACCGACGACTCGAGCCGTTTTTCACGTTTGTCCAGACTCTCCATCAACCTCACCAGCTGTGTGCGAACATCTCGAGCACGACGAAGCGATTTATCGTGCACAAAATTCTCCTGACACCAAGTTCTTGAGAAATCAGCATCTGACCACCGGTTGTAAACGTTTAAAAACGTGAGATGATCACCATTATAATCGTGAAACTTCGCCCGTGCACGGTCAGCAGCATCTTTCTTCTCGCGGGGACGATAGAAGATGTCTGGAACAGAAAGCATCGCTATAATTGTACAAACTTCGGCCGAACAGCCAAAATCAACTGACTGGATTAAAGTCTTGGCCAAAAGTGGCTCCATCGGGAAATAAGCCATTCGACGTCCAGTCGAAGTGAGTGCTCCTTCATCACCCAAGGCATCGAGAATATACAATTCTTCGAGAGCAGCCACGATTGCTTCGTCACGGGGACGATCCATGAAGTTGAAACTGAGAACATCCTCAATTCCCATAGCTTTAAGCATCAGCAACGTATACGACAGATTCTGTCGCAAAATCTCTGGAACAGTGTTGGCAGGCATCTCGTTTAAATAAGCCGTCTTAGTGT
Source organism: Ogataea pini (assembly GCA_003707665.2). NCBI lineage: Eukaryota > Fungi > Ascomycota > Pichiomycetes > Pichiales > Pichiaceae > Ogataea > Ogataea pini. Next base: position 95,140 of record PPKL02000012.1, on the reverse strand, counting down.
ATAACCTGTAGCAAACACCGGGACCAGTACGACCAGCACGACCGGAACGTTGGTCCGCCTGAGCTCGAGAAATAGGTTGAACCACTAGAGAGTCCATTCCTAGTCGAGCATCGTACGCATTAACCTTCACAAAACCCGGATCAACCACATAGTAGATACCATCAATAGTGATGGAAGTCTCCGCAATGTTGGTAGCAAGAACCACTTTCCGCTTTCCAGCAGGAGTCGGCTCAAAGATTCGACTTTGCATCTCTGAAGGAAGAGCAGAATAAACTGGAAGAACCAGTAATTCTGCCAAGTTAGAATCGGTCTTATAAAGAACGCTCATTCGCTCCACCAGCGTCTCGCAACAAGTATCAATCTCCTCTTTACCCGTTAAAAACACCAAGATATCACCCGGAGGACTGTTCACATGAACATCAAGCACAGTGTCAATACTGGCCTCAATGTAGTCCAATTCAGGCTCCCGAGTGTACAAAATTTTGACCGGAAACGTCCGGCCTTCAATGTGGAAAACGGGACATTTCTCAAAGTAATTGGAAAACTTTGCCGAATCCAACGTAGCAGACGTCACAATCAACTTCAGCGACCCACGTCGCCGCAAAACTGCCTCTCGAAGTAGAGCAAAAAGAACATCCGTGGCCACCGTCCGCTCGTGAGCCTCATCCAACATAATCACCGAATATCGCCGCAAATCCGGATCCAACAACGCTTCACGTTGAAGCATACCATCAGTCATGTACTTGATCACCGTCCTGCTGCTGGTACAGTCTTCAAACCGAATAGTGTATCCGACTTGCTCACCAACTTCACACCCCACCTCTTCAGCCACACGTCGAGCCACACTGGTAGCAGCCACACGTCGTGGCTGAGTACAAGCAATGACACCACGCTCCCCATATCCGTCTTCAGCAAGGTACTGTGTGATTTGAGTCGTCTTTCCTGAACCTGTTTCACCCACAACGACTACAAAGTCGTGCTGCGCCACAATATCCAGAAGTTGCGAACGTTTTGCAAACACCGGCAGAGACTCGCGCTGTTCTCGCATACTCAGCTTTGTACGGAATCCGTACGATTGAGCTTTTGCTTGCTTTTGCCATTCCGCGTACGCTCCATTAGTTGATCTAATCATACTGCCTGAGCTGTTTTGCACCGCCACAGTTGCACCGCCACCCGACAAAGGATCATCTGGCCTGCGTTCGGCCTCTCGTCTAGCCTTCTCTTCTTCACGTCTCTTTTCCTGTTTCGCCCGTTTAGCCTCGCTCATAAACCGCGACCCGTACTGCGCCACACGGGCCAAAGATCCTTCTGGATTCTTAGTCACCTTTAGAGCATCGGTGTTATTAGCAGCCGCTGCTGCGGAACCACGGCCTGCCAAAAACGGTGGCAACCCTCCTGCAAGCTCCACCTCCACGTCCTCTTCATCGGCGTCTTCTTCAGGCTCGTCCACCTCCGCAAACGGGTCTTCTGCCGTACCCATGCTCGTAGTCATCCTTTTCGCGCCAAACGCATGGCCCATTTGTGTCAGTTCCCACGGGTCCGGCGCCGGCCCCCGTTTCTGACCGCGCGGAGCCCCACCTGTTGTTGGTTGTGCAGGCCTTGTCTCCACTCCAGTCCGCTGGTCAATGTCTCGTAGAGACAACGACACTTTCCCGTCTGGTTGGACTCTGATTACCCGTGCATACACCTGCTGTCCCACCTTGAGAACATCTCCAGGATCTTCAATGCGTCGGGTTCCTGATATCTGCGATACATGACACAGACCATCTTGACGAGCTCTGGACGGCAGTTCCAAACCAATGAATGCTCCAAACGATTTTGTACTACGCACAAAGCCTTTGTAAATTTGGCCTTCGTTCACGCCTGGTGATCCGTTCGGCGTTCGCCGCGACATTGTTGTTGTTGTTGTTGTCCTGAGAACAGAAATCCTTGGAAGATGAACACCAAACAAATCAATTGTTGGATTATATAAAAAAAAAAAAAAATCTCTGTGAAAAATTATATCGTAAAAAATCATAGATAACGTGAAAAATAGTGCAAAGTTATCGATAATGATGGTGATTTCCATTCAATATCATCACCCATACACCAGCAAATAAATCTTAACAGGACAAATAACGCTCATTTCACCGCGTAACCACTCGCATAACTCACACTGCTATCGTGTGCATCCAGAACATGCGAACTCTGAGTGTACCCCAGCCATTGTATTCCATCACCCCCTAGCAAGAGCAGTAAAACACTCAATGGCTTTGCTCCACAAATGGTATTTCCCGTTGCAGCTAAATATTTCCGGAACTCACTATAAGATCCTCCGGTAGTAACCTCCATAGCGGTGCGGTCCAAAAATTCAATGCTCTTGTAGATCGGAACTGCATTCACACGCTCCAAAGAGCGTTTACCTGATCCACTCAATTCTGTTAGCGAGTCCAGAGCCCCATTGGGTGTGTACGCCGTGTAGCCAAATCGGGAACCCCAATGACAGAAGTCTGTGCTCACCACAAATGCGTTCTCCGGGTTGGCAAAATACGGTTCCAAGGTTTGTGCAAGCTTATTCTCGAGAGCCTCGTCTGTTGCACTCACCATGATAGGAATAACTTTGGGGACTCTCAAACCAGCATCCTTTGTCACTTTTACCAGAAATGGCATGTGCATCTCGAAACTGTGTTCATCCTCGTCTACAGACACCGACATGCGCTTGAAAAGTTTCGGATCTGCTGCTACGAGCCGGTCGATCGTAGCAGTGTCCACCTCAACATCTCCGAGTGGAGTAGCATACTTCTCGAAGCCACTAGTGTAAACGCATCCCCGGAAATAAACGTGATGCGATGGGCCCATAACAAACACTCTTTTCACTCCTGAAGGGTCGAATGTTCGATAAGTTTGTGCGAGAGTGGTTCCAGCAAACGAATATCCAGCATGCGGCCCCACGAGCACTCTTGCTCCCGGAACTACTGAGCCTGCCTGGGCCAAGAATTGATCCAACTGGGCATTGAGCCGGGAAGTGGAGCCACTGTACCATGTTCCTGCGTGTGTTGCGTTTCTAATGGAGGTCATAGTGAGAACTTCCTGTTATCTTGGTTGGATAACAGCGGATCTGTCTGTTGCTTGCTTATCTGAGACAAATTTTAGTTGGTGTGAGGTGATTATATGCAGATAAATGTACGAGCGACCCGTCTATCGCCGCATGAAGAAAATTTGCTTCAGCCACGTGTGGGGAAACATCAGCCACTTGAGAGGGGCGCAGCAATTATATGGTATATGTCAAGCCAACTAACTGACCGCAACGCAAATGCAGTGCTTTTTGACAGTCTCTCTCGTATTGTTTCATTCCCCAGGTTAGGACATTACTCTGGTTTTTTGTTTTCCAGCCGAATTTTCCCTCTTTGCCCCTCAAAACTCTCTGTTGCACTGCGGTCCAAACGACGGAAATTAGACTGCGCAAGCAAAATCCGAAAAAAAAATCATACTTAAGAGAAATAAAAGACACATTTTTTTTCGGAGCAGCTAACATTTGATCCCCCTCTTTATTCTCAATCAACCGCAATAATGGCACCAATCAGCTCGGCAATCACAAACCAGGATCATTTTGAAACCTTCAAAAATCTGCTTACTAAGCGAGATTGGAATTCATATGATAACAACGGCACCAAATGGGCATTCTTCGCCTTCCTTGCGGGAATCGTCATTTTCTTTGTGATCTTCACTTGTATGATCAACGTCCGCAGACTCAGACGTGGAAGTACACCATTGATTTCGCACTATCTGGCACCACCAAGTTACTATCAGTCGCAATCGCACGCTGGACAAAACGCAAATGCAGCCCCTCTTCCGAAATACACAGAACAGCCGAATCCTAACCAGGATATTGGCTACTATGACCAAAGTGGTAACTTTATTCCTTACAACAAACCAACGGACCCTGTTACAGGTAACACTGGAAGTTCGCTGCCAGCAGGCCAGCGTCAAAATTCAACAAACCCATTCGATGCCAATGCAACCGGAACAAATACTACAGGCACTGCAGCCACTGATGCTGGCGAACCCACAGTGACAATCCCATCTGAGGCGTATCATAGAGACGATTTTGACCAAGATTATCCCAACTTTTTCAACGGAAGAACAAGCTCAACTTCCCAGCAGTCGCAAGCACAAGAGTACGAACTTCCTACATACACTCCACCATCTGGTCCACCTCCGACTCACAAAAGAGCCTAAAAACTGATCATTCAACGTTCACTCTTACTTTTTCTTGTCCCGTTCGCCTTTTGGCTAGGCGTATAGCCTGTCCGATTACTAATTTTTTTATCTGCTCTAAAAGCACTTTTTCCCCTTTTGCTTGTCGATATGACTTTTCACTAGATGCTACGACAAATTACAAGCTAAGTGAGCCCAGAGAAAGTACTCAGTTTTTTTTCTTTACTCACAACTTGCTTTCCTTATCGTGAGTTAACGATGACGAATCATCGATCGAGGATGGAGGAAATCTAGTTGTGCCTGTGATCTCCAGCTCCTCACTCAACTCACTGTATGGAGTCGAAAACAACTTTGGTGGATATGGATCGTTGTTTGCCGCCTCCATCTCCCGCCAACTATTGTACAAATATTGCTCGCAACCCTTGCAAATCTGTATAATTTTTTTCTGACTGAATCTCTCACCTTTTTCAAAAGACTCTATCACCTCTTTCCGCTTCTCTTCCAGATGCCTTTCAAGCTGACGGAATCTAAATTCAAACCATTCGGTGTAAAACTGGTCGTGGAGCGAGCGAGGCAGAATACTTGGTCTCACGCTTGTCAGACAGCTATTATCCAAAATGGGAGCCGTAGGATAGTAACCAGCAACAGAAGCAATTCGATTGGAGTTGGAGTTCGGTTTGGTTGCAATATGTCTGATTACGCGAGCCTGTAGCAACGTACAGTATCCCGGCTTGGCTACATTCGGAACAATCAGCGGCGTCTCGTTGCCGGTGATAATGACGGTTTCGCCACCTTTGTCCTTTGGACATTCCCACATTAAAACAGCGGCAATTGAAGTTGAGTCGTAGTGTTGACCTAAGATTGAGCCAACTTTATCGGCTTCAAATATCGGCTTCCCTTGCTCGTCTTTTTCCGGTTCAGGATACAACTGGGCGTTAGGAGGAAGCTCAGAGTCCGCCATAGCCACGTTCACGTGATTGACATCATAGTTGTACGTAGTGGTCACCTCAATACCAATCAGTTTTGAAAAAATCTCCTTGAGCTTTGGATGCGAGTACACGGACTGAGTAAAAGGGCCAAGTCCTTGGTCCGGATAACCGGCAATATGGAAGTCTAGCCGATTAGTTTTCAAGCTGAAATCCGGATTGGTGAGTCTGCCGTATTTTCTCAAAGTTTCGGGTTGAAAAGCCTCCCATTTCATGATATCGATGGCCTCATCTGTAAGCAGAGGGAAAGGATATGTTGCACCGAAGTTGTTGATGGGTTTCACGTGAGTCTTAGTGATTCCCAGATCTTGTAAGGTGAATTTCTGGATAGTTTCATAGTATTCATCTTTGAAAGCAATGTGTTTCTCTGGATCAAACTGTTGGTTTGGATCGAAACTTTCCTTCGCTCTGAGCTTATCCAAAAGCTCTTTCACTTCAAGTTCAATTGTTTTTTCGGGAATGTCGACCGAATGAGCTCCTGTGAGATAATCTTCGCAAATCATTGTAATTTGCTTCTCTTAGTGTTTAATGAATGACAATGTGTCGTTTACCTGGCAATTGGTGGCCATAAATAACCTTTTTCTCCGCTTCTTTTTTCTTATCGCTAATCCCGAGAAGATTCAAAGAATCTTATCGAAAAAGGAAATACACGCGATAAAGCTCGGAAACGGTGATATAATGGGCGAGCTAGTGGAGAAAAATGGACAGACGGAACCCCACACTCGGGCAAGCATACAGTGATACTGTAACTACTTTGTCTGGTTGTGCATCCTCCTCTGATCTGGACAGTTCTATCTTTCAAGCTGTATGGGTCCGAGATCTTGAAAAAAGCCGCACGACTCTCGCTAAGAAAAAAAAAATTGCAAGTTGCATTTTTTTTCTTCATTCTTTCCAACAAATGAGGTCAATGGTCAATGATGAACTTCTGAGTCTGACTCCAGATCGGTTAAATCAAACCACAGAAACATGTCAGAGGAAACATTCAAGGTAGTAAAAACCACATCGGGCCGGAAAAGTCGGGCAAAACAAGATCAAGACCCATATTTGGGACTCCAGAAGCGCTTTTCTACTCATCTCGAGACGATAAGACAGTCTGATGTTTATCAAGAAGTGACGAAATATCTGGACGGAAATACATCAAAATGGACAGTTCTCAGATGTATCGCTTTGGGATCACCGAGTGAAGAGTCACAGGCACTCAATCAACTGTGTTTGCTCAGACTCTTGTCATCCGAGTACGAGATTTCAACGGTATCGCTCTGGGATCCAGCATTCACGGACCTTGACAAGAAGTTTTTCGCTGTTGATTTGTCATATCTGGTTGAAGAGGAATTCAAAAATTCCCCAGAGACATTGTATTACATGCCTCACGCCCCTATCAGTGTATTAGAGGGCATACTTAGCGATGAAAAACCTCTTTGGATGCTCACAAATGACCTCACTGTCTACGGAAACAAATATACCAAACAGGAGTATTTCGAGAAATTTCCGATATGCGCTCGAATATCCAATTTGACTCCACATTCGGGAACACCTTCAAAACCCAAAGACGACGAATTTCAAACAGTAACACTCAAAAAACGCAAACGGAAAAACAAGTATGTTTTGAAAGAGCCTGACTTCGACTATAAGCACGAAGATTGCTACTTCGACAAGCTAGTTTCCAATGTGGTTGAGTCAGGAAACATCTCAACAAACAGCTGGAATTATTCTTTCAGTGATATGTGCTATTATTCATTATCTAAGTCATAAACTGTGCATATACGTAACGTCATTTCATCACAATACAAAAATTGTTTCTCTTACTTCCTCCATAGAGTTCCTCTTTTCCACTTTTGAAAGACTTTTGTACGTATCGTGAGCCACGCCAACGATACAACCAGTACGCGAGTTTGTGGGACTGGTGCTGTTTGAGGCATTCGAACCCGAGAGATCCCATGATTTTTTGTAACCGATCCGAATCAAAGTATCTCGAGTTCGAAACACAAGGTAGTGGAAGCACAAAAAACAACAAGGATGGAGCCTCTGCGGTCGGTTCTTTGAGAAACTTAGTAAATCTCTCAAGCATTTGTCCTCTAAGCTCGGGTTTGGGCACAAAATTGACCACCAGTGAGCACGATATTAGTTCAAATTGGTCACAGTTGTGTTTTGGAAGCGGTCTTTCCATAAAATCTTGCTCTTCGATCAAATTTGGTTCCTGCGAATGAAGATCAATTTTCACCACGTTTTCAAATATTCCGCATGTTGAAATCATGTTTTTCGAAGACAAACATCCAATTTCCAGAGCGGTAAGTTTGTCTTTGTTGTGAAAATTGAGTTCTTTCAACCATTGTACTAGTTTCTTCGAGGAGTCTCCTCCTCTTTTCGAATCTTGACCCAGGGTGGATGCAGATTGATAAGTCTCGAGTCCTCCCCTCTTAGTGATTTCTGCATCAATTTCTCCGAGCTTTGCAACAATCTGGATCTCGGATAGTCCTTCAAGCCTGAAGTCTTCAGTAGACGGCGTCTTGTTCACTTTCAGTTTACTCATCACCTGTTCTCGGGCGGTGTTGTATGAGTTGTATGCACCTTTTTGCTTTTTAAGTGTGTCTATGTAATCATTGTCGCTCAGTTTCATCTTCCAGAGCTTTTCAAGCTTCGATAGAAGGATCGTTTTGTTTTTGAGAAGAATGTGGAAGCGACGTATAAGCTGTCTGGCTCGTAGAGGTTTGATGCTGGATGGTTTTATGACAGCCGATTTTGTGATCGGGGCCGACTTTTTAGCGAGCAGCCCTTTTCTTTTCCTTGAAAGCATGATATTTGGGGACACGAAAGATGGGGTGTATAGAATTGCACTTGACTCAATGATTTGAATTTGAAGGAAATATCTATTGAATCATTTTGATTTTTCAAATGAAATTTTTTTGGTTGGTCACGTGACACGATTAATTTTTTTTCAAATAATTTTTTTTTCCTTATTAAAAAAATATTTTTTCAGCAGGTTATCTGATCTCATCCTGTTACCTTCTGTTAAGGTATTGATCGCAGCATTCGAAGGATGGTATCTGCAGCACAGAAACTGATTCTTCAGAGAAGGAAGAAAACACTGGGGAAGAAAAAGGCGAAAAATGACCGCTCAAAAACTGTCACTGAGAAGACAGAAGGACCAAAGGATCAACTTGTCTCTTCAGAGAATCTCAGATGGAAGGCTGTCACAATTCCAGACACGTTGGACGATTATGAGGGTTTCTACGGACTTGAGGAGATTGATGGAGTTGACGTGAAGATTGAAGACGGAAGGGTTCAGTTTATTGTGAAAGACGGGGAGAAGCTGAAAAAGGAGGGAGAAACCGAGGAGAGGGAGGTGGAGAAGTTTGGGGAGGACGAGGACGAGGATGAGGATGAGGAGGAGGTGGATGAGGAGGATGAGGAGGAGGATGAGGAGGAAAAGGGAAAGTCTGAAAAACTTGAAAATGAACAGGAGATTATTGAGAAACAAACCGGAAAGGATGATGACGATGAGGAAGAAGACAAAGCCAATATTGAGACTGAGAACAGCGGTCTTTCAAGCAATGTATTCAACTCTCTCACGGAAGATCAAGTGCTCAGTATTCCAGATGATGTGAGTTTGCCAGCTTGGACTGACGAAATATCAAAGTTGTCTCCTGCTACTTTGAAGGGTTTGTCGGAGTTGGGTTTTGACTCTCCAACGCTGATTCAGAAAAAAACCATTTCGCTTGCTCTTGAGGGTAAAGATGTGATCGGAAAAGCCATTACCGGTTCGGGTAAGACGTTGGCTTACGGAATTCCTATTTTAGAGAAGGCTTTGGCCAAACCAAACTCTACTTATCCAAATGGTGTGATTTTCACTCCAACTAGAGAGCTTGCCAATCAAGTTATGAAACATCTTCAAAAACTTTTCAAGAACTCCTCGTTTCCACATCAGAATTCGATTGTGTCACTTACGGGTGGTCTTTCTATCCAAAAACAAGAGAGATTGCTTGGATACAATCCACGTGTTTTGATCGCAACTCCAGGTCGTTTCTTAGAGCTTTTAGAAAAGTCCACCGAACTTGCTACCAAGATTGCTTCAACAGATATACTGGTTCTCGATGAGGCTGACAGACTGCTCCAGGATGGTCATTTTGATGAGCTTGGAAAAATTATTGAGGTCTTAAACAATCATAGGCCTAGACAAGAGTTGGAGTACAAAAAATGGCAATCGTTGGTGTTTTCGGCGACGTTTAGCAAAGATCTTTTCGGGAAGTTGAACAATTCAAAATCCAAACCTAATCCTACCAAGAAAAGAAAGGCAGCGCAAATGGAAGATAGCGAAGCTGTTGAGGCCAAAGAAGTGATTGCTTTGTTGTCTAAACAGATGAAGTTCCGCGGAAACCCATCGTATGTGGATGTCAACCCTACTGAAGTGGTTGCCAACAGGATCACAGAGGCCATGATTCCATGTGCTGCCAACGAGAGAGATCTGATGCTGTACTACTTTTTGTGCATGTTCCCTGGTGTCACTCTTGTTTTTTCCAACTCTATTGACTCTGTCAAGCGTCTGGCTCCGATGCTGACCAATTTGGGAGTTCCTGCAGTTTCTTTGCACTCTTCGATGATTCAGAAGCAGAGATTGCGTTCACTGGAGCGGTTCAAGGCCAACTCCGAGAAGGCGGTCAAGGAAAAGAAGTCTTCTGTTCTCATAGCCTCGGATGTCGCAGCCCGTGGTTTAGATATCCCGGGCATTGACCACGTTGTGCACTACCACTTGCCACGTACGGCAGACACCTATATCCATCGTTCTGGAAGAACAGCCAGAGCTGGAAAGGAGGGTGTTTCGATCATCTTGTGTTCTCCAAACGAAGCTTCTGGTCCATTGCGTCAGCTGCGTCGAATTGTCACAAAGAAGAACCACATTGACGATTTGAAGACGCTACCGTTGGACATGGACGTTCTTTCTCAACTCAAGGAAAGACTGGACTTGAGTGCGAAACTGGCTCAGTCGGAGGTCAACTCGCAGGTGGTGAACAAAGAGAAATCCTGGGTTGAAAAGGCTGCAGAGGAGCTCGGAATTGAAGATCTCAGTGACCTTGAAGAAGACGATTTCCTCAAGAGAGACCGGAAGAGAAAGGAGGGAAAACAGCTTTCAAAACAGGATACCAGGGCCATGAGAGCACAGCTCAAACAGATGATCAGCAAGCCAGTCAGAAGAAGCGGCAGAAGATCATACATTGCTGGAGGCCTGACCAACGTGGCAGAACTGCTTGCAAAGGGCGATAGTGGAAGCGGTGTTATGGGCGGTCTTCAGCAGAATGCTTTGGAGGTGTTGAAGAAAAAGAAGAAGATTCAAAATTGAACAATCTAATGATATTTCTTGTCGCATTATGTAAGTAAAATTAATAGATAATTCGTTGATAGATTCATCAGAGTGCACGGCTTGTGGGCGAGTCGTCTCAAGACATTGAGACTTAGAGAAATGCTACTGGCTCAGGGTTTTATAGTGCTCACTGAGGCTTACTGGTGCGTTCCACGGCACACTCATGGCTTACTCACAAGTTGCTGAATCACTCGCATCGCTCGTCATTCGCTTTGCTCGTTTGTAAAAACAAATCTTACCATTCACATCTACCAATTACATCATTTAATCACTGTAAAACTCATCCTCCGAGTCCGAAGCAAGCTGCTCAAAGTTGACTTTGTATCTCAACAGAGCTCCAATACCACCAAAACCTTTCACGAACTGAGCACCTTCAGACGACCTGTCAGTGACAAACTCCAAAGTAGCACCATAGTTCTTGTAGTTCTCAGCTAACCACTCCAAGAATGGCATCTCATCAATGATCTCCATCTCTTGGCCAGTGTTTTTGTCGATGGTGTAGGATTGCTTGTCCTGGGATGGAGAGGCATGCGCAATCACCTCGTTACCCTCAGAGTCTTTCAATGTGTATCTGATGGTCTCCATACCTTCGTAGACAATGACAATCTCACAGGCACCCAAATCAAGAGCCTTGAGCGTGTCTTCAATACCATAGCAGAACTTACCGGTATCTTGCGAGATTTCGTCAAAGTATTGAGTAATGAGCTTCTTTTCTTGAACAAACTTAACGTTCGACAATGTCTCAGCGGAAAGCTCGATAGCTTGGTTGAAACCGTTCTCTCCTCCGTAAGAAATATCAACCAACTTGATAATCTTGGACTGAAGTCTACCGTCGAACATATCGGATCTACTCAATTCAGTCTTGAAATCAGCCGAACCAGCCAAAATAAGACCGGCGACGTTCACCTTATCAGCAGTAATGAAATTCTGCACAGCCACCTCAGCCACTTTTCTAACATAGTTGTGTCTCTTTTCATCTCTCAATCTCGAGAAACGAAGAGCAGATTGACCACCTCTACCGTGCTTTTTTGGAAGATCGACCGTGAACTTGTGCAAAACCTCTCTGGTGTTTCCTGAAAGTGTACCAAACAAAGCTCCGTTACCGTCCATCACAATGAAACCGAATCTGTCGTCACTCTCCAAAAGCTCCGAAAGAGCCTCTGTGTGGAATTTGTTGTCACACAAGTACAACGAGGTGTTGATTGGCTTGAATGGTTCGAAACCAATAGTAAGCTTCTTCTCTTTCCCTTGCTCGGTCAAAACTTCACCGCAATACACCACCAATCCATTGGGTGGGACAGAGTTGTAAAGTTTCAACTTTTGCTGAGTAGATGTAATGGCAGAAAGCACAGAGAGTCTGTTAACACGCGACTTAATATTCGAAGCAGTTCCGTACTCGTCAGTCAACATCTTTTGAATCATAGGAATTTGACCCTTTGGTGGAATGATCAGCGAGATCATGGAGGTACCGTTACCACGAGCCTTTTCAAGACTCTTGATCAGTTTTTTAACCTTCCACATCTGAACGTTCTTTTCAGCCTCATCTTCTGTCACTGCTGGCGCCATTTTGTGGATTTATGTTGTTGGTATTATTTCCTGTTGCCTTGTGCTGTGTTTTCGTGTTTAGGCGTGCCAAAAACGGTATCCAATCTCGAATAGCAAGTTCAAATAGTAGTCAAGCTGTGGTGGAAGTTCTGAATTTTTAACTCAATGGCGGTTCAGAAAAAAAAAATAAAAAATTTTTCAGCAGAAAACCACGTCGAATCGACGATCGACGTGGATTTTTTTTTCAAAGTTTTTTTTTGAGTTAGTTGAATTGAAGAGACGGAAAAAATTTACAGATCTATCACTCTCCCCTACAAGTAACCCCCGTGAACTGCGGAGCTTCATCATCCCACAACGTCCAGTTATTGAGATAGACTTCTGTTTGTGGCCCAATCGTTCGTAATGTCTGAAAATCCAGAGCAAGCAGCTGCTCCAGCTGCGGAACCAGAGAAGAAACTCTCCAACAAAGAGCTCAAGGAACTCAAGAAGAAGGAAAAAGCCGCCAAAAGAGCCGCCGCAAAGGGTCCTAGCGCTGCAAACGCTGCCGAAAATGCCCAAGCTGCCGCCACTGCTGGTAAACCGAAAGACGCTAACGGTAAGCCAATGACTGCTTCACACATCAAAAAGCAACTCAACTCTGCTAAAATCAAGGACAACGACCACAAAGTTCCACCAATGTTTGGACATTTGGAAACCAGGGAACAAAGAATTTCATCTTCACCTCAAGTGGCGAACATTGTCCATCCAGAGATTCTTTCGCTGACCCTCAAGATCTCCACTTACAAGATCGTGGGATCCACAGCACGGTGTCAAAAGATGTTGGAGGCTTTCAAGGCAGTGATAAAGTCGTATGTCACTCCAGATGCCACGTCGCTCCAAAGAAACCTTACTTCGCATCTCTCGCATCAAATAGAGTATTTGAAAACAGGAAGGCCGTTGAGTATATCTATGGGAAATGCCATCAGATGGCTCAAACAACGTATCTCATTGATTGCAATCGATATGAGTGACGAGCAGGCAAAATCGCAACTTGTGGAGGAAATTGATCTGTACATTCAGGAGAAAATCCTATATACAGACCGTGTGATTGTTCAATTTGCATCACAGCACATTCAAAACAGCTCCAAGATCCTCACTTACGGCCATTCCGAGGTGTTGAGCAAACTTTTCAAGTTCTGCGCTGTCGAAGAGAACAAGTCTTTTGAGATATACATCATCGACTCCAAACCACTTTTTGAAGGCCGCAAACTTGCAAAAGAACTGTCGTCCATCGCCAACATCAAATGCCATTACAATCTGATAAACTCGTTGTCTTCAATCTTGGAACGGTCCGACATCGATTTCTGTTTCCTCGGTGCACACTCGATGCTCTCCAATGGAAGATTATACTCTCGTGTCGGAACCGCTATGATTGCTATGGCTTCCAAGAACAAGAACATACCAGTTCTTGTCTGCTGTGAGTCAATGAAGTTCAGTGATAAAGTCCAGTTGGACTCTGTTACTTTGAATGAACTGGGTGATTCCGAGGACGTGATCAACACCAAACCTTTCAACAAGACAGGTTTTAATTTGGAACAGTATCTCAACAAGCTAGAAGCTGTCAAGGCCAGCGCTGCTTCCAAAGGTGGTAAAGGTCAGAATCAACAACAGCAGCAATCGAAAAAAGATAAGAAAGAGGCGGCAAAGACTACACGTGCCGACGAGCCCGGTGTTTCGACGCTCAGTAATTGGAAAGAGCTGCCAAAACTAAACATTTTGAATGTTTTGTACGATTTGACTCCACCTGAATACATTCAGAAAGTCATCACTGAGTTTGGTGCACTGCCACCATCGTCGGTTCCTGTCATTCTCAGAGAATACAAGACCAGCACGTAGGGGGTGGTGATGTATATTTGATAGAAACAAAAATGAAATAAGATATAAAAGAGTAGCTCGTTTTCGAAGGAGTTTGAAATGTGCGACAGAAGACCATTTGATTATAATGGAATGTGGATATGTAAATCATTCGAAAAAAAGCAGGGGAAACAGAGCAAAAACCGATCACAAACACCAGTTCAGCGTGCATCAGACACGGGAACGGAGAGCGATTAGACAAAACAGATCTGGGTATTAACGGTCCCACTCATTTAATCTCAACTCCTTCAATAGCGTCCTCGTCTCCCAACTTGAGCTTTTCAACATACGACTCCAATTTCTTCCAATGTTGGATACGCATCTCCTTTCTGTTTCTCTCCTCTTTAGTCTGTTCATCGTACAGAATACAACACCGGTCGTAAACGATTGGATTGGTCTCCATGAAGATCTTGAGAGCATTGTACGCAAGCGAAGAGATGGTTCTGTTCCAGTTATTTGGTTCATCATAATCAAATTCACTAGCCGGTTGCTGCTGCTGTTGTTCAATTGCATCCAACTCTGGCTGTGCCAACTCGAATAAAGCTGGGAAGATGATCGGTAAAATGTTTTCGGCGTTCTCGGTCACTAGCGAGACAAAGTATTCATTATTGAAATAGCACAGAACTTTCTCGCTCACTTGGAAATGTGGTGAAGAAATACACTTTGAGAGTTGTGCAAAAAGGGGAATCTCGATTCTCTGGAATTCTTGTGAATCAATAATTTCAAAGATGTCCTCAATCTCGTTGAGAAACATGAGCTCTTTTGGAGAGTTGATCTTTGGCCAGTATCTCAAAAGACCCATGATAACTTCTTCTGTAAGTGCCGGATCCTTCTCCAAAAACTGCAAGATGCAGTATGCCAGTTGTGGGTGATATAGTGAAAGACATCTAACCTTATGCATAGGAATGAGAATTCGGATAAGGAAGATTTTGTGTTCCTCTTTCAATGGCAGTGCAAATCCGTTAATGATGGAACCAAGAATTTCCAACAACTCCGAGATACCGTTGAACCTGCTGGTCTCGTAAACAAACGTCAAAAAAATGTTACTAATGGACTTCCGTATGAAGGATCTTAGGCTCAGGAACTTTCCGTATATTCGGTGTAATGTCGTCTTGAGACAATCGCGTTCCCTGTTATCCTCGCTATCAAACAATTCCAACAAAGTCAGAACAAACTTGTGGTCCAAGTATGGTTTGGCAACTGAGTTGTTGAAATCTGGGCTTTCCACAAATCTCAAGAAAAATTCATATACCATTTGCATATGTGGCCATGCCAGTTCATATACTGGCTCATCTTCATCAGGATCATAAATGTCTCCAACAGGATTGACCGGTGGAGGAATCGGTCTGAAAATGTTGATTTGGAACATTTCAATGACATGCTCATACATTTCGGGCGTGAAGGTCATTCTTGTTGTGCTGATAAAAGTTGTGAGCTCATGTAAAGTGATTCTTTTGAGCTCTTTTCCTTGTATATCCGAAGAAGGATCATAGAAATCAAACATAATTTTGCATTGGTCCACTTTCTGGATGAATAATTCCACGTAGTATTCCGAGTCTACTTCATCGAAGGTGGCGAGTTTTTCAAAAGGCTGCTGGTCATTTGTCGGCTCGAATCTCGAGGACGAGTGTCTCTGAGGTGTCCTTGGCTTGAGTTCCAGATCATCTTTAGGAATCTTGTCAAAAGCAGAAGAATGATGCGAGGTGTGAAGCTTAGACATCTCGAGATCTGGAGTGATAGTGCTTTCAACCTGACGTGACGGAACTGGCATAGTATTTTGGATATGACTGTTTTGAGCCTGAGATTGAGGCTGGTGCTGCTGAAGTTGCTGATGTGGCGATGATGCTTTTGACGAAACCGAAGAGGATGAAGCCATCGCGGGGTTCGAATTCTCGGGACCAGAACTCACAGAGGCCTGGTCGGATGAACCCGACTGCGATCTTCTCATTGGGGCAGGACTTGAATTAGAACCCGACGACGATGGACTAGCTAGAGTACCTGAAACAGTCTTTGATTTTTCAGGTTTTTTGGTGGTTTCTTCTTTTTTGTCTTTCTTCTTCTCGGCTTTGCCTGAGCCCGATTTGGATCTGAACCTTTGTTTGAAACCTTTCATCATCTTGGTATGTGGTGATTGTTGGGTCCACTTGTTTTTTGTCTGTCGAATGCGGGGGATGTCAAAAAAAAGGTGATCAAACTGCAAATAAGATGGAATGGTATTCAATTATTATTGAATTGAGTCCTTCAGTGACTACCTAGATGTTGCTCGCGGGTGTACTAGCGCAAGTTCACGCACAAACAATTTCAGAGGCCAAACCAAACACGCAGAAATTGTTGATTTATTCTGTTATGAAACCGCTCTGCGTGCCAATCAACGCTTCCAGAAACTGTTGTTGGTAGATTGAGGTCTCTAATATGTCTAGAGGCTATGTGGCCGCTTGATAAATTGGTTGACTAAATTGATTTAAATTGATACAGGCAAGTATTTGTGTCAAAGTGGGCCACAGAGAATAAAACATACTCGCACAAGTTTAGTTGGTGAAAAAGAAAACAACTTTCTCTCTTTTTTTACGGTGTCGTTCACTCGCCACAAGTGATTATGTAAATAAAAATTCAAATTGCGGCGCAGTGAGTTGCGGTGGCTGAGAGCAACCAGCGAACGACGAGCGAATGACGAGAGAAGCGAGTTGATCAGCTAGTCGTGGGGGAGTTCGCTAGAAAAGGCCGCTTACTATTTGGTATTGGATCATCATCGATGACTCACTTTTCTCGTCTTTTATTCCAACATAAAAAATATCATTTATGTATCTGTAACTCTTTTTATAAACAAATTACTCATGAGAAGTATGGACATTGGCTTTATAATTCTCGAAACTCAGATAGCAATTCCACAAAATACTGATGAGATTCACTGTGAGCAGTCGATAGTTGACTGGAACAAAGTAAAAGTTGAGCAATTGGAATGCCGGCCAAACACGCCAATTGTTGACCAAGGTCTCCCAATAGGCGTCATTGAGCTTGGCCTTGATATCTGCGATTCCCTTGCCCTCCATGAGAGTGATGCAGGAAAAGTAGAGCGGGATGCCAACTGGGGCCCAACATAGCTGGTCGACAGACACACGAACGATAGTGTCCAAAGGTTTCTTGATGCGAGGAAAGCGTATAGATAATCCTGAGGGAGCCTTTATAGTGTCGAGGAACTTATAGAGACGTGATCCTATTGGAGAGAAGATGATTCCACCATAGGCCATAGCTCGAGCGGTTCGCAAATAATCATAGCGTTCTTTGGACGTGGCCGAGTTGCCAAGTCCGAGTTGAGCTAGGGCATCACCGGCACCAAAGAGGCACTTGGGTTGTTAGTATGGGATCGAAAATGCCAATATAACAAGCAAAGAAAGCGATTGAATCATGAGGGAGGCGAGTGCCAAAGCAAAACGACTTGCTGTCGACTATGCCAATTCAGTCAATGGTTCGCTTTGCTTGTCATTTCGTTCGTTGTTGGACATACTGCTGTAGACACCGAATTCGTCAGGAAAGGTTTTCTAACCAGCAGATCTGAATATGCAGCAAATATTCTTGACATTTTGTGATTCTATTGATCTCTTGAAGACTATAATTCAATGACTTTACTGATGCAAATAGTTGTAGATCACGAGAGCAATTGGGTTTTGTTGCGAAAATTTTTATCTTCAATATTTCCGTTTTGAGACAAAGGTTCGACCAACTAAGAGCAACAGAACCAATTCAACGGGGACAGGGAAAAGGTTGTGGTGCACGGATGGCAGCCTCGGAATGCAGCCGCAATTTAGGTGCGCGCTAGATGATGGAGAATTGTACCCCTGTCTGGTTTATTGGATTTCCCGATTTGATGAGTGATTGCAGATGCAGAAACTCTGCAATCGAAGAGCTAAACGAATCACGAGCGACGCGAGTCATTCGATTTCAGTTCTTCATGGGTGAAAGAGACGAAAAATTTCTATCTAAGAGAGGTCTGTATGATTAGCAGAGACCATGTGGAGGCCAAGTAGGAGGGACCTTGGTTCATGGCTCGTTTGGCTCGCTTCGCTGGTCGTCGCGTCGTTGTGGCTGCGCCGGCTGCTCGCAGCTTGTTGTAGTCTTTCCACATTCGTCAAAAACAAATTTCCTCATTTGGAACATTGAGCAGCAAAAAAAAAGTCCAGGGGTCTGTCTGTCTCTTGGAACAGCATCAGGCGCGAAGAACGCCTCCTGCCCTGTGAAATCCCTGTGGTGGCCTGTCTCACTGGGAGTTTCTCCGGGGAGTTCGCGCACGAGCTACCGCGCCTTCCCACCGCAAGCAAGCATGAAATTTGAAAAGGGAAATTTCTCCATAATCTCATTGACGCTATATATACTGGATAAATTTCAGAGTAGTTGAAGTAGTTTTTCAGAAACTATTAAACCCTTTTTTGCTTGATAGCACGAATTAACCGCTACAAAAGTATAATCAAAATGCACAGAACATACTCCTTGAGATCATCTAGGGCTCCAACTGCCTCGGATTTGCAAAATCCTATTCCAGTTCCACCATCCAGTACCAAGACGTGAGTATTCCATCAACTAGTGAATGACGAGTGAATGACGAGCGGTGCAAGTCTTTCAGCGAGTCTTCTAGCGAGGCGAGCCCAGCGGCCGTTCAAATAATTGTGTTCTCCAGTCAATTACCCGTTATCATCGACATTGTGCCTCCTTTTGACCATTATACTAACACCCCTTTAGCAACCGTTTCTTTGGTAAGGGTTCTATCTCCAACAGCATTAGACGTTCAACTGCTGGTTCTTTTGGTCCAGATTTGGCTAAGAAGTTGGCTCAACTCGTCAAGATGGAGAAGAATGTCATGAGAGCCATCGAGCTCTCTTCTAAGGAGAGAAAGAGCGCTGCTAAGCAACTTTCTCTCTGGGGTGCCGACAACGAGGATGACGTTTCCGACATTACCGACAAGTTGGGTGTTCTCATCTACGAGATTGGTGAGTTGGAGGACCAATTCATCGACAGATATGACCAATACAGAATCACCCTTAAGGGAATCAGAGACATTGAGGGATCTGTCCAACCATCCAGAGACCGTAAGCAAAAGATCACCGATCAAATCGCTTATCTCAAGTACAAGGACCCACAATCTCCAAAGATTGTCATTTTGGAGCAAGAGTTAGTGAGAGCTGAAGCCGAGTCCCTTGTTGCTGAGGCTCAATTGTCTAACATTACCAGAGAGAAGCTCAAGGCTTCTTTCTCCTACCACTTTGACTCTATCAGAGAGCACTCTGAGAAGCTCGCTCTCATTGCTGGTTACGGTAAGGCTCTCTTGGAGTTGCTGGACGACTCTCCTGTTACCCCAGGTGAGACTAGACCATCTTACGATGGATACGAGGCTTCCAAGCAAATCATCATTGATGCCGAGAACGCTCTTGCTTCTTGGACTTACGAGACTGCCCAAGTTAAGCCAACTTTATCATTCAAGGCTACCGACGGTGACATTTACGAGGACGATGACTTGGCTGATGAGGTTGAGAACTTGCAAGTTACTGAGCAAGAATGGGCTGAGCCAGAACATGAAAAGCAAATGGCTTAGTTTACTTGCGCTGATGTACTGTTATACAACAATTATTTGATTGATTTTTTTCTCACTTATGTGTTTTTAGTTTTGGATCGTTCCAATTGCTTCAACTTATTTCCTTTTCATTACATTGGTTTGCCAGTGTTTGTTTTGTATTAGTTCAATATATTTTTCTGGTAAAACGAACGGCGAGCAGAGCGAATGGCGAGCAAAGCGAGTCGGGATTGAGTAAGTTGTCTGCTCAACGCATTGAGATGGAAGATCGTAAATTCGTTATATGCGACAGAGAAGAAGGTAAGCAACGATTGAGTGATATTCCGCTGAAGCATCATCAGCATTTGGTCATTGATGAATCGTTTTGATCGTTATTGTGCTCCTGAGTTGATAGTCTTCAGCTGGCGAATGATAAGCTTTGTTCAACGATTGCTTTGTTGATCCGTTTTTCATCGAATGATCAAAACGAGGCAAGTGAAAGGAATCAAGAGAAGGTTACATTCCATCAAAGATGTGGATCACAAGTGACTTTTGTTTGTTGTTTGCTTGTCATTTGCTCGTCACTAGCTGCTTGGAGAAAACATGAACATTCAAATGAAATGGTATCACATACGGATTCCTGTACTTCACTTTAACGTTTTTTGTATCCTCCCTTCCAAAAATCTCCTCGTCAGAATCTTCTGAAGGAGCTCGAAAAACCATGTCCTTCACCAAAAGAGTTGAATAGATAATGCCTTTACTTGCTGTATGTTTCCCGTCTCCTTCTTGGGAAAACAGTCTGCGCAACTCCTCAATTTCCGTTTGGCTGATGTCCAAACAACACCGCCACGATTCAGTATTGAGTTGTATCTTGAGACGGTCAGTTGGCTCATCGAGCTCTGCAATCGATATGATTTGTTCCATTGGAAATTCAAGCAGTATACGCAACAGTTTAGGTTTGAGATCCTCGTAGAGTGTTCGAAGATCGCGATTTGATAGTGTGATTCGGTAAACTTTTGCGAGATTGAGTGTGACGTCGTTCTCTGCGGATCGAACTTTCATTTCAAGTGTATGTTTCTGTATCTCTTTCTTATTAACGAATGTTCGAACTGGAAGAACCACATTGGGCAGGATTGTAATAAACGAAGTTCTGCGCAGGTTAGTAAAAAGTAAACAGATTGGGCAAAAACAAGTGGATTAAGATCAGACTGAACTTACATTGGGGCCATTTTGGCTGGAGCTGCCGGAAAGAGCAAAATCAATTAATATCCAAGAGATGAAATCATTTAACTTTTTCTGATCTCATGTAATTTTTCATGAATTTATTTATTTATTCAACTTTCTTTTTCACTCTACGACCTTTACTAACATTTGTGGTTATCTCTTCAAAATCAACGTGCCATTTTGGCTTCAAGCTTTGAGAATCAAGTAGACAGTCTTATTCTGTTAAGATGGACTCATCAGATGGGTTCACACCCATTTTGGCGATGTTCTACGCCGTCTTCCACCCAACAGAAGGAACAAAAGTAGTACACCAGGTTCCGTCGGGCTCGATAGTGGCTCTCGATAAGACGAAGGACTCCTCATCATTACAGACACCACTGTTTGACTTCGACTCAATCAAGAATTACGTTATTCCAAAACCAGGTCTTTGCAACAAACTCATCACCTTCAAAATCAGTAATTACCGAGTCATTGGGTTTCCCGTCAACATCTACGCAAGCCATTACGCGAGAAACTCATTTAACTTCAATTTTTGTTTTGTCATGCCCTATGAGAGTGATACAACCCCCTATGAAGGCCACGTGAAGCGATTAGGTCGAATGTTCAGAGCGCTCGAAGAACAATCTCAGTTGTTATCTAAAGCAGATAAAAACCATGAAGTGTTCTTCAAACAGGATAATGGGAGCACGGCAGGCTCACCAGCAACCCCAGTAGGTGACAATGCTGTTGCCACAGCGAATGCGGCCACAAAATATCTCAAAATTGTCGAAGATCTCGATCTGATCGGTAACGAGGCAATTGTGGCCAAACAAACTCCAGGACAGTCAGAAGCAGCCCAGCCGAAACTTTCGTCCATTGAAAGTCTTGTTCAACAGATATACCAAGATCTAAACAACTACTCAGAGTGTCTCATTCCAATAGATGCTGCCAATTCTGTCGACATAAAACTCTTTCCAATCTTCCCACCACCGCCTGAAATCAACTCTAGCGATGTTCCAATTGCCACAGTCAAGCTCGAGTCAATGGTGGATCCACTTTGGGATCCTACAATGGTGAAAATTCTTCCCTTCATCAACGGAATCAATTCTGTCAGAAGGATCAGCGTCCTCGCTGATGCAGATTACGAACTCACTAGACAGTGTATTCAACACCTGCTACACTACAAATCGGTCACTATCCTTGATATCTTCCAGTTCTCCAACAGCTATGCTCCAACATCACAAATTGGAATTTTTCTCAGAGATCCTTCCATGGCTGCCGAATGCCAGGCCTACATAATATCAGCTACTGGAACTTTCAACAATCTTCCATTGCGAACTAGTCGCAACTCCATGTCTAACTCTGATGCAGAGCTTGGCAGCTTCAACTCGTTGCGCGGATCGCCGGGTGCTGCTGGCGCAATGAGTGTTGCTGTTCCATTAGGCGGCGCCGGCGCCTCTACGGGAGTCGCTCAGGGAACCAGTCACAGTCCTTCTTTCTCGAAAGGAACAGTCATGAAACCTGCAATGGTCACTTTGCCGTCAAAAGCAACGCTCTTTTATCTGTACCGGTCAATGAGTCAAAATCTCACGCTCAAACAGTGGTACATGGAGAACCACAAGTCACTCGAACACATCGATATCCGTCGGTTCATCTCTTTTGGTGTTTTGCGTGGCTTGATATACCGTGTTCGCACGTATCCTGTTTCGAGTCGGCTGGCCAATTCGATCGACTTTGGAGTTAGTTATGCGAGTTACAACGATCAGTTCTCTGCTCCTCAACACCAGCACAGAAATTACAACATATCTTCACTTCCCGTGACCAAAGCAAGGAGACACCGGCCTAGTCGTGGGGCCGAAGAAGATCTCGATGCGGAAGAGTCGACTGACCGATTTGTGAATCTTGCTGGGCTCAAGATTGAACGCTTGCACAGAAAACAGGAGATGAAGTTGTTGAGGTTGTTGAAACGGTGTAGAGATTTCGATTTGATTTGCACGGAGATGGATATGTCTAAGAAAGAGGTGATGGAGGTGTTGAATAGATTGGGAGATTGGAACGTGGTCAATTCATGACAAGCAAAGCGATTTGGGAGTGAATCAGTTATCATTTTATTACTGCTCACGTGACGTTGCCTCGTTTTTCGTTGTTCGTGTTGATTATGTACATCAAAGGTTGGTCTTATCAGTGAAAAATACTTATCGCTAAATGAAAAATTCTTTGGGGAAAAATGAAAAAATAAAAAAAAAAAATACATCAATTCCAGTTGTCATAGTTAGCCGGCGATTAACGAACTACAATGACCTCGGTGCAAATTGTAGTGGTTTCCTTTCGTGATCTGCTCCCGTTTGAGGACCAAGTAATCACGATCATCAATAGAGGGTATGACAAGCCACGGTACAAATACAACCTTATCAAGACGTCTCGTATCAAGAACAGTTTGATTCAAGATCTCAATATCTCAGATTTGGATAATGGGTACCTGGCCCTGTGTGTGACAGATTCCCATGGGCCTCCATCAATTGACATGGATGACAACGCAGCCACAGTTACACAGAAGCTGTTGAAGGCATATCCACTTGGCAGTCTCGACTTTTCCATTATCAATCGTCATTCTAATTTAGACATGTCCAATCTTGGCTCGCGAGTTCTGGGAACGATAGGACTCAAACCAGCAAATGAATCTGAGATTGAATTAACGGCATTGACATCATTCTACCCAGGGGTTTCTAAGGTGTTACTGGATTTCGCTCGCGTATTCGCTATTGAAAAGTGGGCAGCAACAGCACTGGCAGTCACTGTCATTGAAGAGCATGAGTTGTGTCCATTTTATGAGAAGCATGGGTTTGTTTTTCAAAGTAGAGAAACAGTTGAGGTGGATGCTACTGGAGGTTTGAGAGGAGAGTTATTAGAAGATGGAGTGGAAGCGTCGAGGAACTTTGGGTTGGTGTATATGAAACGAATGACGAGTGAATGACGGAAGAATTGTGTCAGCAAGTCATGAGCGAAGTGAATATATAGGATGACAAACTACTCACTTTAGTCACACGTGGGTCCCAAAAAACTCTCGTCACATTTCATTTCCAAAAAAATATAGACACTCTTATTGATGAAATAGCATGCATCATCTAATTCACTACAAAACAATGGGCCAGAGTAGACTTACTTCGTCTGTTTTGCTCGTCAAATGCGATCCACATCGTCATCTGTGATCGCAGACTTTCTCAGCTCCTGGAACGCCAGGTCCCTCTTATAACCTGCCAGCCGCAACTTCATCAAATGATCCTCAACAAGATCCGACTTGGAAAACGGTTTTCCACATTCCGGACACTGACCTAACCTGTAATCAACCAGCGAAGTTTTATCATACGTATGACCGCAAACTTTGCTTTTGAGCGGATGTTTCATCAACAGTCCAGAAATCGGACACGTCAGACTCACACTGCCTCCGTCCACCTGAATTTCATCTCCATCTTCATCTTCATCAAATGGAAGGGGTTCTGTTGGATTCAATGCCACGAAAAGCTTCTTATCCACATCAAGACGTTCAGCCTTTGCGAGTCTCTTATTCACTGCTGTAGCTTGATTTTTCGTTTCTGCAACTACCTGGACCAGCAGATCGTGCAATTGTTCGGGAACATCTTTTGAGTCAGTGTAGCGATCCAGATCCTCAATGGTGAGTTCTGGCTCGCTTGTTTCGAGCACCTGTTGTCGCACTTTCTTGTAAGCAGTCACATGAGCGTCGTGGTTACGACGTGACTCGCAGAGTTGCGCAAGAGTTCTTTTTCCTTGTTCTAACACTGGGTCATCTTTGAAGCGTTGTTTGCGCTGTTGTCCGTGTTCCTCGAGAGAAATCTCGTTTCGAAGTACAAGTTCATTATCTTGTTCGAGTTTATTATCAATATAGCTGAGCATTGTTTCGACGATTGCACCATCAAGCTCTTTCAACAAAGACGAAAGCCCCAGCGACGATGAGGCATCAGCGATGACCAATTGGCGTAATTCTCCCTTGTATTTACGCGTAAGTGGATAGTAAGAGGGCAGATGGAAAGAGGCTGCAGAATCATCTTCTGAGGCCTGTGAAAGCTGTTGACGTTTCCGACGTCCCGACGTCAAGTTCTGAGAACTCCCCAAGTCTGCCAGCTCAGCTGACTCCGGCTCTTCGCTGTAACGTGTACGCTTGGGCATTTCCAGTTGGTTTGTAACCAATAATCATAGGATCAAACATACATAAACAAAAATATTTTTTTGTATTTTTCTGATCGCACGCTAGTGAACAAGTTTATATTATGGCAGAAAAGTCGTACATCGCAATGGAGAGCGAGAGAGAGAGAAAAAAAAAATCAAGACAAGGTATTGAAATAAGTCTCAACAGTTCGAATAGTCCACGACTACTTCACCTTCACGCCCGCAGCATGCCCACGCAGGAAGAGCTGCTCAAAATGTATAGCGAGGTGACAATTTTACAAAAAATCGTCACTCTCCAGCATATACACTCGCTATATCTCGCCGCACAACAATCACAACCACCTCGCAAAGATATATCATTTAATATTGTTCAACTACAGACGATGATCAACAACAACCCTCTCATAAATCCGGACTTTGACTTGTTAGATATAAATGGTTCCTTGAGCTCGATCAAAGCCAAAAAACAGAGCGGTGCTATGGCGAGAAACATCCTCACACCAATTCAAATCGTTCAGGTGATTGCAGAGACTCTTGCACTGGAAAACACACAGATCATTTCCCAAATTCCAAAGAGCACTGTTTTCAAGTTATCAAACAAAGTGGACATTGCTCTTGTCAAAGACCGTCTCATCAAGATTCTCAACAACTACAAGAACGCTACGCTACGCGAAATCACAGGACTTGAGAGAAGTTACAAACATAAGAAGAGCGAGATTTCGCTTATTGAAAATGGTAAATTCGAGGATAAACTTTTGTATGAGGAATTTGCATCCAATTCGGGAACAGACCAACAATTACCATCTAGTTTGGACGAAAAAGCTGCTCCAAATTCTGCTCCTTCACAAACACAAGCGCAGCAGCTGGAGAGTGCGTCCAATTCGGATCTCATGGCTGCTGCTGCTGCTGCTGCAACAACTGCAAAGGATGGAGAGTCTCCTCTTGGACGAGAACAGTACGATACGACCGAAGTTCGTGCTGCTGACGGATCCAAAGTCGAGGTTCTTCGGAATATGTCTGTAGAGGCAGGTCCAGCGGACGATTTGAAGCAGAACTTGCCGGCTCCAGGAGACCTAGTGGAGGGTGAGACGGTAGCAGACACCGTGGCGGAGGAGAAGGACGAAGAGGCGAAGAAGGAGAATGCAAAGGAGACCACATTGGAAGGAGAAAAGAAAGAGGAAGAAGACGGAGGCTCAGACTCTTCTGAGGATGACCAGGAGATGGTGGATGCTCCATTGCCGCCTCTCGAATATAGAAATGGTGAGGCTGAACAGATGAAGGAGGAGGAGAATGAGGAGGAGAATGAGGAGGAGGAAGTCAAGACAGAGGAGAAGGAAGAGGAAGAGGAGGAAGAGGAGGAAGTGCAAGTGCAAGTGCAAGAAGAAGAAGAAGAAGAAGAAGATGATGATGATGATGAAGAAGAGGAGGAGGAGGAGGAGGAGGAGGAGGAGGAGATTGAGAACAAGGTGGTTGTGGGAACTCCAGAAACGGTTGAGCCGGAGAAGGAAAGTGAGCCAGCTGAAACAGAGGACACTGGAATGCCCGAAGAGAAAGCAGAGTTCGAGGTTCAAATTTCCGAACCTCAAGTGAAGGTTGTTTCTCCGGGACCGGTGAAAGAGGATAAAGAACTAGTTGTGGTGGGAGATGAGGGGGTGGCGGAGAAGGAGGGAGATGAGGCGAAAGAGGAAGATGAGGCAAATGGGGAAGAGGACGTCGAAGAGGACGTCGAAGAGGACGAAGGAGAGAAGAAGGAGGAGGATGAAGAAGAGGAAGATGAAGAAGACGAGGAAGAGGAAGATGAAGTATCCCCTGCCTCGCAACCGGCCGATCTCGGACCAAAAGAGGAAGAAATTGCAGCACCAACACCGGAGCCAACCACTCCTACATCCGCAAACGAGAGCGAAGAAGAGGAAGGAGAATCAAGGTCCAGAAAAAGACGAAGATCAGAATCTGTTCCCTCTGCTTCGAATAAACGGTTTCTTGCTCTGGCATCTCAATTGCTGAACCAGGTGTCTTCAAACCGGTTTGCATCGATGTTTTTGCAACCGGTGAATAAGAACGAGGAGCCTGAATATTACAAGTTGATTCATCAACCAATCGATCTCAAAACACTAGCAAAAGCAGTGCGAACAGGCGAGATTCAGAATTTTGACGATCTCGAATTCCAATTACAGCTCATGTTCAGCAACGCTATCATGTACAACGACACGTACCAAACCGAGACTTACAAATGGACGATCGAAATGATGGAAGAGGCGCAGAATTTGGTGGAGATGTTCAGAGAAACGTCTAACAATTGAAAACCAATGAGGCAATCTACAGATGTAAAATTCTCTCAAAGTCACTGACTCGCTTTGCTAGTCTTTGTGCTTACAACGCTATGTAACTTCATCTAAATACAAGCTGATATGAATTCATGTACAAAATCATGTGCGGGGGGCGTGAGCGAAAGCAAAGACACATGGCATGTTTCCTTAATTGCCTCCTCTCATTTGGTTCATAAGCATTTGGTTCTGTTCTTGGAATCTAGAACCGACTCTCTCACTATGCTTGAGGAATTTTTCTGCGCACTTGTTGAGACAAGTCTCCTCTCTGGAGCTGAGCTTGTTGGAAGTGAAGTCGTTCACACAGTCGTTGAAACATCTGTCGACAAGGTTGGTATAAAGCTGGACAAAGGTGTTAGTTGAGTGTTTTCCGTCAAGAACCCGTATTCATATACATACCCTCATGAAGTCATTCATTTGCTTTTGCTCAACAATCTTTTGGAATTCCTGTTGTTCTTTGTAGTTAAGTTGATCCATTTTGCTAGTTTATCAAGTTATTTCTGATTGAAACCAAACGCGTGTTCTCTATCAACACTTGCTTATATTGCCAAAGAGCAAAATGCTCTTTTGACTCTGATACTGAAAAATTTTCGAGAATTTGAATTTTTTTTTACCCGGCACTCCATACAACCATTCAAGACCACAAAGCAGCCATTGGTTTGAGTCTTTAAACAGCGATAAAACCATCGAATTATTCCAAAATGGTCTCAACAAAGTCGTACACACAAAGGGCTGCGGCCCATCCGTCACCGGTCGCCAGAAGATTGCTAAATTTGATGGAGTCCAAGAAAACCAACCTGTGTGCCTCGGTGGATCTCACTTCGACCAAGGATCTCCTCGAGCTTCTGGACAAACTGGGACCTTATATCTGTCTTGTCAAGACACACATTGACATTGTTGAGGACTTTTCTTACGAAAACACCATTGTTCCTCTGCTGGAACTGGCGAAAAAGCACAATTTCATGATCTTTGAAGACCGTAAGTTTGCTGACATTGGTAACACAGTCAAGCTTCAGTACAAAGGAGGTGTATACCAAATTGCGAAATGGGCCGACATCACCAATGCACATGGCGTGACAGGCTCGAGAATTGTTTCTGGACTCAAACAGGCTGCAGAGGAGACCACTGACGAGCCTAGGGGTCTTCTGATGCTGGCAGAGCTTTCATCGGAAGGGTCGCTTGCCTACGGCGAGTACACCAAGAAGACTGTAGAAATCGCCAAGTCTGACAAAGACTTTGTGATTGGTTTCATTGCCCAGAACGATATGGGTGGCCGTGACGAAGGATTTGACTGGCTCATCATGACTCCGGGTGTTGGTCTTGACGATACCGGCGATGCACTTGGACAACAGTACCGTACTGTTGATGCCGTGATCCAAACTGGTACAGATATTATTATAGTTGGTCGTGGGCTGTTTGGAAAGGGAAGAGACCCAGTGGTGGAAGGGGAGAGATACAGAAAGGCGGGTTGGGAAGCCTATCAAAAGAGAATCTTGTAATCACTTGGAAGGAGTCATATGACTGTAGTACTAGCTCATTGATAAGATGATCGATTTATTTATTTTTGTAAGAAACAGAAAAGCGAGTCGTCTGTAAGTCGTTCGCTCGGTGGTGTCTATCTTTCAATAACTATAAACAAGTAATTAATTCAGTCTATCACCAAACTCCTCTGCCAACTCAATGCTCAACTTCTGTCTCGAGATCTCAAAAACAAGAAGTCCAATTGAGGTGGCAGGCAAACTGGTAGTGACTGTTCTAGCGAATCCCCGGTAGAAAAAGCCCAGAAGCGACAGATGCGACTTTCTGTACCGGGCGAGCATGATATCGAACGTTTCAAGGTAAGAGTTGTAGTATAGCTTGAAAAAGTGGCTTCTCTCGAGATGATGAGCCTCATTGTAAAGATCGAGAGACTCGAGTCTCGACAGATGGACTTTTTGAATCTTATTGAATGGAAACTGAATTGCTAGCAAAGTGGTAGCAGCGCTGGCTCCAGCAAGTAGAATAAAGGTCAATTGAAGAGCTTTGAGTGACTTGGTATAATTTCCAGGATCTTGATCTTTGGCACCATAAAGAAGTCGTGCTTTCCAGTATTGATAAGAATTGATCATGCTCTGTGTTTGGTGATATCCTTGATTCTTAACAAATTCAAATACTGAGAAGTAGAATGCAAATCCAAGACTTTCCTTGAAGAAATTGAGACTGAATCCTGCAAATATACCAACCAGACCAATCTGTTTGATCTTGTGAAGTCCAAACTCCCACATGTTGCCCTTTTTGTCCCCAATAAGTTCCGAATAAGTGGCTCTCGCATACAAAGCATCTATCGGTGACGCAGCGACGCTTGCAGCTGCACCAGCCAAAAATCCCGCTCTAAATGTATCCTGTGGATGTGGATCTTCTAGAGTTTTCTTCTTCTTCCCATTAAAATACTGTAAAGCCGTGAGGTATGTGGAGTATAAAATAAGTCCAATGGCAGAATTGGCAATGATTGGTGGTAAAATCTGTCGTGGAATGAAGTCCCATCCTTCCCTTTTAACAGTATGATATAGCACCGCAATGCTCGAATGTGTCCGAAAGCTCCAAGGCTTCGATGCAAGTTCTCCCTGTAGCAACGCACGTGCAGTGCTCAGATAGTCAAACCGTGACGGCCGAAACAATTTTGCCGGATTTCTCATATAAACAGATGTCATTTGGTAAATCACAGCTCGTATTCCTGCTGAAGAAGCAGAAACCACCTGTGTGTTTTTTTTGGAAAGCTGTTGAGCATTTGTGTACGTGGTCCCCGTCCCTGTCCCCGTTGCTGAGTCTTCCCTGTTGGGTAGATCTACCGAGCTGTTGTCTGGGACAGTTCGTTCTAATGAGGAGCTGATGAAGTCATAGGTTGTAAGCAGTGGTCTTCCTTGATCCGGTCGGGAAGTATCGCTCTTTCCCTGCTGCCTGTGTACCCCATACATCAAAGCTAGAAGCACGCTATTCCCGTCTCAATCATCTGAGTAAACACCTCAATCAGATGCGACAGTGTCAAGGGACTGGTGATGTAGAGGAATTATTATTCAAATGCCTCCCACCAAGTTCGAGGGATTCCAAAAAAAAAAAAAAAAAAACCCTAGCGTAACAATTCATAGTTTAGTGGAGGGGAGCATTGATTGTCATTGAAGGCTCATTGAGCACTCGATGAGCCACTTGCAACCCTCTCACAACTTACGTGAGGCTTACCATAACTGGCCCCGCTCATTGGTCAAGTTTAATCCACTTAATACTTACTCATGACTCGCACACGACTAGCTTCGCCCGTCGTTGGCTCGTCAATTGCTTTTCTTATACACTGCAACGTACAGTCTTCTATATGCGTGATGATCCAATTCAACCTCTTCCAAATTCAATCGACCTCTCCATTCTTGACTTCTGCCTCAGTATTCTCCGCCTTCCCCGTCTTGTCTGGCATTGTTGCAGCTTCAGCATCTTCATTTTTCCCTGTTTCAAACTCAAGCTGTTCTGGTGTCTGTTGCTTCTCGACAGCCTTCTCATTTGCGATATCTTCGATAAGCTTCTTCAGGGAGTTGTCGATCTTGGATGTTGCTAAAATATCCAAGTTCAATTCCTCTTGCTTGACCAGAATCATATTTTTCATAATTTCAAGAACCTCGTCCTCGAAATTCAACTTGTTCCGATTTTTCACCAAGAGCTTAGACACCAAACTAAGCACCTTCCCAACAACAACGTCCAGATTCTGGAACTTGTAAATAAGTAACACTTTACAAGTAAGATTTAAAACATCGTGCTGCGTTTTAATCATTCCCGCAGGATCGGTGTTCTCAACTTCTGGTTTCAATAGTTCCATCAACAACCGAACACAGCCAGCATCCAAAATCAACTCTGGCGATAACTCATCCAATGGAAGATCTGGAGATACCAGTAGACTCGTGAGAGTCTTCAATGCATGTAATCTCAGCTCTCTGCATGGATTATAACACTGGTGGGCTATAGCCTCAATCAATGGATACCAACTAGATGGAGTTCCAGCATCGACTTTCACAGTCGTTTTGAATGCAGTTGTTCTAATCACTTTCGCCAACTCCATCGTTAAAGTAATCGACTTGAGAGCAGTAGAGACGAGATCTTGGAATGGATTTTTACTGCTTTCAACCTTATGACCGCTTGCTTTCAATTTGTCATACTCTTGCTCCCATTGGGCTCCATACGCTCCAACAGCAGATATTTCATCCAAAAGTCCAAGGATATCCATGTAGTTCTGGTAATTAATCAAAGCTGATGAGGATTCCACGAAATTCGACATGAATTGGTAAACAATCTCGGTATTTCTAGGAGTCGAAGCGAAAATCCGAATTAATGACCAATATTTGCTGTTTTGAGCCAACAAAGACTGACACCAAGTGCCTTTTGCCAAAACCAACATTTGCAATGGATGCAGGATGGTAGATCCGTATTTCGTCAACGAATCCCGACTCTTCTCTGCCAGACTGTACAAACCTTCAATCGTTGAATTCAAAAGTGGCAGATTATCTTCACCCCCGTTGTGCAGCAAAAGTAGTTTGTATGCATTAACCCTCACTAAACAGCTCATCTTGAAGTCCTCGACAGGATTAAAAATCTTGTCACACATATCCAACGTCTCAAGAACCAATTCAGAATTACTGGTCAACAAGAGGTAACAGACACAGATTTCCAGAATGAAGAGGGTCTCTTCAACAAATACGCGTGGATCACAAGTTTCTTTGGAAGGAATGGATTTCAGCAAAAACGAGACCAAACGGTTCAAATTTTCAGGAGAAGTCTTACTCGTACTTCTGAAAAGCGAAGCTACGTTTGCTGTCTTGATGCAGTCAATAGCAGCCAAAGTGCAATCAATTTCTTCTGCATTTGGTTCTGGAGTATCATCAGAAAGACCCTTCAAGTATGATGAAAAAGTAGACAACAAACCATTGTCCTTGAGCGCTTTAGTACGGTTGAGTTGAAACTGTGGCTTGGGCTTGCGTAGTTTTTCTAATCCAAGCTTCCTCTGGAACTCTGGGAATAGATCTGGCTCAATCAATCCGTTCTCAAACAACGTCATGATGATTTTGATCAATGGCAGCCAGTGTTTGGAAACTTTGTAATTGGCTTTTCTGACTATTCTGAACAAAACCATAACACTCAATTGGGCCTGGAAGTCTCTACCAAACCAAACAGAAAGATCGCTCACTGTTATTGTTTCGTTTTCCTTCTCAAGCCTGAGCTCCGTGATTGGAATAATCTCACTTGATTCCATTGCAAAGTCATGTTTTTTCACACCTGTAAGCGTCGTCATGTGCGAGACAAGTTCAATCATCTCGTCCAAGAAGTCCTCCATACCGAAATATGATGCGATAGCCGAACATTTTTCAACAGTGGCCATCAATCTCGTCATCACACTTTCATGATTAGTATCATCACACATGGTGATCAGAGTGCTGATAATGTAGTGCGATGTTTTGGTAAACAAAACTTTGTCGATTTGCAACGATCCTTCAACTTTCTCCTGCTCTAGTGTAGTTTCCTCACTAAGTAATTTATTTGCTTGCTCTGCAATCAGCGAGTGCCAAATAGTTTCGAACCATTTTGTAGTTCCTCTGTGCTCTTCGGGCATAATGATTTCACGCTCTTGAATCGAATTGTAAATCTTCTCAGTGTACCAATATGGGAAATCTTTTCTTTTATAACAACCTCTAAGGTTACGTTGGTAGTCTTCCAAAGTCATTGGATTTTTCACATTCGGGTTGTGCAAATCTGTGTTCAGCATAATAATCGAGAAAGATAAAACAAACAGAGCATCACCGTCTGGTGTGACCTTCTCGTCATCACTCTCAGATTCAGTAGTAGTATGCTGTGAATTCAGCGATTGGGCATCCGTTTCTTGACATGCAATGTATCTGTCATTGAATGTTTCGACAATACGATCAATTTGTTGTGCTTCACCAGGAAGTCTAAACGTGTTGAGCAACATTCTCAAAGCCTCATCAGGTCTCAAATTTTTGAAGTCCAACAAACCAATAAATTCCTTGAGTAACCGTGAGTTTGATGCTTTTGCAAGCAACTCACCCAATTTTTTCTTGTCAATTCTTCCGGATTTCTCAAACAAAAACTTTGCAACTTCAGAAACATCATCAATATCTTTGATGAAACCTTTCTCTTGCAATAATTTCAATCCCTCCGAAGGCTTTTCGTTCCATTTCTTGGTGCATTCAATGAAATCAGATTTCTTGATTTGCTGAAGAACCAATGGATGTGGATCAACTGTGTTGAGATCAACACCTGCCTTGACAGCTTTTTTCATTCTCTCGTAAATACCGTCCACAAATGACAGAACACCCTCCATACACAATGGGGGAACATTGTTCGTAGTGAATAAGGATGCATCTGAAAGAGAAAGACGACAAAGTAGTTTGACCAAGGATTCAGAGACATCTGACCGATCAAAATCACAGTCATACGACTTGAAAAGGTTGTTGAAAAACAAAGGACTGCGAACCCATAGAACACTCAAAGCTTCCACAAGAATCTCTTTGATCACAGGGAATTTTCCTGTCTGAAATTCCTT
Source organism: Ogataea pini (assembly GCA_003707665.2). Classification (NCBI taxonomy): domain Eukaryota; kingdom Fungi; phylum Ascomycota; class Pichiomycetes; order Pichiales; family Pichiaceae; genus Ogataea; species Ogataea pini. The sequence continues at coordinate 61,332 of PPKL02000012.1, read as the reverse complement.
ACTCAAATCCTCGTAATCTTTTTCACCCATAACTTCCGTCTCGAATGTTCCACGCTCACCCATTTTGAAGACTTTGTCATTGTTTTTTTGCAAGTTCTGATTCATCTTTCCCAAATCCGCAACAATGGCCTGAAAAATGGTTGTGAGAATCAACTCAATTTGAACTTTGAGATATTGGCCCATGTTTAGCACCAAACTTAAAAAAAGTTTCATGGCCAACGAAAGCAGGTATGGAGAATCTGCGGACTGAACAAGTTGTACAAGATGGTGGAAAGTCTTGTCGGATATCAGTTGAAAAAGAGCTGGATGCTTCGGTAAAACTCCTCCGGAGACTTCGACAATGGTGTTTAAAATATTTAACGCCAGCACTCTTGCACTTTCAGTAAATCTGAACTGATTTTCTGGTGACAAAATGTCGATCGTGTGGTTCATGTATTCCTTCATACAAGGAATTCCAAAAGGAACTTGATCCTCGTCAGGGAGTAAATTATCCCTAGGTTTTTCATTCGCATTCCCTCTCTCTTCGGCGTGAACACTAGATTGAATAGACTGTTGATCTTCTTCTTTATCTGGCTCTTCCTGATCAGCTGCCATTGTTGGCCCGTTTTTGTCAGAATCCGACTCTTCTTTTTGGTATACTGTGCCACCAATGGTGTCATTTGGCAGTCCACCAGACTCAGTATTTGCGGAAAGTTCCACCTCGAGCGATTTAACATTGTGGTCAACTTCAACATCCACTTCAATGTTTTTGGCTTTGCTGAAAATCTTCTCAGTGATAGCAAGCAACGAAGTTTCTGCTGCACTTCTCAACACTTCCCTTCTTCTGGTGTTGATAGCTAGTGAAAAACACGTGGAAACTGCCTCGTACATCGAGTCATCCGTGAGCAAATCACCAAGTTTCATTGAGACGATTAACTCCAATAACTGAATGATTTTGATCAGTAGTATGTCATCTTGTGTTTGGTCTGCACCTTCAAACTTGCAATGAGACAGCGCAGACACAATCTGGCCCAGACACTGGTGAATGTTCATTTGCGACTCGTTAACAATGCCATATTTGATAAATTTGGAAAGAGATGTCACTGCCATTCCCGTGACATAGCCTGTTGTTGTTGATGATCTGATCACCACCAGAAATGGTTGCAACAGAGTCAAAATGTCTATTTGGTCTACGGAATCGATTTCTCCCAAGATGGAACGCAACTCAAGAAAACCACTTAGAAAGTGGTCATCATCTTTGCTTTTCGGATTGGATTTGAGAAAGGTCGGAATCCGCGTTCCTGATTCTTCGTCTGCGAATGGTGAGTTTTCTTTCATAAATTGACTACTCAGAAGTGCTGAAAGTGGACCAGCGCCCGCTGCCTTGGTCGATTTCCGCATCACAGAAGTGATGAACGTGCACTCCTCAATCACAAAGGAAAGAGGATCAATTGTAGACAGTCCTCTCGCAACTTCAATAGTCATTATGGCTTGCTTTTTTGCTGAAAGCTGTTTTTAAGGCGGCTCGATAACCCTGTTTTGATCTGGCAAAACACCCTATCAATATTAAAGTCGCGTATCGCTCCCCACGCCTTTGATCGTCCTTGTTGCCTCCCTACAACTTTAGCTTATTAAAATAGCTTTAGTATGTCTCAATTGACTGTCGTGTCCTTTCTTATGCCACTTGTTGCCTTCCTATATTTCGTAGACGTTACCAACTACTCAACCTTTTTACCACGTTAGACTAGAGAAGAAAAAAAATACCACGCGTTGTGAGCCCTGATCCTACATTCGGACAATAAATAAACTTAGTAAATACATGAATAACTATAGCGTAAGCGTGAAAACTCTACACTGTACGTTTCGTGTAGCCCCGATATGCCCTCCAGGCAAGTCGCCAGTCTTTTAACGTTAAATTGCTGTTGGAAATGTCAAAATCGCAGCGTTGAAGTCGTTCCAAGAAGCAAATAGTCGGAATACCAGACATGTATGGCAGATACAACGCATCAGGAATACCGTATTTTAGCTGGTTCCAGTGAGCTTTCAGCTGCATATCCCCACTCTCCTCCACAACCGTCTGTATTTGGCTCCGCAAAAGATCGATTTTCGTGCGAGCAGCTAGAATATGATCGTTTGCAACTGTCGCAACCTCGAAGATAGCGTCTTTCAAAGCTTCTTGTAGTTCAGAGTCCGCCTCTTCAGATCCTTGTAATACCCTCAAAACGCTTTCTTGTGAGATCCGCCGCTCCGCAAGCACGTTAACCGGTAGCATTAGTTGTTGACGAGCCTGAGCATAGTACTTTAGGCCTATTAAGAAGCTTGCTACACCTGTTGCTTGACCTATATGCGCAGCAATCTCTGAAACAGTGTTTCTCAAATTTTCTGAGGCAGGTTTCTCCAATATTTCCAGAGAAAACGGGCTGGTCTCCTCCAGAACTGGAGAAAGAAGTGTCAAGTGCATTAAATAGCTCATTTGCGAATACGTTCCTTCGCCAAAAGAACACATAGATTCGATTGTATCAAATCCCTTTTGCGATTCGTTGTTGGAAAATGCTTGGTGACTTGTGATCATTTGACGCAGCATCGGAACATCTATGGAAAGACCTTTTCTCAAAGCTTCTCGTAAAAGCATCGTCACCGGTTCTCCCGTGTTGGAGCCCCTCTTGGACGCATTTAAGGCATCACGTTCAAAACTGTCAATCTGCTGAAACCAGAATTCAAACTTGAGATCAGTGAACTTCTTGTTTCCGGACCTACTCGATGCATTTTGAAAGCCTGTAGATAGCTTGGAAAGTTCAATGTTGAACGCCCGGACAGCGACGTATGTGTCCCGCACGGCCAAAGGATAGAACTTTGACAATAAATAGGAAGAAGAATCATATTTCCTGATCGACTCTTCGCAGTCTAATCGAGAGAGCTCTGAAGTTTGTTCTATTGGCCTCACATCTCTTGGTTTCGATTGAAAACGTACACCCCGAAATCTCGAGTCGAACGCCCTCAATTGCAAACCGATTCTCCTCCCCCACATCATTGAGGTCTTCTCTTATCCCAACCGTTTACTTTGATATCAATTGATAATTATCAATTTCAACTCACTCAGAGAGCGATAGAGTCAAGTACTGAATCCTTGATTGTGCTAAAAAGATCACTTCTTACCCGTGCAAAGATGTCTAATTTCCCATTCGAGCAAATGATTGATTGTCTATATATAAGCTAAGGAATTAGGGTCATGCAAGTTACTGAACTAGCAGATCATTACTTGTGACATCAATTGAATTGTTCCCATTCAACCATTTCCAAACTATGTGTTCTTGTCATCAAAAGCTTTCGATCATTTTGGGGACCGGTGCTGAAATCTTGGAAGAGACCTTTTTTCTTGTCCCATTAAAAGAAGATCGCTGTCCTCACTAGATTGAATCCAAGTCATAAAAAGTAATTCAATGATTACTGACTGATTCTCCCCACGGCTTAACCTGCTATTCGTTTGTTGGTCGTTCGATGGTTGCATCCTCATCTTGCAATCGAACCTCTACACCACCACAATTTAGATTACGTAAAACTTTTCAATCTAGAAAAAAACATTCAGACATTTATCACCACAAACATGCCTCGGCCACCATCAAAACTATAATCACAGACCTAAAACCAGCTCAACTCCAACCAGATGACGTCTCAGAAATACATATATCTGGACATATCAATTTCAGACAAACAAATCGGCCGCATAGTGTTGGAACTGGACTCCGAAAGAGCTCCAAAGGCTTCGACCAATCTGCTAGAACTCTGCAAATCAAAGGCATACAAAAGAACGGTTTTCCATAGAGTTGTGCGTAACTTTATTGTTCAAGCGGGAGACACGGACTTTGTTGTTGATGGAAAAACTGAGTATCCACCTCCTAATTTCGGAAAAGGTGGACATTCTATCTACAATTCTGAATCTGATCCAGCAGGATTATTTGAAGATGAAAACCTTTCTCAGCAGATAGACAAGCCATTCTTGTTGTGTATGGCCAACCGTGGTGAGGCAAACACCAACAGCTCTCAATTTTTCATAAGCACGTATCCATCTCCACACCTCACAGGTCAGCACAGCGTCGTGGGGAGAGTCATTCACGGGAAATCTGTCGTTCGCAATATCGAGAAGGTTTCCGTTATGAGCAATAAGACAGGTGAATCTAACACTTGGGTTCCTGTTAGTGGAGAGATGGTGATTGTGGAGGATTGTGGGGAGTGGAAGGTTGGCGATGATGTTCCGAACTACAATGCGTGCTACGATACTATTGGCGGTGACATTTACGAGGAGTATCCTGATGACAACGATATCGAAGGCTTTGATTTGGAGAAGCCGGCACAGACGTATGCGGCGGCATTGAAAATTAAAGAATCTGGGACTTTGCTATTCAAGCAGAAACGATTGACTGATGCTCTATTCAAATACAAAAAGGCGGTGAGATACTGTAACGAGTTGATACCCGATATGGACTCTGATGAGAAAGTGCACAAGCAATTTCTAGAATTGAAAAAGACACTATTTCTGAACTTGTCCTTGGTTTGTTTACAACTCAAGGAATTCCAAGAAGCAATTGACTACTGTGGATATCTTCTTGAGATGGACGGAGATGTGCAGCTGACTATTGTTCAGACGAGCAAGACTCTTTACAGGCTAGGAGTTGCTTACTGCGGTTTACATAAGTACGAAGATGCTGTTCAGTTTTTGAAACAAGCACAGATGATGAGTCCTGGAGATACGGTGGTTCAAGGTGAACTACAACGTGTAGAGGCGTTGTTAAAGGATCAAAAGAGTGCTGAGAAGGCTCGCTTTGCCAAGTTTTTTGGGTAGGGTTTGGCGTTGGTCGATAGAGGCCCAGTGTTTGATGATATAGAGGACTTACGTATGATAATAGATTAGATCAACTTTGCTAGATGGACAGCGTGATGAAGCACCGGCTAGAATGGTCGGTTCATTCCTCAGCTGAGTGATCACAGATCACTTGGTCCTAGTAAGTCTCGACTAAAGAAAATCGACGGGGTGAGCAAAGCCAGTGCGTAATTTGATGAAGCAGTAAGTCAATCAGTCAAATGTGCATTCTTTTTTGAATCAGTCAACAAGGTTGGTGAGCCTTTCCTCAACATTCATACGACTCCCTTTACCTTTACGAACGCGTCGCTCCGCTCGTCATTCGCTTTGCTCGTCGTTCGTCAATGTCGCTAAATTTTTTCGCTTCCAGAAAAAAAAACTTACACTTTTTTGATTTACTTCCTTTTTGTTTTATTCTCCAATTCATCCTTTTATTTCAATTAATCTCCGGTGGTTAACAGCAATCGTCCACAATGACAGACGTTCGCTCGGTAGCACAACTTCTGGAACAGTCGCTGACGCCAGCCACAGCAAAACAGGCAGAACTCGGATTAAGAAACATCGAGGGAGAGAAAGGGTTCCCATCCACTTTACTACACATTCTTGCTTCCAGTGATGCAAGCAACGCAGTCAAACTCGCAAGCTCTCTTTACTTCAAAAATCTCGTTAAGAGACGGTGGATTGACGAGACAGGGACCTACAAATTGCACTTGGATGATGTTGGTGTGATCAAGGCCGAAATTGTGGGCCTCATGATCCAGCTTCCAGACTCGTTGCAAGTGCAGATCGGAGAGGCAATTTCGTTGATTGCCGAGTCGGAGTTCCCGGAGCTTTGGCCTGAACTTCTTGACGAATTGGTCGCTAAGTTGAGTCCAGACAATATGACCACTAACAAAGGTGTTCTCAAAGTGGCTCATTCGATCTTCAAACGGTGGAGACCATTGTTTGGCTCTAACGAGCTGTTTTTGGAAATCGGACTTGTTTTGTCGAAATTCGCACAGCCTTTCCTCGAACTGTTGAAACGCGTGGACCAGTTGATCATCGATAACGCTGGAAATAAAGACGCTCTCAAAATTCTCTTCGATAACATGTTGCTACTTCTCAAGATCTACTACGATCTGAACTGTCAGGATATTCCAGAGTTTTTTGAAGACCATCTCCAGGAGGGAATGAGCATTGTCCACAAGTACCTCAAATACTCGAATCCATTGCTGGAAGACCCTAACGAGGACGAAGAAATCGATATCGTTACCCAAGTCAAAACCAGCGCCTGTGAACTCGTCCAGCTTTACACCACTCGCTACCAGGAAGAGCTGGGCGATCTGATCCTTGAGTTCATCAAAACCATCTGGGATTTGCTCAACAACATCGGTCTGCAGCAGAAATACGATCTGCTCGTGTCCAAGTCGCTGCAATTTCTCACTGTGGTTGCCTCTTTTGAGACTTATAGCGGTATGCTGAGTTCCGAAGAAGCTCTCAAGGAGATCACAGAAAAAATCATTCTTCCTAACGTTACTCTCAGAGAATCGGACGAAGAACTGTTCGAAGATGATCCAATCGAGTACACAAGACGCGACCTCGAAGGTTCTGACTCCGACACTAGAAGAAGAGCATCTACTGATTTTCTCAGAGCTCTAAAGGAAAACAAAGAGCAAAGTGTCACCCAGGTTGTCATGGGCTACATCAACCACTACTTATCCGACTACCAAACCAACAGCTCGAACTGGAAGTCCAAAGACCTGGCCATCTATCTTTTCAGCGCTATTGCAGCAAAGGGCTCTATTACCAACGCTGGAATCACCTCCACCAATCTTCTGGTTGATGTCGTTGACTTCTTCTCGAAGTTTGTGGCTCGGGATTTAGTCAACCAGGTTCCGCATCCAATTTTGAAAGTCGATGCAATCAAGTACATCTTCACATTTAGAAATCAGCTCACAAAACAACAGCTGATCGAGGCTTTCCCTCTTTTGTCATCGCATTTCCAGGACAGTACTTATGTGGTTTACACGTATGCAGCCATCACAATCGAAAAGATATTGGCACTGAGAAACCCTGCCAATCATCAGCAATTGTTGTTTGGAAAGAGTGATATTCCAGCAAACGTTTCGATTGACTTGCTCATGAATTTGTTCCGTCTGATGTTCAGCAAGGGTGATACGCCGGAAAAATTGGCTGAAAATGAATTCTTGATGAAGTGCACAATGAGAATATTGCTCACCTCTGAAGACTCCTTGGGTGAGTCCATTTTAGATTTGTTGCAACAGTTGATGAAAATCGTTGAAATCATTGGTAAAAACCCATCCAACCCAAGATTTTCACACTACACGTTTGAGTCAATGTGTGTCATCATCAAATTCAACAAAAAGCAGATTGTGAGCATTCTCGAACTTATCAAGCCATGTTTGCTGTCCATTTTGGGTCTTGATGTTCAGGAATTCATTCCATATTCTTTCCAGATTTTGTCCTATTGTTTGGAAAATTACCCTTCGACGGAGTCCGTTCCTGCTGAGTATGAGCACTTGATCAAGCCATTGTGCTCGCCTGCTGTTTGGGAGTTCCGTGCCAACGTTCCTGCCATCACACGTTTGCTTTCTGCCATTATCAAATCCAATCCAGCTTCATTCAATAACGCGGCAGCGCTTACCCCAATCTTGGGTGTTTTTCAGAAACTCATTTCATCAAAGTTGAACGATCACTTGGGATTTGAGTTCCTCGAAACCATCCTGATGAATTTGAATTTGACAACTTTGGAACCTTTCTTGAAAGAAATTGCGATGATCATTCTGTCAAGACTGCAAACTTCCAAGACTGATAAATTTGTCAAGAGACTGATTATCTTCATCAGTTCTGTGGCCACCATTCCAACTTCCGCCGATGCGTCTTTGAAGAAAAATCCGTTGGATTCCACATTCATCATCAAGTTCATAGATAACGTTCAGACCGGTCTTTTCCAACAGATTTTATCCAGCTTTATCATCCCAACGATGGAAACATTCAACAATCTTTTGGACAAGAAAATTCTCATCATCGGGTTGACCAATCTCATCACTGAAAATTCAGGCGTTATTGGCCAGGACAAGTTCAAACTTGTTTTGGTGAACTTGCTGAAACTTCTCTCATCTGATTCGATCAAAAACTACAAAAATTTCAATGAGAATGTTGAATTGTTGTTGGAACTTGAAAACGACGAATTATCGTTTGGTTCCAACTTCAACAAGCTGAACATTATCCAGCTGAAGCCCATGGACCCTGTGAAAGAGATAAACTCTAAGGACTTGATTTTGAGTTACTTCAAGGCCAAGCTGGGTTCATTCCCGGCGCTGAGTGCCATTATTTACGAGCTGGATGATGATTCCAAGGAGGTGATTAGCAACTTGGGGTTGCTGAATTGAAGCGAGTGGTCTTTCGATTCAGCTTTCAATTCAACTTTCACTGCTAATAACTATCTGTAACAATAATATACTGGCTCCTATTCCCTTTGTGTTGATGACAACACAGTTAAAATATCATTTAAATCATACATGACAAAAAAAAATCAACGAAATAACAAACCGGAAGAATAAAAAATCAGTTCTCAGTTCGGCATAAGCACTTCAAGCTGAGGACCCATTGTCCTGTTCGTAAGCGGCGGTCTGTTCATCCGGTCCAATTTCATTTCCATTATTACCGTTGCTGTCCTTGTTTTGTTCTAGCTTTTCTAGTCGTTCTTTTTCTGCTATCTCGGCTGCAGTCAAAAACCGTCCTCCTTGACCTCTTGGCCTTCTCATGGCATGTTTATGCCTAGATTCGTGTAGATATGGTTTGCGGCCTCTCTGTATTTTGAGTGTCTCTTCAAGTTTTGCACGTGCGATTCGTCTTTTCAATATACGGTGGTACTGTTTTGCGTTCACATAGTAAGGCTGGTCGGCCTGTTGTTGCTGTTGTTGCTGCTGCTGCACGCGAACATGCTGTGTAGGTGGCGATGGACTGTTTGTGAGCGATGATTGGTCTGTCGAAGTTGCCGTGTGATATCCCATAGTTTCTATGAACTCATCACCGATGCCGGGCTGTCGGTAGTACTGGTTCATGTGGGAGTGGTTTTGAGACATCTGTTGCTGTTGTTGCTGGCCAGTGTAGTCTGTAGAAAGCGTGGCAGACATCCTGAAAAGCACTTTGCGATGTATGTGTAGCGGGAACGGTGCGGAGCGTGATAAGTGGATCTATGTAGCGAAGGAGGGTAGTGTGTTAGGTGACCTTGAAATATCGGATATTAAACATGGAGAAGAAAAAAAAAAGACAAATTCAGAACTGAGCGACGCGTCGATCGCCGAATGCGGGTAACTAATTCACAAGAATCTCAAAGACCTGAAGAAAAAAAGTAATCTGAATAAGTCTCAAGCTTGATAGGCCCACAAGACTTTTATAAATTCCACATAACCAGCATAAAACCACCACAATGTATTTATCAACCTTTAGACCGTCTGTTCTATTCTTCTTTTTTATTAGACAGCCCGTCGCGGCCACATCACTTATGGGGGCATGGCTGTTTTGGGAAGCAGACAGAAATTTGGAATGGGATGTTCGGGACAGCATCACAAGCGTTAGACAACGCCTGTTGGGATTCCCAACAGCCGAAACCAAGCTGGCCGAATTCAAGAGAATTGATGAGCTCAAGAGAGCAGAAATGCATTAGTTCAAACGAACTTAGTAACACTCAACAGCTCAACTCACACTATTTATTTTATTTATTACACTATGTTTATTACAAATATTTATTGAAAATATATCGGGTCACGATATTCGAAGCATTAGCTAATGGTAACGTAACTTTTGGCGTTTGATTTTTATATACAAATGAGCGTAACGAGGTGATCATCGCTCTCATCTTAGTCACAAGTTAACCCATTATTGGCTCACAGGTGACTCCCTTCGCTCACGATTTGTTCGCTTGACTCCCCTCTTCCTAGACAACCGATACAACTCAAAAATAGCAGCAGGAGTAACACCCTGAATCCGACGGGCCTGGCCAATAGTCTCTGGTCTTGTCTCATTCAACAACCCAATAACCTCTGTAGAAAAGGTAGTCACAGAACTATAATCAAAGTTCACAGGAAGAAGCAGATTTTCGTCACTCTTGAATGCTCGCACATATTCTGTCTCTTTTTTAATATAACCCTGATAGTTTCCTTCCACCGTCAACTTATCCTTCACTCTCTTCGGCAAATTTCCCAAAAGATCGCTCTCCATCACGGGTATCAGTTTATCAACATCCATTCCCGTGTATCGCAACACCTCAAACGCAGATTTGAGCTTAGCATCATTTGAAATGGAAATGCCACTCAAATGTTCGTTCCACTTCATCGAACTGAGACGAAACTCCTTCAAAAACTCAAGACTTTCGTCAAAAAGCTGCTTGTCTTTACTGTAAGAGTTCCACCTTTCGCTTCCAACACACCCGAGTCTATGTCCCAAAGCAGTAAGACGCATGTCCGCATTGTCAGCACGAACACTAACACGGAACTCGGACCGTGACGTAAACATCCGATAAGGCTCTTCGACACCCTTTGTAATCAAATCATCAATCAAAACTCCAATATAACCGTCAGACCGGTCAAGCTCGAGTGCTTCTTTGTCCAAGAAGCTCAATCCAGCATTAATACCAGCCACAATTCCCTGTGCTGCTGCCTCCTCGTACCCGGTGGTTCCATTGATCTGACCAGCCAAAAACAATCCGTCAATCAGCTTCGTTTCAAGCGTTTTCCGCAGTTCTCGCGGATCAATATAGTCATATTCAACTCCATATCCAGGCTGTAACATCTTCACATTCTCCAATCCAGTGATTTCCTTCAGCATCTCGTCTTGAATTTCAGCTGGCATTGTGCACGAAATTCCGTTGGGATACATCACATCCGTGTTCAAGCCTTCAGGCTCCAGCCATACACGGTGTTGCTCTTTATCTGGGAACTTTATCAGCTTCGACTCGATCGACGGACAGTATCTTGGACCTTTCACCGTCTCCCGAATGTGGATCGATTTGTCCAAATTATCCAAAATCAACTTGTGCATTTTCGGAGTCGTGTATGTTGAATAGCACAGAAGCTGTTCCTTGATATCCGGTCTCTCATTCAAATAACTCATCGGTTCTGGAGGATTGTCACCTGCTTCAGGTGTCACCAGGTCATAGTTCACCGTCTTCGCAGAAATTCGTGGTGGCGTCCCCGTCTTGAGACGTCCAAGCTTAAATCCAGCATTAGCAAATGTTTTACTCAATCCATACGATGCCTCCTCGCCAATTCGTCCAGCAGGCCACACTTTCATTCCTAAGTGAATCTCAGCACTCAAAAAAGTACCTGTTGTAATCACCACCTTTTCACACCTTAAAAACTCCCCATTGTCCAAAACAACTCCTCGAACTTTTCCAAGATGTCTGTCTTTCGTGTCTGTCTCTTGTGTTGACTCATCAATAATAAGATCCTCGATCTTACCTTCCAAAATCCTCAAGTTCTCATAATCTTTCAGAAACTTCTGCATCTCATTCAAATATAATTCCCGATCGATCTGCGCACGATGACCCCACACTGCTGCACCACGTGATCTGTTGAGCACCTTGAACTGGATTCCAGCCTTGTCCACAATCCTTGGAGCAACACCGTCCAAAGCATCCACCTCTTTAAGCAATGTACCTTTTCCGATGCCTCCCAAAAGCAGGGTTGCACGAAGTCGTGCCGATCTTAGACAGATCAGGAGTCACTAGGGTGGTCTGAGTTCCAGTTCTAGCGGATCCCGCAGCGGCTTCAATACCAGCGTGTCCAGCACCAACCACAATAACTGGGTGCAACACCTGCTGGCTCAACTTCTTTTCAATATCAGAAGTCAGTGAAAGGTTTCTTTTGAGACCCCGAAGCAGCGTCTGGGCATTTCTGATAGGTTTTCTCATGTTTGGAAGCATCTTTAAGTGTTTGTACGTTGTTATTTCTCTGTTTCAAGGAGTTCACAATAAGATAAGGATCAAGACGGTTAAACTCAAATCAAATTAAAGTAGTGAAAATTTATCAAAAAGTGAAAAAAAAAAAAAAATACCGAGCCTCTCATAAAAATTAATGATACACTTTATTATTGTACAAATTGATACATTACACTCATTCTTCTTCTTCCTCCTCCTCCTCCTCGAAGGGGATTGACATTGAAGACTCATCGCTGGAATTGTCATCGTGTCTCTGAAACTGTAGGATAATGCTAGAGTTGAATTTTTTCTTGTCCAAGAGATCAACCTCGGTCCTATCTGCGCTCATTTGTCGTTGCAAGATGGATTCTCTTTGAGAAAAAAGAAGTTGTTTGAGATTACTTGAAGGATGGTCATGGAGAGAAAGTGTTCCAAGTGAAAGTGCTTTTTTGGCTTCTTCAGATTCTGAGTCCTCCTGTTCCTCCTCATCTCTTTCTTCTTCCCCTTCTTCCTCACCTTCTTCCTCACCTTCTTCCTCACCTTCTTCCTCACCTTCTTCCTCACCTTCTTCGTTCTCTCTATCATCCTCCTCTTCGCTAACTTCTTCACCGTCCTCGTCAGTTTGCGAAGCCGCTTTTCGAGTTTCTTCCTCCTCATCCTCATCCCGTTGCAACTCCTCCCTCTCTCGTTCCTGCAACCTCAGCCTCCGCTTCACCTTCTTGCTTTGCTGAATCTTATCACTGTACAATAACTTTTCAATTTCTGAAATGTCCTCAGAATCAAAAACCCTACCTCCCAACTCAAGAATATCGTGCTCCAAAGATCCCAATTCACCCCCAAGCTTGAACAAGTCATTTTCCGGGTCTAGTCGAACTCTGTGCATCAAAAGTTTCACATCATCATAATTTATCTGCTTCCGTCTCGCATGCTCAACATAGCTCTTCAAATCTTTCAACTCTTGCTTGAAAAATTCCTCACTAATCTCTTGTAGTTTCAACAACGAATCCTTTGACTGTAACTTTCGATGCAACGTCTCGGGAAGCAACCATTTCGATAGATCCTTCAACATTCCTAGCGATATAGTCAAACGTGTTTGCCGACTCGAGCGTGTTGGCGATCTACTCGGTTTCTTCCTCATTGTCACAAAAGAAGGCATGTTCAGGCTCATGTCTGCTTTCAACAAAGAAAGCTCACCTTCCTTACTATCAGAACCAATCTCATAGTCTTCATTATCATCAACATCATCACTGTAATCATCTTCAGGATCAGAATAGCCTCCTCCGCCGAGATCAAAATTATCTACTCCATAATCATCAATCTGTCTGGGTTCGCCCGGCTGAGTTGCTGATAAATAGAAATCCTGGGATGCCGCATCAATTCCAAATTCACCTTCTTCCCTGATGATCGCTTCCGGAAGTGCAATGTTGGTTTCGCCTAAAGAAGTAGCTTCCAGAGATAACCTGTTAGACAATCGTCCTCTTCTCGGCGTTATGTCATGCGGCGAAACCCTCACCAGTTCCTCTTTTTGTTCTGTATCTGTCATCGCCAAAGTTGACTTGTTCGCCTCAACTTCCATCTCCATTTCCTCAGTTTGGTACTGCACTTGTGATTCTGAAGGTGCAGCTAAATTGGGTATTCTCTCGTATAAAATCTCCAACGGAGTTGGTTTTCCGGCCGCGGCAGCCTCTTCTAACTTCCTCTTTTTTCTTGTGTCTTCCTTCTCAATGGAAAGCAATCTACCCAGCATCATCAAATCTTTACGAGGAGAATACCGCTTGTTCATACGACTTCTTGATGGTGTGAGCAGCAATCGGTGTCTTCTGGGCGTTGTTCCATCCGCTATAGTTTGTAGCGTGATTGGCGTTGTTGGTTTGCGTGGAGTACGGTTTGGTGTGCGGTTTGGCGTGCGGTTTGGCGTGTTGGAACGAGACGGTGTTCTGGAAGGTGTCCGAGACGGAGTATGGCGTGATTGTAAAGATTTCCGGTGGTGTGGAGTGCTTGTAGTTGATCCAGGCATCGCTGGTGCTGCATCTTCATCATTTTGCATGGTTGTTGGTGTGGTCGGTCGTCTGGGCGTTCTCAACACATTATCCGAGGCTATCACGGAATTTTTTCTTGAGCTCGATTCCTGACTTTCTGGATATTTTTGGCTGTTCTGCACATAATCTGGCTCATTCTCTCCAAACGGTGACATGAGCGAATAGTCCGAGACATCCTGATCCTCCCCTTTTGTTGGCGAAAGTTTGCTCGCGTCTATATGGGTGGTCATTTGGATGTTGATCTGAGCGACACGAAAAAACTACTTCCGTGTTTAATTTGCGAAAATCACCTGTTTGAGTAGCTGAAAGAAACAATTCGTCCACAAAAGCAATTTCCAACAAAATCTCTGAACTCTTCGCCCTGAAAAAGTTCGGCTCCACTTGCGATATACTTTGGACTGATAAAATCAAAACAAAAAAGAGCCTTCTCTTATATTTTGCAAGAAAAAAAAAGCTACAATTTTGTTAAATCCAAGGTGCGATTCCTTAGCCACGTTACTAGCCATGTACTGAATTTCCAGCCACATTGAAAAAAAATTTATATTTTTCAAAAATTCATAAAAAATGCACTCAGCCTGTGATCCCAAAGGCGGTCTACTGCTTGTAACAACCAGAGAACATCACACCATGGCCGAGCCATTTGCAGATGACTTGGATGATGGACTTGTCTACAGCTTTGACGAATCGGCAGACGAAGGAACTGAGATCGGACTTGAGCCACAAGAAACTCTTGAGAATGAGGAAGAGCAAAACGATTCTGCGGATTCTCTAGAACAAACGACGGCTACAGGTGCCAAGAAGAGAAAAAATAAGACCGATAAGCTGTCTGTGAAAAAGAAACAAAGGATGGAGCAGGATATCGAAGATAAAAGACAGCTGGCAAAGCAGACCCCAGATATAATAGCAGAGAAAGTTGCTCTCAAAATTAGACAACGAAACTCGGATCTATCTCCTTTGGAATTGGGAGAGCTCTACATCAGTAAATATGTGTTCAAAACCTCTGCTCATTTTGTTTTGGAGAGAAGTTTGGAAAACATTCAGAAGTTCATTGAGTTGAGTTTCAAGAAGCTGCTCCCCGAACCACTTACCGATAGCAAGAAAAAGAATAGTAAGATCTTGAAGAAAGAGCAAGAAAAACCAGAGAAGAAGGCCAAGTTCATCCTTGTGTTGACTATGTCTGCTATCCGTGCTTGTGACGTCTTCAGAGCTACTAAATTTATCGAGGGAGGATCGTTGAAGTTGATCAACAAGAACAAGATTCCAGACGACCTTAGAATCCTTCGCAAGACCCGATCCAGAGTTCTTTCAGGAACCCCTGGTAGAATTGAAAAGCTTTTCAACACCGAAAATACCACTTTCTTCCCAGAAGAGATTGCCGTGATTATCTGCGATTCCACGTTCCTAGACTCTAAACTCCAAAATGTGTGGGATTTGCCTGAAACTGTGGGTCTCATCAAACGAATTTCCTCTGCGAACGACAAATTGCGCGTGTACCTGTACTGAACGGAGAGTGTTGTATAGAACAGTTCTATGTTTTAAGATCGTTAATAAATATGAAATAAATAAAGGGATGAGTAAATAAATAAGGATGAACGCTATTGCAAGAGTGATAGTTCATCTGTTTGAGACTCCAAGGCAATCTGTCAGTTCTTTGTCACCTCATTGGACAATCTTGCAGCGTCATTCCATCTCGTGACTGTTTCCAATGAGTACGCTTTCTTGGGGTTGATTGTCGTCTCTTCGCCCTTAACATAAATATAGTATATGATGGCAGTGTAACCAGCGAGAGCAATCAAGCCGTTCAAGTTATGGTTCTTTGGAGTGTGATACCAGCCTCCGGTTGGAGGTCTGACCCATGTAGGGATGAAGTTGCCGTGG
The DNA here is from genome assembly GCA_003707665.2 of Ogataea pini. Lineage (NCBI taxonomy): Eukaryota > Fungi > Ascomycota > Pichiomycetes > Pichiales > Pichiaceae > Ogataea > Ogataea pini. The sequence continues at coordinate 45,656 of PPKL02000012.1, read as the reverse complement.
CCAGCCTAAAATCGAGGATGGGTATTAGTTTATGCTCATGAAAACATCCAACAGAATCCTGCTTACCATTTCTTTTCTTGATGAATTATGTTTGATGATCAACGATGATCTAAAATGATATGATGATTAGGATTATCCGTTCAAAAACGGTTCCATATAAAATATACAACAAATCTTCATAAAACTCTCAGCTTAAGTGTATTTTATGTGTCCGCAACATTTATGCTAGGTTTTTTCACCAGTTTTTTTTTTTTTATTTTTTTCAATGGCTCTCGGTTTATTTCCTTGATTCGAGATAAACACCAGCTGTATATAGCTTACTTGTCTGTAGCTTGAGCGGACCCATTTAATTCCAAAAAAGTACTCACGGGGTACTATTTAAGCTTGGGCGTTTGAACATGAGTTTTGGCCCAATGAGAGCAGCCAGAAGAAGGCTGGTAGCCAGCAACGTGCTGAGAGACGGCATTGGACTGCAGACTAGACAGATTTCGGTGTCACCGCTGCAACACAAAGTCAACACTGCAAGCACCAAGAAGGGAAGTTTCAAGTTTTCTTATGAAAGAGCAAACAATGTTTCCACGGCAAAGGGAGAATTGGAGCTGCCACAAAACAGAATCGACTACGGCGCATACAAAAGAACCTCATACAAGTTGAAAATATCTGAAGAAGAAGCCAAGAAGATACCGGCGATCTTGGCGCTGCACGCAAGACTGAATCTGTCATCCAACTATCAGTACTCGACACTGGTGCGGTCTCTGACAGCCAACACACAAAACAACGACTACGCAGACAACCACCAGATGGCTCTTTTCGGTTCTAACCTCCTCTCGTTCTATGCAGTGGAGCATCTCACCGCCAACTATCCAAGACTGCCAATTTCCATCTTGAAGGGAGCCACCGATGCGTATATTGGTGACTTCTCCCTGTACGACGTGGCTAAGAACAATTGGGGTATAGAGGAAGATTCCTCCACCAACTTGGAAAAATACCTTTCGAAAGAACCAAAATTATTCAGATTCGGAAGGCTCAGGTACGACAGACATGTCACCGAGATAGAGACAGGAATCACCAAATACGAAACCACCACATCAACTTCTCTCGATAGAGCTACCGCCTATGCTAACTCGGTCAGAGCCATTGTGGCCGGACTTTACGCTTCCGACGGGGAAGCTGCAGCAAAAGCATTCATTTACGACCACATACTCTCCAGAAAAGTTGATATATCCTCTATGTTCGAATTCCAAGAGCCAGGAAAGTTGCTCGCCAGATTGTTGAAAGTCAAACAAATGGAGGCACCAACCATTAGACTCATCAGTGAAACAGGTAGATTGTCCAACTCTCCTGTCTTCATTGTTGGTTGTTTCAGCGGAGACAACATGCTTGGTGAAGGTCAAGGGTCCTCACTGAAAGAGGCAAGAATCAGAAGTTGTGTCAATGCATTGAAAGCTTTCTACCTTTACAAACCTCTCGATCCAAAGGTTTCCAGCGATGAAGATTTCAAACCTATGTTTGTCGACGAAGGTGAAAAGTTCTACTAAGGTTTTCAATTTTTAGTGGTAGCACACGTCATCGGATATTGATCCTGACTCCATCTCCCTCCATTTTTAGAATTGTATATAGCTTAAGATGCGAAGGACGGGCATGTAATAAACAATGTTTCATCTGCAAACATTAAGGTCAGACCTTGTTGACGTAATGCTGCACCAACTGGTACTGACTCTGGTTCAGCTTTTCAAAAATCAAGTCGTCGATGAGCTCAACATTTTGCTTGTCTTTGAGGCGTAGGTTTTTATATTTCAGGAGCCTGGCATAACAAAGCACGCTTAATCTCCTCACTGCAGTGACTTGAGAGCTCAGTAAACGATACAGCACCAAATCTAACTTGAATATGTTCTCAGGCGTCAGTTTCTCTGGTGACATCAGCTTCACAATGTTGTCCAAAAGCATATGTTGTGCCCCGACACTCAGCGTCTTGAGCTGCTGTAGGCGCTCTACATACAGATCAAAATTCCGTATTAGACCAAATGTTTCACTAATAGCGATGTCCAGTTCATCTTCAGCCTCCCCATTTTTGTGTGTCTCTCCCTCAGCATGGATTACCGAGGAAAGCTCAACAAGCTTGTTGAAAACAGACTCAGCGCCATACCCATCATTTTTCAAAATGCACACTCTCAGAAGTGCAAGGCCAACAAAGATGAATCCAATCGAGAGTTTAACGTTCAAAAACTTCAAAAGTGACGCCTGAACCTCTCTCAAATTCAAAACCTCGTCACGATCAATGACATAGATCAATTGCAGAAGTTCGCTATTCACAATCGTACCCTCTCTCAACTTGGACAAAAGCTGATCAGGCTCCGCCGTGTTACCAGTGACTTTTGAGTACTTGTATGTCTCAAACTCAAACCATGAATCAAGATCCTCCAGTGGACGCTGGATGTCTTCATAAATCTCGATTTTTCCCGCAGATCCCGTGAGCACCGATAAAGGATCAGTTGATTCAATTATGGAATCGATATCTTTGGAAGAACTCGTAGCATTACCGGAATTTGGCTCTTGAATATTCTCTAGCAAGCTATGAACTTTCGGCTGTGTCTGTATGTTATCCAAAGAGTTATTCATAAGCTTGCTATGCTCGGATAATGTTAGTTGATTCAAGTCGGGAGTGGTGTCTGACATCACATGAACTGATTGCTCCAAGTGATGATCCAAATCCGCTGCATTTGTCAATGGTGCCGAATCGACATCCATGTGGTCGACTTCCCTTGGTTCTGGTTCGACCGGTTCAGCTTCGTTGTGAGTGTCTTTGAAAACTTCCTCAATTTCGAAGTTGGTTTTCAAATCATTTGTGGAGCGTGATGGATTTGAATTCTCTACGAAAGGATTATCGTTGAAGTCGTTTTTGTTCTCTTCTTCCTCTTTTTCCTCGATCTTTTTGAAGTGATCCATCTGTAAATATGTTTCTTGTTGAGGACGTTTTTTAAAGCTAGGCATGATCATCGTCATGTCTGAATTGATGTTGCTGTTTACTGTCTCAAACTTGTTGCCCACAATCATTGTCAGTCCATCGACAAGAGCATCATCGAGTTCTGGAGCCTCATCATTTGGGGATGGTGATGAACGAGGGAACTCCGTTTTATCAAATTCCACGTCCAACTCCAGTCTCTTGCTCAGCTCCTTCTTCATGACCTTGTCTCCACTGGCAGAAAGACACTTGGTGAAACATTCTTTGTAGTTTTGATATCCCAATCTCATAAGGCTGAGATATTGATCGGGGTCAATGTGAACAATCTCCCAGCACTTGAAAAGAATTCTAAACATTGATTCGGCGGTCATCGCACTCATGTAGATTGTGTCCGTTTCAAAGATTAATTCAATGATGGAAAAACACGTCTTCATGAATTGACGCTTGTATTTGATGAACTGCATGGATAGGTTGATGTCATCACATTTTGAGGCGTCAAGTGTCAAATTCAGTGTATTGGTGACAGAAAGGCAAAGATCGTCCAAAGAGAGTGAGCCAAATAATCTCGAAATGGCAGATTTCGAAAGGCCATAATTTACGTCGTAGTTACAAGCCAATCTAAGAAGGTTGTCGGACTCGAGGTACGTGGTCAGGAATAAGAGAAGACTCTCACTCTCAAACATGGGAGAAAACAAACGAGGATTGACAACAGAAAGCCTGTTTAACAAAGAGTTGATTCTTGAAGATAACTGTTCTTCCAGATGCATGCTGACCAATAGATCAAATCCCTTCTGCTGTGCCAACTTCTCATCTGAAGACAGATATTCATACAAATGTCTTTGTCTCCTTCCTCTCTCCAAAAAATCTTCATCTTGTTCGCCGGCGTTCCTTCTCAATTTGTCCACAGGTAGGCTCAGCGTGAAAGTGCCAGTGTAATCATCTTTCTTCTCTTGCTCATCATCATTTTCTTTTTCGTTCGGAGCAACCTTTATACTCGTCTTCGTGTCTTGGGAAACGGGTCTCGATGTCGTTGCACTGGTGTATCTTTTTCCTGCCAGATCGCTCGTTGACCTTGATGCTGGTTTCATCTGTCTGGGTTTCGGATCACTTCCCATCCTTCTGGCAGGTTGTGAATGAGATTGCAACTGACTCTGAGTCTCTCTTTGCTTTGCCATTATCAACTCCTTCATTGAAGGCCTATGACTCAGTCTGTTGTTTGGTTTTGCACCAGCAGAACTTCCTGAGAGTGCTGGAGATGAACCTTTCTGTGGTTTAACTTTCTCGAGTGCTCTTGATGCATTTGAATCTAGCTTGCTCATGATTCTCTCAGCAATAGCAGGATAAACCTCACTCAAACACCAGAAACAGGATCTCATGGAGTCTCTCACTGCGGGAGATGGATCACTCACTCCTTTGAAGATGATTTTTTCGAATGTTTCCAAGATTGAAGTGTTTTCAAAAACTGATCTATTGTTATTGTACTTTAACAAAAACAGATGAATCCAACTTCCAGCGTACGCTCTTGGTTGCGCATTCTTGTCTTGTGCAGCCAATGCAATCTGGTTGACAATTCTTGCATTGAAGTGTGTGTGGTTCAATAGAGCAACAACTCCGGCATTTGCATTTTGGTGTGAAATGCTTTTCCTAGCAGAGGTCAGCTTGATCAGGTGAACAATCAAAGATTCCACAGTGCTGTTGTCCAGATAAGGGCCCAGATGGATTCCAAGTTCTTTACACAACTGACAACCGTTACTAGAAAGGGTGGTTCTCAATGAGGAAACAGCTTTGCAAATGCAGTCCTTCAAAAGCTTGATGAGTTGTGCCATGGGATTAGGGTATTCAGTGGCAGAGTTGCCTTTAAGTATGCGGCGCAATTGAATTATGACTCTCTCCCTGGAATTCCAGTTGAATTCTGTTTCTTTTCCATCGAAAGGTGCAGACATGGAATCGACTTTCTCCAAAAGTTGATCTTCGCCGTTGACGTCAAAAGGTTGAACATTGTCATCATCATAGAGGTACAGAGGAACCTCGGAGAGTAATAACGATAAGTCAGGGTCCAATTCTTTTGATTCATCAGAGTTACGGAGCTCTGTCTGTGATGCAGGAGGGATACTTTGTCTGAGACCGCCTGAGCTTACTCTCTGCTGGGACGTGGCTGGACGGGGCAGTTTTCCTTGTTGTTGCTGATGATGAAGTGACGCCACCTGATGATGGGTGTAGCTGAGTCTCGATTTCGGTCTTTCGTTGCTCAGTCGAGATGTGCCCGTATTTGTTAAAGGTGCAGCGGAAGTGGTGACTTTAATTGATCCTGCGCTGACAAATGAGCTCTGGCTTTGTAATCGATTGTACTCATGAACAAGATCATCGTCTATTTGCATAAGAATACGTGTTACTGTTTTGCGGCCAACTTTTGAGCCGACAAACTCGACAACGAGATCATGTCTTGCTGTTCTGTTATTTGGGTTCACGACTTTGAAGACGAGAACTAGAAGCCTTGCAGCTGTATTGGCAACGTCGAGCTCGTGATCATCTGACAAAAGTACTGTGTCTGCAAGGAACGTTTTGAAACTAAATCCTGGCGTGTTTTCGACAATCTCGCATAACATACGCAAGATTTCACATCTAATTTCGCTATCTGCGTGTCGTAATCCATAAGTTTTCAGTGTGATCTCGAATTCGTTAGGTACTGCTTGCCAATAGTTCACCATTGCTTTCTTGGCAGTGTTTTTCAACGAGAGTTTATCATCACTGAGTCGATCGATCAAAAAGGGAACCACTTGAAAATCGACTAATTTGAGCACTGACGGATCTTGGATGCTGATTCGCTTCACAAGGTGACAAATAGTGGAGAAAGAGTTGATTGACAACGCCGGATTTTTGTATGCAGTTATAAGCGACTCAAAATACCTTGGCACGTACGACAAGTTCACCAGATCGCGTTTGATGTGTGCCTTGAACTCAAGAATCAGCTGTGACGAGTACTCTACATCAGAGGATGTCACAGCCCTGTACAGTGCTTCTCCGGTGATGTTTGACATCTCGTGCTGTTCTCAATGATACAATTCGTAGGATACAATATGATACGGTGCGTCTTTGAAATAGTCGTGTTTTCTGCTTTGTGAAAGGACAAAGAGGGCAAATTTAATTATTCGTAAACAAAAACAAATCAGACACGAAAAGGCTCTTTTTTTTTTAATTGGTTTCACCACACCTCACACCTATTACTAAAACTTTCTTATCATGCTAAACAAAATGTGGAATCTACTTATTGAACACGTTCTCAAGTACAAGTAGCAATGACTTCAGTTTTGCTCTGAGAATGGTCGAAAAATGCTTATGACAAAGGGGTAGACAGCCGCAACCATCTGAACTATAGCGCTCACTCACTCACTCAGGACTCGCTTTTGCTCGCCGTTGGCTCGTCGTCTTCCTCTTTGTAAACAGGTATCAAAGTTTTTCCACTGGGATGACGAACCCCGCTAGTGATCTTGGCCAGCAATCCACCAAATTCAGTAGGCTGGCTCCAGCCTACTTGGAACTTTTTCAAAACCATCCCGTAAATGCTATGTTCCCGAACGGCCTGTAAAAGCAACATTCCAATCCCCATCCGTCGGTATTTGTGACTCACGTACACCCGCGATATACCGATCAACAAAGGAATCCGTCTATCGGGGACTAAATTTCCGGTTTCGTGCACCATCCAGTAACCAGAATTCACTCTCTCAGTAGAACAAAGTCCCACCGCACGTCCATCAACAATAAAAAGAAACACTTTGCCCAAGTTTCTGTTTAGCATCCACTTGCTCGTATCCGCTGGAGCACTCAGATTTGTGTTAACCAGGTCAAGAAATTCTTTAGCAACCTGAACCTCTCGAACACTCTCTATATTGACTTCGACGATCTTCCCTTCAATACCGTCCTTGATTGTATGTTCTTCAATCATTTTGCCAAAACTCGAACCAACTTCAAGCCCCATCAACGCGTGCTGGTGAAATCTGTGGTGAAGTTGCACGTCTGGTTTGAGGTGGGGAAGGTATGACATGTGACATTCTGAACACACGGTTTTTGAGATTGACGATGTACTAAAATGTAACTGTTGGGTGGACATTTTGGATTTCTTGGACTTCTTTTTGGATTGATTTTCTGCGGATGAATGTTCATTATTCGATTCGTCGCAACCGCGTCTTTTCCTGCCAATTTGCTTGGTTGGCGTTGTTTCAGGAGGTGTGATTGCGTCAATTCCTTCAATGAGTGCCGGATCGGTCGTTTGTATCTTCTGATGGATAATACTCTTCTCGTGCGTGGTGTCTGTAGGTGATGGAGGTTCCGCATTTTTCAGAGACGCGGTGGAAGCCTGCGTTCTGCTCATCTTGCGGGGCCGCCGCAAGAGTGACAGAATATCCGCCATAATTGGGTGCGTTGGAGATCTCAATAGCTTTCGATAGAAGCGCGCAGTTGTTTTCAATTGCGAGGTCTAATTGTAGGTTACCAAGAAACACGCTTGTTTGCGCTTGGGGAACGATCAAAATCACGGAATAAAAAAAAAAAAACCAATCACATGACTTATCTCACGTGAATAGGTAATTTTTCCAGACGCAAAAAAAAAAACTGGGGAAGATGAAAAATTATCAATCAAACTGAAAGAATGGCCTCTTCGGTTGAACCTAAACAATCCACCGTCCAGCTTTGAACTTGAAATCCTCTCTCAATGAGTTCAACAGTTTACAAAAATCCAAACCCAAAATTTGCACACTTGCTGCCGTCATCGGCCAAGTGGAAACATCAAATCACCGAATGGTTGCAAGAAGACATTCCTTCTTTTGACTACGGAGGATACGTTGTCGGTGACAACGAGCAGACTGCTACTCTTTTTTGCAAGGGAGATGGAGTTCTTTGTGGTGTTCCTTTTGCCATTGAAGTGTACAAGCAGTGCGGCTTGGAGTACGAGTGGTTTGTGGAGGAAGGAACTTTCCTCAAGCCTTCCGAAACAGATTCAGGTAAGATCAAGGCTTGTGTGGTGACTGGTGCAGTCAAGGACATCCTCGCTGCCGAGAGATTGTCTCTTAATATCATATGTCGTCTGTCTGGTATCGCCACTCAGTCACACCGCACTATGACTTTGGCACGTGAGGCAGGTTACACAGGAATTGTGGCTGGTACTCGTAAAACTACCCCAGGATTGAGACTTTTGGAAAAATATGCTATGCTCGTGGGAGGTGTTGACCCACACAGATACGATCTTTCTTCCATGATCATGCTGAAAGATAACCACATTTGGGCCACGGGTTCAATTACTAAGGCTGTCGAGAATGCCAAATCTGTGGTTGGATTCAGTACTAAGATTGAGGTGGAAGTTCAAGACGAAAAGGAGGCTAATGAGGCCATTTCTGCCGGAGCAGATATCATTATGTTAGATAACTTCGAAGGTGCCGAGTTGCAGGAGGCAGCGAAGAGACTGAAAGAAAGATGGATGGGTAAAAAGCAGTTCCTTTTGGAGTGTAGTGGAGGTCTTACGTTGCAGAATATTGGACAATATCTATGCAATGATATAGATATTTATTCCACTTCTTCGGTTCACCAGGGATGTGGAATCATAGATTACAGTTTGAAGATCAACAAAAAGGAATGATATTCCTTTTTAATAGTGCACTAGCTAATGACAACAAGAATTAAGTATAAAAAAATGTAATATAGTGTTGACAAAAAAGGTTCAAGACAATAAAGTATAGAGTCAAAAATACAAAAAATATCCAATCGGAAACGATGACAAGCATCGTCAGAATGAAGTCAATTGTGGACCAACGTCAAGAGAGATAGCACCTATGGAGGGACACATAATGTTTATATATGTAAAGGTCTGTAGTATTAGCAGTTGTTCCAAAAAAATGCCTGTCATCGACGCCGGTTTTGTAGGAATCAGGCAAATTATTTTGGAAGTTGAACCTTGTCCTTTTGTTGTTGTTGCTTAGCAACAGCGTAGACAAGACCAGCAACGAAACCAATAAAAATGGAAGTGATGGAGAAGAAGTTAACTGGAGCATCAAAGAAGATCAGACCAGAAAGAGCGATTGGGAGCTTGTTCAAAGCACCAACCATGGAGTAGGTGGTGGAAGAGGTAACTCTAATACACCATCCAGAACAGTAGGAGATACCGACAGAGGAAGCACCGGAGAAGACCATAGCAGAGAAAACTGCGAATCTGTTCTCTTCTGGGAAGTTACGAGCAAGGTTCTCAGCGGACCAGTCCTCGAGCACAAGAGAAGCAATCAACAAGATTGGGATGGAGAGCAAGTTGTTGTAAAACATTGTGTCGAAGTCCTTAAAATTGGTGAGCTTGATTCTCTTTCTCATGCAAAGCACGAAGGTGGCAGATGAGAAACAGTTGAGGAACATCCAGAAGTAACCGACCGAAAAGTTGAGTCCACCAGTCTCGGCGTTGGTATCACCGTAACAAGCAACGACGGAGGACAAAACCATGAGGATGAAAGAACCAAGAGCCATGGAAGTGACAGATCCACCAAACCACAAGACCTCACCGTAAGCAATGAGAATAATGGTAAGATTCTTGAAAATGGTGTAGACTGGAATCGTCAAGTATTGCAAAGCCTTAGAAGAGGTGTAAATCATAATGACGAGCAGGAAAGCAATTGGGGACCATTTCTTAGCCTCAAGGGAGTTGAACTCTCTGAAAGTGATGATATCGAGGGCCTTCAGAGTGCAGACAGTGATCGTACAAACGATCGATTGAATAGCCAACAAGAAAAAGTTCAAGTTGAAGTCATAACCAGAGACGACGTACTTGTTAGTGACAGTCATGAGAATAGACGAAGCACAGTACGCGAAAATGGACACTGGACCAGAGTTGGCCAACTGTGCGAAAACAGAGCCAGATCCAGAACCGGTCTGGACAGAGGCTGGTTGCGGAACTGGCGTGTTAACTGGGGGATCTTCCTTCTTTTCTGACGACATTTTATCTGAAGTGAAAGCTACTGCGGTCAAAAGTAACTGTTGATAGAAATAAATAAGAGGAAAAAAGAGGAAGGGAAGGAACAACAAAGCACTTAAAAATTAATGTAAGAAAGACATAAGCTGCAAAAAAAAAAAAAAAAAATCTCGCTCTGTGAAAAAGACAAGTAGACAAAACATTTGGTGTAAAGGCGCGATTTGTCCGTTAGAAAGGCCACGCGAACTTCACGCGGTGGCCTCGTGCAGTGATCAATCAACGGTGGCCTACGCGCAAACGGGTGGCCCTTCCCAACACGGGAGATGAAACAGAAAGTTTTGTCAATTCCGGTGTGGTTGGACAATAGTCAACATAAAAGCATGCAGATCTCACCAGCTTTAGATGCCGCACGCAGGCACAACGGCTGTTGGTTGCTAATAATTTAGTGTTCGGAATGGAGCCCTGGAGCTTGAGCTGCATGGCTACCGCAGTAAATGCATAGCGAAATAAGCCAGGTGGCCACTCCGATTTCAAAGTGCGCGACGGAAGTGCGAGCGCGTGTCTGTTACCCGGAATTATCTGGCAACGTGATTTGTTTCACGTGATACTGATTTCGAGCTTTAGGCGGATTTTCCACTGAATGTGAACTGAATTAAGCGATTCGCGGAGGCACCATATAGAAGAGGGTCTAAGTGGAATCAAGTTGAACATTAGCAGTAAACAGCACGCACACGATGTCTGAGTCTATGGCAGAAGACATTGAGTTGTCAAAGGAGGAACGGCTGGAACAGGCCCGCAAGAAGTTTGAGGAGTTGAAGAAGAAGAATAAGAAGAAGAGTAAGAAGAGTAAGAAGAGCAAGGACAAGGAGGAAGACAAGGAAGAAGACAAGGAAGAAGACAAGGAGGAAGACAAGGAGGAAGACAAGGAGGAAGACAAGGAGGAAGAGGTGAAGGTGAAGGAGAGCAAGGAACAGGCCGATAAGGAAGATCAAGGGAAGAAAGAATCTGAGGAGAAAGTGATGGTTCAGAAGGAAGAAGAGAAAGAGAACGATCAAAAAGAAGACGAAAAGGTTGAGGAGAGCGGAGCAATGGAGCAAAAGGTCAAGGAGGAAGAGAACCCAGAAGAACTGACCGAGGTCGAAAAACCAGAAGATGACAAGGTTGACGGTCCGCAAGAATCACAGGAAGAAAAAACACAGCCTGCACATACAGTATTCGAGTCTTCACTTGAAGAGATTCTCTCTTCATCAACACCAGTCGAGTCCTCTTTTCTCACTGACAATCTCAAAGCAAGAATTGAAGAGCTTGAGAAAGAACTAGCTCAATCTAAGGAACAAATCAGAAAACTAAAGGAGGAAAACACAGAGCTCAATCTCACAAAAATGGACCTTGAAATGGACCTAGATACCGCAAGACAACAGGTCGATAAACTCACTGCTGTGAATGCCGAACCAACGAGCTGGCTTGACAAAAATTTGATCAGGCCTTCTACATCTGTGTTGACTCAGGAGGATGATGCCGGCTCAATAATCATGTCGCCGGGGGCTCTACATCACTCAAACAGCTTCCAGAAGTTCACCACTTTCAACAACCTCTCCAACGACTATCTTGATATTGTGGATGTCAGAGAAAGACTCAGTCAATGGAAGGACTGGAATGTCGACATGAGAGGCTGGAGAAGTGTAGGGACAGGTCCTTATTTGGAGCTTTAACGATGTGTATTATTATCTATAGCGAATTTTTAACAAACCCATGCTTGCTCATGCTTGCTTATGTCATCGGGCGAGAGCCAAAAAAAATTTAAGAATTAAAGCAAAGAAGACTTTGGGATCTTTCATGATTTTTCTTTCACTCTACTTACCTCGTATCACTTGACTTGTACAATCGATTTGATTGAAAGATGATGTCTGCAGTACTCAAAAGATCATGCTTATCTTCCACGGAAGTGATGTGTCGGTGTGCGACTAGGTGTCAGCTTCGGTTCGCCACCACTACATCAGGCATTGCAGTGGGTCAATCTCCCAAGGATCCACTTCGTTTCAAAACTCAATCAAAACAGGTTATTGGCATTGATTTGGGAACAACAAACTCAGCAGTGGCTGTGATCGACGGAACCAGTCCAAAGATCCTCGAAAATCAAGACGGAGACAGAACAACGCCCTCAATTGTCGCATTTACTGAGGAAGGAGACGTTCTTGTGGGAACAGCAGCAAAAAGGCAGTCAATTGTCAACCATCAGAACACTTTTTATGCTACAAAGAGACTCATAGGTCGTAAATTCAAGGATGACGAAGTTCAAAAAGACTTGGAAATGACTCCATATAGCATTGTTGAACATGAAAACGGTGATGCTTGGCTCAAAACATCGATTGCAGAGAGTCTATCGTACTCACCATCTCAAATCGGAGGATTCATATTGCGGGAAATGAAGAAAATTGCGGAAATCAACTTGAGAGAAGAGGTGAAAAATGCTGTCATTACTGTGCCCGCATACTTCAATGATTCTCAAAGACAGGCCACCAAAACTGCCGGTGAGCTGGTAGGATTGAACGTTGTTCGTGTGATCAATGAACCTACAGCAGCATCACTAGCCTATGGAATAGGCGGTGAAGACAAAAAAGACGGAATCGTGGCAGTTTATGATCTCGGAGGGGGTACATTTGATATTTCTATTCTTGATATCGAAGATGGAGTTTTCGAAGTGAACTCCACGAACGGAGATACTCATTTAGGCGGAGAAGACTTTGACAACTTGCTTGTGGATTATATCCTCGCTGATTTCAGAAACAAGACCGCGGTGAATCTTTCTGGTGACTTATTGGCAATACAAAGGGTGAGACAGGCAGCAGAAAAGGCGAAGATTGAGCTTTCCCATGTTTCTAAAACCAAAATTGAACTTCCTTTCATTACCAAGACAGAAAACATCTCTATGGAATTGACCGAGGAACAGCTGGATCAAATGAGTCTGAAATTAATTGAAAAAACCATTGTCCCTGTGAAAAAAGCGTTGAAAGATGCTAATCTCAAAGTGGATGATGTTGATGAGGTGATACTTGTTGGTGGTATGACTCGTATGCCGAAAATTCGCAGCACAGTTCAAAAGTTTTTTGGGAAAGCACCAAACACAGACGTGAATCCGGATGAGGCTGTTGCGCTCGGTGCGGCAATTCAGGGAGCAGTATTATCAGGAGAAGTCAAGGACGTTCTTTTGTTGGATGTGACACCATTGACGCTTGGTATTGAAACCTATGGGGGCATGTTTTCACCGCTGCTTCCTCGGAATACCACAGTTCCTTGCAAGATCACACAAATGTACTCCACCGCTGTGGATGGACAGAACTCGATTGACATCAACGTCTACCAAGGTGAACGGCCTTTGGTCCAAGACAACAAGCTGATTGGTAGATTCAAGCTGACGGACATTCCACCACTTCCTAAAGGTGTCCCTCAGGTCGAGGTCTCATTTGATATTGATGCTGACGGAATCATCAAAGTCAGTGCTCGTGATAAGGCCAGCGGGAAAAAAGCGTCTATCACTGTGTTTGGCCAGACAGGGCTCACAAAGGATGAAATCGAAAGTCTTGTTGACCAAAGCAAACAGAGCACGAAGCAAGACCAGCAGAAAATTGAGTATTTGAAGCTGGTGAACAACTTGGAGTTGATAACATTTGATACCGAACAGGCACTTACGGACTGGGGCCGGTTCATTGAAACCACGGAGCGCGATCCATTGGAGCGTAAGGTGGAGACAGTGCGGCGAATGATTGATGACTCAAGACAAGGGATTTTGTTTGATGCGGATTTGATCCGTGCCGCACAAGAAGAGCTCAAAGCTGAGACGTTACAAGTGATTCAACTTGCTGCTGAACGAAGCAGAAATGAGAAGCACGGGGGTGTTTTGTAAATATCGAGAATGACTGTATATTCAGTTACAGTCTCATGTGATGATGTCACGTGATGAAATAATGAAAATAGTGGGTTTAATTGTAAGTATGAGCTATTATTTACCCAAGAATATCACCAGTTTGCAGTAGTCGGCCCGATCTGTACGCTCCAACCACATCTTTACACCAATCTTCATTTCCTTGGATCTTGAGTTTCCCAATTTAGACAAATAAATTATTACGCGTTCGTTGCTGCTGCCAACACGAATGACTAAAAAAATGTCTAGCCCGTGGCGGACCGTATCGCCCCCGCTGCCCGCGCTGTGGCACGGCCGCGGCCGGGAGCGGCAGGGGAAGTGTTCTTAGCGAATATTCATCTGCGTGCGCGCAAAAAAAAAAAAAAACCGGTGGAAAGTCAGATTAGGACTGAAAACTGAGAAGGGTTTGTGAACTTGTTTTTTTCAGACTAGTGTAGTCTTTCGAGAAAGCGTGTTAGCACTAGATCGCAGCCTTCATTTCGAGGAGTGAAACCCAACATCACGTTTTGAGCTCTTTGAAACGCAGAAGAACTTTTTATTAGCTCAAGTTGGCTCATCAACCCGCAGATCAAGAAATCAAAACAACAGGTTGTCTTCTTTCACTCGCTAACGTAATGTACAGCCATCCGAATCTGTCACAAACCTCAACAGGCTCGCTTTCTAGGAGATTGTCGACGAACAACCCGTTCCGTTCGGCCGTTCTTCAAGAAGAGTCACGGGTCACAAATTCCTCTGAGGACTTGAACTACAGAAAATGGCTTGACAAACACATTGAGGAACAGGATAGTGAGTATGAATCCGGCCCTGATTCACCTCCTGAGGCTTTACACAGAGCGACTGTCTTCAGTGGAGCTGTTTCTGGATCGACTTCATCGCTTGGCAATGTCAAACCAAGACTTTACTCTACAAACTCTGACTCGTCGGTGTAAGTATATTTTTTTTTCGACGCACAATTTCTGTTCATTCACTCCCCACTGTTGTCCAATATCGCTCAAATTGTCACATTTGCTGCACTCATCAACAGCTTTATTGTTACCCTTCAAACGTGACATCACTTTGATCAACACATATCAAAACATCCTAATTGCTCAGCCTCATTGTATACATCCTTACACCGCAGTGGCGCAGCTAAGCCTCACTTTTCCCCGCGAGTTCGTCATGACGTCGGACTTTGCTACTGTGGGGTGCTGCTGCCGCCTGCCGCCTAACGCCTGACTCTATCTGCATTAGGCAGAGCATTTAGAACTGCCGTGATTAAACGCACAACAACAGAGATATACACACTGCAGCAATAATAGCAGCAACTGGTTCAAACACGCAATGTTGCTGTTCAGAAACTAAAATAAGCAGGAGTCAGGCAGGATTTGGAAAACTGCAGATTTGGGTTAAAAAAAATTGTTGTTGTGTTTTGTACTTTCCCAAAAGCGTGTTTCAACAAAAGGGGCGAAGTGAACTGGACAACTTTTAGAGCTTAACTTAAAACATTAACGCTTTCGAGACGTTTACCAAAGCAAATTTACTAATATCTTTTCAAGGATGCACAACAAACATTCAAACAATCCGTTTTCAGAAATGCTATCACCGACATCTACAGGTTCTGCTACACCAGCAGCAGCCCCACATTCCATATATGATCATGTTGTGAGCTCATCCGCTCCTACTACAAGAAGCACAAACAGAACTCAGCCAAGACAGGCTCCTATGGAACCAGTGTATGACTACTACGACGATCATGATTTGCCACCATCCTACGATGAGGTGACCAACAAATATGCCAAGGACGAGTATCCAAAGGATGAGAAGAGACGTCTCAGTAGTGACTCCGAGTCATCAACCTCCTCGTCAAATCCATTCCCTGAGTCGCATTTGCCTTCGGTGGCTCCAAACCCGCCATCGAGTCTCTCTAGAAACAGAGCAACAGGTGGTTCCGTTTCCAGAAGGCTCAGACCTGAGGCACTCACTGCCACTACCGTCACCAGAATCGCATCTGACGGCAGGTTGAGATCCAAGAGTGCCAGCGAAGGAAGCCAGCAACCTCACAGAAGCGGGGTCGTGCGTTCTTCGTCTCCTTCGAAAGAATCTCGTCCACATCACCATAATTCGTCTCATAGATCTGACAGAGAACATAGGGACCACAGAGAGCATAGGGAAGGTAGGGAACGCAGAGAACACAGAGAACACAGAGAACACAGATCTGACAGAGACCATAGAGAACATAGAGAACACAGAGAACACAGAGAACACAAAGAACACAGATCTTCTCGTCGTCGCCGCTCTTCAAAGAAAGAGACTGTGCTCGAAAAACCAAAAAACCTTGACACCATTGATAAATTGGATGTGACTGGATTCTTTTCCGGTGGTGGGTTCCATCACGACGGTCCATTTGATGCTTGTACTCCACACCGTAACAAGGACGCCAAAGCTGCTCCTGTTATGGCATTTCCTGTGGATGGTCCAAACAACTCCATCAAAGGTATGGCACCTGTCAACTCCAAGGACCAACAGATTGACATGGTGTTTGGGATCACCGGAGACGATGACTTGTATACCCCAAGGATCCAAAAGCGTCTGCCAAATCAACCTCAAGTTACTGCCCAAGTAGCAGCTTCCAATATTGGTAAAGGGAAGAGTCCATACAGCAACGGAGTGGTTGTTAAACAAGCGTCTTCATCCACATCCACATTGCTAGACTTGAAGGCAAACCCCAATGTTGTTGCCTTTGATTCCAATGTGAAATCTGCTCCTATTCACGGTGACACCACCTTAGGTCTTGGTTCATCTACCTTTTTGGATGGTGCTCCAGCATATGGTACAGATCAAAAAACTGGCGGAGATTTGGGGAGAAAAAAGAGTTTTGCCGACAGACTCAAGAAAAAGGACAATGATGACACAAACGGTTTGTTGAGAAGAGTCAAGAGTCTAAAGGTGACCAGAAAGAAGGAATATTGATGAAAAGTGGTTAAAAAGAAAAAGTTGATGTCTGTGTGATGATTATTTTTTTTTCAACTCGTGTCTCCCAGTGTTTTGCTTTGTATTTGCTTTTTCTCAGTTTGAGTTTACTTTTCTGCTTTCAACACTGATTTCAGTGGCTGCTTCTTTTATGTACACATAGTCTTGATGTAATGGAGTTTTTTTCTATTGGACCATGAAACAAAAAAAAAATTTGGAAACTGAAAACTGAAAACCAACCCCAGAAAATGAATTCAAAAAACTCATGAAATTCAGATGTGTCAAGTTTGAATGACGATCAGCAGTCAATTATATACTTAGAAGTACATTTATCTAAGCAATGAAATGAGCCATACATCACTGAACTCAACGGTGTTCATAAGATTTCCAAACAAAGTCCCCAAAGAGGGTCCAGGACACGGGGGCGAGAATGGATCTCAGTACACTACAAACAGCACAATTTGGACTGATGAACGACTGGCAGCCGTCAAAGATGTGCTGAAATGGGTCAAGTTTGAAGATGAACGATTCATCGTTAACTACAATTTTGATCAATTATCCAGAAGCATTGATGTGGATAAAGCGGATATCTATCGCAAGATTATTGAACTTTATCATGTTTGCGATCATTCCGAGGAGAATATCTCAGTTCAAGGACAACGATTGCAGAGCTGCACGATTCCTACCCATAAAAAGACGCTGAATGGAATAAATCCGGCTCTTTCGACGTATGAAAAGTCAAATTCAACCATCGCCACGGTGAATTCTGGGATGATGAAACGCTCGTTGTTGGAGAGACTAGAGCTTTTAAAGCTGGGAAATGGGTCTTCGGTGAATACTAGTACGGAAGGTGCAAATTTCAGCGAAATTGCTGCAGTTTCTGTGACCAATGAGCCATACAGCTTGGCTGCAGAAAGGGACGGCACCAATGTAGAAGCCACAAGCAGTGCAACC
Organism: Ogataea pini; assembly: GCA_003707665.2. Classification (NCBI taxonomy): domain Eukaryota; kingdom Fungi; phylum Ascomycota; class Pichiomycetes; order Pichiales; family Pichiaceae; genus Ogataea; species Ogataea pini. Next base: position 27,926 of record PPKL02000012.1, on the reverse strand, counting down.
GGCGGAAGCAGCGAAGATGAGGACAGTGGTGATTCGTCATTAGGCAGTCTTATCAACATGGCGAGCGCCTCTGTTTATATGCACCGTTCAAAGCTGATGAGCAGCCTACGCAGGATGAGCAAGGGAGGGCGGAGTCAGCTGGACGGTACCGGTGCAGGTGCGCGGCGTGCAAACGATCGAGACGAATTTGAGCAAACCTTTGAAGATCCTGAACAGGTACAGGATTATCTTTTAACTGGCACTACCAACAGTCTAAGCAACTCTTTACTCGAGCAAGAGCTTCTGGACCGAATCTAGAGCGACGACAAAACTCGACGGGTCGATTTTACCTTGTAGCGACGATAATTTGAGCCAGGAATTAAGAAAAAAAAACTACACGAATTGAAAATGAAAAAGTAGCATAGCTAGCTAGTAATGAGAGTATTCGAGAGATAGTGCGACTGAGTGGGCTATCACACACGCGTTGCCATGTCATTGAGGAAGAGTTTGTACAAGCAACATACACGCAGTGCGACGTCGGCAGCATCTGCATCGTCCAGTTACATGAATTTAACTGATGTTTCCCTCGAGGACAAATTTTGGGTCAGAGACTGGTACGACCCTCCACGCTTGAACAAGGACGTTGGACTCTTACAACAGCCAGGTGGTCTTTCCGGTCAAACTCCATCAGTTATGGCAAATTCAGTGGAAGGGACGCCTCAGCCGCAGCAAACAGGACAACAACAACAACAACAGTCGCAATCACAAACACCTCAACCATTGAAAACGTATGGTTACAAGATCAAAACATGGATACTGGTGGATACTGATCTTGAGTACAAAGACTGCGCAGACGAGGAGAAGGACACATTTTTGAATTTGAGCGACTATCAGTACCTTTCAAACACGCAAGGTTCCAAAGACATCAAGACTAACGGCGACAGCGGTCTCACGGAGGCAGACATCAAATCCGCCGTTGGAGGTACAGGCGGGTCTTCTGGCCTCTTTTCTAGCAGTGCTGCGCACGCTTTGAAGGAAGAAAGCGAACAAGGTAAAGAAACTGTCACCACCGAAAAGGCGAGTGAGCAGAGTGAGCAGAACGAACAGAACGAGCAAAACAAGAGAAACGAGGGAGCCGAAGGGGAAATTCAAGATGTTGTGATGGCGGAGGACTGAATAGCAGTGTATCGGCTTTTGTATTATAATTGTACTATGCACTATATTTCATTACTTGTCTTCTAAAAAAACTCCAGGTACGGAGTGGTCCCTTTTACCTTTCCCAAAACGTGACCTGCCACAAGCTGTACCACCATGGAGTCGTTGTGGAACATGTCAAAAGTTTCACTCACATCTTCACCAGCATTGCTGATGATGGCAGCAGCCCCACCTGGATGCTGTTGAAGAAATGTCGTTGCATCAATGACAACATTTTTCACAATAATCCAGCAGTCTGAAGCGGTGTTGTGCTTTTTTATCTCGCTCAAATCGAACTCTACGTTTGGAACCTGAAATTGCTCAAAAACGTTTCTTGTTGCTGACTTCAGGTGGCTCCTTACCTGCGTCAGCCGCTTGTGTGCTCTAGTTGTCGACCTTGATATCAAAGTTGATAGCAGCTGCTGTGAAGCAGAAAATGCAGCAATGCGTCCAAATACAACACACGCAAGCAGCAATGCACCAACAACGGCCTGACGTCCGTGTATATCACCCACTAACTCTCCAGCAGCATACAATCCTTGCACACCTTTCACACGCATGTCAACGTCGGTCTCCACTCCACCTAACGTGGCCATCACGGCGGGAACAAGACGCAAAACTGTCACCGGTTGTGATGTTTCGAGGTCAGTCAGAGTTTTCATGTTGCGAAATATCCGTTCGACAGGTATGCTGAGCAGTTCAGAAAGCCCCGGCACCGACATTGACCGAACGTGCGAGTTGGATAGTTTCTTCACAAACTCGGGTATCTCCCCTTGAAGAACAAGAACCCTTTCTTTGTGTTTGAGCATTTTGGTACAAAGCTGTGGATTGTTTAGTCGGTCTTTTGGTGTAGAAATAATACCTGAAGCACTCATTATCACACCTTCTCTGGCAAGGAAATCTGGAACGATACGCACATCCTCCCATTGACTTTCATCGAACGGGACCACTCCCGTCGGAATCAGCTGATAGTTCTCCAAAGACGTTACTTTTGCTCCGTTGTTTTGCAGGATTTGGATTACCTCTGAAGAAGAATCAGTCACTGTGCAAACACCCTCCAGATCCGGACGATACTGAGAGATGAGATTCTTCGAAGCAGAAAATCCACCTGTTGTGAGCACCACTGCTGAGCCCAGGATTTCCAAGGCGTTGTTATCGACCGTTGAGCAAACTATACCGATTACTCGTGAGCTCGCATCGCGGACCAAATTTGTCATTCTGCATTTAGTTATTATTCGACATCTTTGGGGCTGGGTAGCACAAATCTTCTCTAGTTTTGATGAGATTTTCGTCAACAAGATGTTTCCGGGAGCACCCTCCTCCTTCTTGAAAGAGAAAGTTCTAGGAAAAGAAGAACCTTCCGTGCAAACCACTTTCGAAAATTTAAAGCTAAAAGTATTTTCGAGCCATGCAACCGTTTCCGGAGATCTCTGCACCATAATTTCCAGTAGATCCTCAGTAAGTGTGGTTATCGATGTATTCCCGGTAGCAGATCGGGTCAGGTCTTCCTGAAACAAGCCTAAAGTGTCTTCTCTCGAACTGAGATCAGGATGCCATCCACTGATTCCGGAAACAGCTCGCCTGGAATTACCGCCTATAATCAAATCTTTTTCAACCAGCACCACATTTGCCCCATTCTGAAGACACTGGTAGGCACAACAAAGGCCTGCTAGCCCACCTCCCACGACAACGATAGGGTTCAAAGGAAGATCAGACATCGGAGAGGAGAAAGCGTAGAAACGTTCGAATCTGTGACCTTAAGAAACAACAGAGATACACCAGATTCCGTTAGTAATGGTAAATGTATTCAATACAACAAGACATCAAGACATCAAGTAGGCTAAAAGGAATGAGAACGGCTGTCTTCTCCCTTTTGTCTTGATCGGAGCTCGTTATTATTTTCCATCTTGGGCATGTCTGTCTGACGTAATCAAATAAGGTGCAAGGGTGTTTTGAGCAAAACTCAAACAGTTATAATTTGAAGATTCCCTACTGGTTTGGTCCCTTAAGAATGCTTGGAAGCGGAGAAAGTAAGCAGCAATCACACAAAAAACGGAAAGATTATGCAATAAACCACCAATTTGACCAAAGCGAAGCTGTACTAAATCACTACAACCTTTAAATAAATGCACATTTTTAAATCTTCAACTCTAATCATTGCTATCGTTCGAAGAAATTATTGGCTGCTACATTACTTCAAATACAAAATTGGTCCCCTCATTTGTATTAAGACGTAACCAGCTGAACACACTCTTTTGGAAATCATATTCGACATGATTACACTTGTTGCCACCTGATGTATGTCACGTGACTGATTTACTTTCATCAAACTTGAAGGAGAGAGAAACATTTTTTTTTTTTTTTATATCAACTTTGGCTCAGTCAATTGAATCTGAATTCTGTACTGCGTTTCTCCTTTCTATCCCCATCTGACCTTCCGCCACCCCTCAACATGCTCACATTCTGTCCATATTGCACCAACATGCTTATAGTGGCAAAGTCTGATACAACTGGAACCAACTGTTTCTCTTGCCCTACTTGTCCATATGAATTTCCTATAGTAGGACTTCAAATGTTCGAACGCAAGGAACTTCCCCGCAAGCAGGTAGATGATGTGCTTGGTGGTGAGGGCGCCTGGGATAATGTGGATCAAACCACAACACAGTGCCCGGTGGAATCGTGTGGTTTTGATAAGGCATACTTTTTCCAACTTCAAATTAGATCTGCTGATGAGCCTATGACGACATTCTACAAGTGCTGTAAGTGCAGCCATCAGTGGAGAGAGAACTGATAAAACTGAACCGGAGCGCAAACCAAAAACCAATTTACATCCGACGCAAAAAAAAAACACCTATCGTGTATAGATTTTGGTAGAACAAGTAAGTTTATAGACACAAGTCAAAAAAAGAGTAATAAGGATATATATGACGGTCTAAACCGTCTAGAATAGCCTCGCTAATCCTCCATTTCACCGAATATCTCACCGTCAGCAGCCTCAGGAGTACCGACGCCTTCCCCAACCCCGTCAGGGCTGTCACTGGCCACTGACTCCCTCGGAACAAATTTTCTGCCATAGTTGTCGTCGTCATCGTCGTCATCGTCGTTTTCCATCTTGATTTTTGGTGCCAAAAGCCCATCTTTGGACGTTTGCTCGTCATCAAAAGAGCGGAACTCGCCGCCCTGCGACTTGCGCGGCCGGTGTTGAAACACCGACGACTTGCGCGGCGTGCTCGAGCTTGACGTTGATAACGTCGAAGGTGGGTACTGGGACATGGAATTTTTCCTGAGCGTCGTGGTATACATCGGGTTTGTCGGGGTTGACGACGAAGGAGCTGAAGCCATCTGCTGTGCAAGAATCGGGTTTGTAGCGGTATTGGTGGCGGTGTTGGTAGATGTGTTGAATGATGTGGCAGCTGTTTCTTCGACCGATAGCGGGGATGCGGAAGAAAGCTCGTCGGCGAGCTCCTCCGGGGATGGTGAAATTGGGTGACTGAGTTTTGTGGAGAGATTCGCTGCAGCCATCGCCTCCTGCTGATGCTGATGCTGCGACTGCTGCGACTGCTGCTGCTGAGTATACAGAGGTGGTGGCGTACTGAACGACTGTGACCGCGACCTTAGTCCCATACTTAGTCCAGCACCCTCAATCCCATTCTCTGTCATGCTGCATAAAATGCTGGCTGCCTCCAACAGCTGGACTTGTTGATGCTTGCTGATGAGTAATTTTTTAGTCATGTTCCATTCAGGCGTGTGCTCCCACAAGTGTTTCGCAAGCGAAGAAATATGCTTGTAGCCCTTTCCACACGCCTCACACTTCAGTTCCTCTTTAAGACGGCCTGTCTCACCTTCAGAAATGCGACGCACCACAAACTCTCTGCTCAACATTGGCACGGAAGTAGAAAACTGCTGTGTTTGTTGTGGCTGGTGTGTGTGCGGCTGATGGATGTGGCTGTGTATCGGACCACCTGTGTGCGGTGAAGTGGAAACTGACGGACCCATACCACCAGGGGCCATCGAGACAAGACCTTTGGGACCTTGCCCTGATATACCGGAGCCTTGCAAAGTCTGTGACTGGGCAGATGTAGAAAGCAGCGACGAAGACGTCCCGTTGTAGGACGCGGACAGCGACTGGCCCGCAGGCACTCCCGAGGCGCTACCTGACGGTGTGCTTTTCACAGGAATTGCATATGGAGCGGTTGACATAGAAGACCGGCGATGTGGAACGTTATAATGGAACACATGAGACTGGGAAGAGCCATTTTGAGTCTGCGCGTGGCCGTGCGCGTGTCCGTGCGCAGGACCAAAAGATGTATGCTGCCGCTGCGCTACATGCTGTACTGGGGGAACCTGTTGTTCCGTGGGCAACTGGCGCTGGTCAAACGACATGAATGTTGCTGTGAAAATTGTTTTCAAATTCTGTGGGGGAGCAGCATCCACGGCGGTGTGCAGCACTCTCTGATGTTATGCTTGGCGGCTGAGTACCTCCGATGGTAATATCTGTTGGACCTTTATAAAGCGGGGTGCTTTGCTGTTGCTCTATAACCCTTGTTGTAAGGTGTATTTGATCTTTTGTAGCTCACTTTGTGTCAATTCCCCAACTTAATACACTACACAATCAATAAATTTTTCGCTCGTCAGAAAATTATTTTTTTATTTTCAAAAAATTTTTTTTGGAAAAAAAAAAGAGTTTTATCGGTATCACGTGTGCGCCACCATCTGATAGCAATTGGTCACGTTTGACTGGTCACGTTTTCCTACGGAATCCGTGCTCAAGATCCCAGCAGCTTGGATCGTTGACCCACGAGGCAAATGGATAGGATGGGATTGTACGCACTGGCTGATCTGGGTTGATCAAACCCAAGTCTATTTGTCTCTGGATCATCTTCTCTAAATGAGGGCGTAGATGTGTTTGCAACGAATCAAAGTGCTTGTGCACAATGATTTCCTCAGGTGCTTCATGAAGCACCTTCAAAATAATCGATGGTGCCATAGGCTCATCCTTAGTGTCTTCTGCAATGTTAATAAATAACGGATGGTTTGTGAAAACAATTGCACGTGTATTTGGCAGTTTCACTAAGGCTTGTTTTTCTAGGCGGATATTGAACTTTTCGAATGGGATGGTCGCAATATAGCTCTCAAAATCCCTGTGGGAAAGTTTTCTATATTTGACATATAGATCACTGCAATTCAGTTCGTGATCCCAGACGATATGCCATGAAATGCGTTCGGTAGGCTCTTCAAATTTGGAAAACCACTTGTTCATTGACCGTTTCAACTTTGACTCATAGTAAGGAACAGGCCCGTGAATTGAATCCATTGACTGTCCCACAACTGGAACAACGCCAAATCCACCTCCGGCAAATGTCACCGAAACTCCTATGCAATAAAAGAGTCCATCAGGTAGCTGTTGAACCACGTAAAAGTCTTCCATGGTGATCTTAGTCACTGCCAGCAAAGGATCAACTTTCTCTAAATCCAACGACTCTCCAGTCAATTTGTTTTCCAGAAAACGATCGTTTTTCTCAAACAAAAGCGGAAACCGAGCTGTGTAATGGTCTACGGTGAAATTAAGCAATTCGTCAAACACATCGTCAAAACCATCCATCTTTTTGAAGCAATCACCGTTTTTCATTTTCTCGGGATCGTAGTTATCCATCAATTCTGTGCGTTCCTTCTGAAACCGAAGGTAGTTCTCATTGACAATACCCCAATAGTTCATATCCAGTTTGCACAGTGCCATTGTCTGGTTTTGCGGAAATCGTAGAGGCATGAACGGCCGGCACCGGTAGCCATTACGGATGTGTTCTGGAGTCACATACAGAGGAGTTACTGTTGTCAAAGGTTTCGGCTTTGATTCTAACGTAGTTGATGCCTTTTGCCGATTATTTCGAAGGTATTTCACCACCGTTACAAGCACGGGAAACGCGAGTAGCACTCCAACAGTTACTCTGCAATCAAACAAAGCTAGCATTTCAACAATCCTCTTCTGTGATGTGCGTGCTGACTGTCTAAAGGTGGCTTCCACTACAAGGGATCCATTAGGTAATTTTATTTGTTGATGAAAACACACTCATGAGCTCAGTTTATCTTATCTCACGTTATCGCAAACTTCCGAATAAGGCTTCGAAGCCGCACATCATACTATTTTTGCGTGTTTTTTTCCGCTCGGGCAACCTCGGACAAACTCAGGCGAGCGGAACTCTTTCGAAATCGCGGAGCTCCCAGTTCAACTTTTCACCGCCTGTTGAGCTCAAGGGTAATATAAATCGGCTAACGTGCCAATTTATCTGATCAGAAGTATCCATATACCTTCCTCATCGTTACAGCTTAGGTCTCGGGCCCTTCCAGTGAGATAATACGCCTTCTGCATTGAACAGCATGACATCCTCCATGCCATCACTCATGCTTCTCCTGTCCTCAGCAATATCCATAATTGCTCGGTGAGTACCAGAAACCCCAGCAACGGAGTGGGCGGAAATCTTCTCAGCCATAACTCGTGCGTGCTGCATTGCCACATTTATGTCACTTGTCACATCTGCTTTCGAGGCGAGCCCCAACTCTAAAACTTCTTGGAGTCCAAACTGCTCAGCGGTCAAGCTCAGACGCATTAAAGTGGAGGCACTGGCAGTTTTCCGGGCCATTCTTTGTAGAAAACCCATGTCGGGAACCAATCCTAATTGGACCTCTTTCACGCATAGTCTGACATCAGTAGTAAAGATCCGCATGCTGTAGCAACAGAGCAGATCCAAGGCAAGACCAAAGTTCTTCTGTCCGTGAATCACACCAATTGTCGGAGTGTTCAGCCTCGTAGGAGTCCCCACACACCGTTGAAAAGTGCGCAGAAACTGCATAATCAGTTCTTCTCGACCTGCTAACTGCTGCATTCTGTAAGCAGCAAACTTCAAATCCAGTCCTGAGCAAAACGTCTGGCCTTTCCCCGACACTATGATGACCCGCACATTGCTGCAAGAGTCGAGTTTCGTCAGAACAGACTCATATTCTAACCATGTGTCTTCGTCAAAGCAGTTCAGATTTTTCGGCCGATTGATTTGAACAGACGCAATTCCGTTTGCGAGATCCGTCACCGTCAGGTTGTTCGTCTTTATTTGATTCATTATTACCAGATGAGAAACAAGCACTGACGACAACAAAATATAACAATAAAAGTTTTTATAAATATACCTGTATTTCTCACATGCATCATTTGCTTGGTGAATTTGTGGGGTAAAATTTTCAGTTGCCAATTTTCTCAACTGTCATTTCGAAAGGCGTATTTGATCGGTACAACAAATCTCGTTCTACCACATTCGCCAGCAAGCGCAAGAGACCTCAATGACAATGCCCCTATACTTATTTCAACACCCGTAAACCGGTTATCGACTCAAACAGCTGTCTCAATAAACCATAGTCTAACTTCTTTCCGATCAAAACCAGCCGGCTATCGCTCAATTCTAAGCTTTCCTTGTTATCGGCTCCTTCAATCACATCGTAAGTTTTTCTTACAGCCTGGATAACTTTGTAACTATTTTCGACAAAGATGAGTCCCTTGGTCCGATATAGCTCAAACTCGTAGTCGTCATCGTCTTCTCGCCACAAAATTGTCTGCAAAAACTTTTCAAAGTGTTCAAACTGAGCTTTATCCAAATTTCCAAAACTCAGCGTAACAGTCGTAATACGTGGATCGTGATAGTGCGTTTCATTCTGGACTAGCTTACTCACGTCGCGATCCTCGTATGCGTGCAAGTCCAAGATTCTGTCCAAGTCAATGTCACCAAACCGGGTAGTGTAAATTGGTGCAAGACCGTTGATCGCCTTAACTGCACGCTGCACTCGTTCCAATTTTCCTGTGTCGTCGCCTAGACGGTCTATTTTGTTGAGTAGAATTACGTCAGCAAGAGCAATCTGCAAATGGGCTATTGTGATGTCTTCATGTTCAGTCTCCGGCTCAGCCTCTCCATGGAAATGACCACCTGTGTCACTCAACCACTTCTCAATGTTCTCAGAATCCAACACTGTGATCACACCATCAATGTACACATTAGAAGATAATGCGTCGTCCAGCCAGAACATGGTGGCGATAGGAGCTGGGTCAGCAAGACCGGTAGTTTCCAACAGTATGTGATCAAACCCCTTTTTTTTCGCAACTAGCCTCTCTATAGCAGCCACCCCGTTGTCCTTGACCGAGCAGCACAAACATCCATTTCCAAGATCTAACCACTCCTCGTACGAACTGTCATTCTTGTCTCGAACTGTGAGGGACTTTTCAATTTCAGTTGAGTCTCCGAACTCATTTAAAATGACTGCAAGTCGACGGTCTCCTTTTTTCGCTATTTGCTCGAGCAAAGTCGATTTCCCTGACCCTAAATATCCAGTAACTATCGTAACTGGTACCTTTTTGTTAACCTTTTCCTCTGAAAGACCAGCTTCTTGGCGGTAACCTGGCAATTGCGAGCCGGAATTCTTCACAAACGTGATAGGTTCTGTTTCCTCCGTCACCAGCTCTGGAATGAGATCTTCGTCGAAACCCATAGTTGTTCTTTTCAATCAAGCTAGAATATCACTACAGTATGCCTTCAGTAAAAGCTCTCGAATTTTTCTGCGCTTTAGTTTTTTTTTGTTCCCCGATTTCTATCAAATATTTTTCATGACAAAGCATTCATTTTTTCTTTCAATTTGTTCTTTTGTCCTTCAGTTTCCCAATTCTTGTCTTCTGAAATCCTAATCGCATCAAAAACACATATATTGGAAACGAAGTACTTGAACATGACAGCAAAAGGCGTTTTCCTTGCCTCCCTTGCTCTTGATGCAGGCCTCTTATCGTTAATTGTGTTCCACGTGCTCATCTCCCCTTACACTAAAGTCGAAGAGTCTTTCAACCTCCAAGCAATCCACGATATGGTCGAGTACGGAATGGACAGCTTGGATAACTATGACCACATTGAGTTCCCTGGAGTGGTGAAAAGAACCTTCATCGGAGCAGTTATCGTAGCATCTATCCTCAAATCATTGCTTGTTTACATCACTTATCTCGCTTCACTCCTCCCACAATCGCTCTGTCTTTACAAAATAACTTCCTTGAACCTCCAAGTTGCTGCTAGATTCCTCATTGGCCTTTTCAATGGACTCGCACTCATCAAACTAAAAAACTCAATTGCAAAATCGTGCAGTAAAGCGTCCTCACGTACATCACTCTGGTTCTCTCTTTTGCAGTATACACAGTTTCACATAGTGTACTACGCCTCCAGAACGCTTCCCAACTTTTTTGCTCTTCCTCTGGTCAATTTAGGACTCTCCAGAATCGTACTTGGAGATATCGAACTCGGATTGAGTGTCATCTTCTTCGCCGGAGTAGTCTTCAGAGTCGAACTTCTCTTCTTCTCGGGTATTCTTTACCTGATTTGTCTCGTTCAGCGTCAGACAAAAATCGCAAGGAGTGTACCATACATTACTGTGGCTGTATCTTTGGGAATTGTAGCTAGCGGTTATGTGGACTCTTATTTCTGGAATGTGCACTGTTTACCCGAAGTCGAGTCTTTCATATACAATGTTATAGAGGGAAAGGCAAAAAATTGGGGTACCGAACCGGTCTATGCTTATTTCACAACTCACTTCAAGAAACTTTTCGTGGTCCCGATCGTTCCTTTGCTCTTGGTTCCCGGACTGTTCGTCGACATTGTGAACTACAGAGTCAAAACAATGCAATCCATCTCCATTGCCTCGGTCCTTTACGTTTGTTTCATGTCTCTACAACCTCATAAAGAATGGCGTTTCATTGTTTACGCGATTCCAGGGATCACAATGGCTGCTACAAGCGCTGTTACCAAATTCACGCTCAAAAGATCATTGCTCTCCAAGCTCCTGGTATTCATGACGTTGAGTTCGTGTCTGGGTAACCTGGCCTTCAGCATTCTGTTTGGTTATTTTTCGAGCTTTAACTATCCAGGAGGCGAGTCACTGGCTCGCACAAATATGAGGGTGTACAACGCACGTTCTAGCAACCCTTTCAACAACACGGTCTCCATTCACATGGACGTTCCAGCTTGTATGTCCGGTGTGTCGCTTTTCGGACAGCTCAAATCTTCTTTGATTCCGAACGTCAGCTATGACAAAACTGAAGACCCAGAGGCACTTTGTAGGGACGACTACAGCCTCTGGTACACCTTTGACTACGTGATCACGGATCTCGACATTGACAATAATGAGCAGGATGAGATGAAACTTCCACAACTGCACGACCAAGAGTGGGTGAAAGTGGACGTGGTGAACGGTATTGCAGGATTCAGCAAACCTGGTTTGATGAGGCTCATGAAGCGCATAAGCACGGGGCCAGTTATATACCTCCAAACACTAACAAGTGGTTTGAAAATGGGAGATTTCACACGTCTCAAAAGTGATCTTGACAGTTTGATGGTCTTGAAGCCTAGTCTCTATATTTACGAAAAACATGAACTCAAGAACTGAGAAAAAGCTTACAACTATACCTGACTAGTGAATAAGTGATTCATCAGAGTCTTCTATAACGAGGACCTTTGATGGCAAACATGATGTTTGATTTGAATTTGATACCGACATACACCAGCAGAAGAGCAATAAACATTAGAGGAATCAAAACCAAATGAGCATGCTTGGAGGAATCGAAAAGCTTTTCTTTGGCCTCGTGAGTAGCCTCGGCCTCTTCTTTTTCCTGCTGTTCCTTACTCAGAGGGTTTTTCTCGTCGCTGTCTTGCTCCTCAGCCCCAAAGTCAAAAGCATCCTTCTCTTCTCCTTCTTCTTTTTCTTCGTCTTCCTCTGTCTCGTCACTGGTCATATCGACATCATTATAAAATGAACCCGATCCTTGGACAGCAGAAGCTGGAACCATTCCCTTTAGATCGTTTCCCAATGATTCGCTATCTTCTGAATCAATCTCCATTGATTCCTTCTCCGATGAATTGCTATCAGTTGATTCACTCTCCTTTGATTCACTCTCATTTGCTGATAACAAGGTCACGTGTACAGCAGAAATGGTCACTGACTTGACCGGATGGTCATCAAGATCGGTTTCGGAATCTTCGATGAGTTTGAACGTTTCGAATCCTTCAAGCAATTGACCAAAAACAACGTGCACACCATCCAAGTGAGGAGTGACACTGGCTGTGATGAAGAATTGAGATCCTCCTGTGTTAGGACCGGCATTGGCCATTGACAACCGTCCGATCTTATCATGTTTCAGCTCAAAGTTTTCATCTGGAAGCGAACCAGCCTCTTTCCCATATATGGAGTAACCACCAGTACCGTCGGAATTCTCAAAGTCACCACCTTGAATCATGAATCCCTTGATGACACGGTGGAAGATAGTCCCTTCAAATTTGGTTTGCGAAAGTTCGTAGAAATTCTCAACGGTTTTAGGAACCACTGTTCCAAATAGTCCAAGGGTCAAGTTTCCCAGTGGCTTGTCATCTTGTAAAATCTCGAACACCACCTTGTGCGTGATGTCAGGGTCCAAGCTTGCGACAGGAGCTGCACTGGCCGTAAATGCCACTAAAAGCATGTAAATAAGACTCAGAAATTGCATTTTTGTTTGGATTGCTTTGGTCAACTATTGATGCTCAAATGTCAGTCTGCCCAATCAGTGGTGCTCCAGTCTCTTTGAGCCGCAGATATTATATTCACTATCAAGTTTCTTGCGCAATGATTGTGTTCAAGCTCGGTAGTAATTCACTTTGAAAAACTTCTGCTTACTGTGATTTTTTTTTATGAGCAAAAAAAACAGAGGAATGCATTATGATATGCCAATTCGAAAACGCATGTTCTTTTTTCAATCCATTTCAAAAGGCTAAATCCGGAGTTTTCTGGTAGAGCCACCAAACTTTGACTTTCTTTTTCATGGGGCCGAATATTAGGCTCAAACACCAATCAAGCCTTATCTAACATCGTGTTGTTTTCTTGAAAGTCTCGAACGCGTCTTTTGATAAAAGTTGGATTGGCATAAAAATTAGTAGACAAAGAGCAACAAACGTTTACAGTCTAAAGCTGAAGCAAATTGAGCTACCCTATTCTTTTCTATAATCCTGAATTGCGCTCAACAACAAGTGGCAATACGATTCGGAGAAGCTCCGAAAAATCGTTCTGATTATTCCAACTTGCAAACAACTCACTATTTCCTAGTACAAAAAATTACACACTTAAAAGCTCTTATCTGGTATTCCAATGTAATTTCTCCTCTGGTGTGAGCTTTTTCCATTCTGCTGCAATAACCTTCATTTGTTTACCACAATCTTCGAAAGTAGTGGCCTCAGACTTCCGGAACTTCTCCTTGTAGAACTTCAACCACCCTGATAACTTCACAGGATACTTCTCTTTCCAAGCAGCCAAATCTTTTGCATGTTGCTCTTTGGCCTTTTCGTAGACCTTTTCGTATTGCGCTTTGAGAGTTGGGGAACTGCTCCATTCCTGGGCGAATGCCTTGGTTAACTCAGTGATATTTTTCTTTTCCCCCTCAATTGTAGGAAGCGCTGCGTATTTTTCCTTCAAAAATAAGGTGTATGCGCTTCCAACTGCCTTTGGTTTTGAAGCAATTCTTTCAGACTTTGCTTTCTTCCCCTTTTTGGGTTTTTTTGAGGCTTCCTTGAAAATAGGAGAAGTCGTAAGGAAAGAACGTCTGACCTCGGTGTTGAGGCTCAAGCCGGCTAACGATTGAACGAGAGATTTGTTACCAATTGCGAACATTGTCAATACAACAAATTATTACTGTGAAATAATGGAACGAGTTGTACAATCTTCAAAGAATAAACAAAAAAAACTAAACAACTTTGAGTGGCAAAAAAGCAACAATTAAAGCGCGCAAATATAGTTGTGCCATGACGCGAAAAAACAGAGTTGTTAATTACCATTACCAAGCGAAACGTTTTCGAAAATCTAAAACCATTTGGCAAAAAAGACTTCTAAAATTCGAATACCACGATATATATCTCACGTGACTAGAATTACCCTATCGGCAGGTAGTACTTCCTCACATACCGAATTCTGACCAGTTGAATTACTTTGATTGCGTAATCACTTATCAATCAATCACCATTCATAATTACGCATAAATTGAGAAATTGATTACCGCACGTTACCGGTAGCTAGCAGCTCAAAAAAATAGGGGTCAACAGGGAATTGAACCCTGGACCTCCTGCTCCCAAAGCAGGAATCATACCACTAGACCATTAACCCGCTATTGCTTTAAATTATGGTAGAGTGCTTATAATTGATACCACTTGCACTGTTTTTACAAATTTGATAAAAACGTTTCTCTGTGGTTGTAAGCTATACATCTGGCATCGTTGAGGGAGATATGGCCCTCATTTGGGATACATGGGCTCAAGCTCTACGCACAGCCGCAAAAAGTTTTTGTATAGTGTTACATCTCTCTCACAATACTCAGCACCTTCCGAATCTGCCCAATCTCTAGATCTAGATCATTCGCAAGACTCAACAACCCATCTACCCAGCGAAATTCCATTAATCTTGTAAAAGGCTGAGAGGCACCAAGGCTGAACATGAGTTTTTGCAAGGTTTTATCGGAGACTCGATAGATTCCAATCAAAACGAAATTTGACGGGCTCACGGTAATTGTGGTGCACATTCGTTTTCACGCCGGTAACAACCGACCGTCCGCGATTTCTTCTTCTTAAAGGTAACTTGAGACAATAACAATTCAATCCAGGGAAAGCTTGCAAACAGAAGTATTCCAGCTTTGGCTAACCGAGCTGATTTCTTGATCATGTAGGCAAGAGATTCGCCATCCATCATCTGTTCCTGAGCGTTGTTCATCCAGTCATGAACTGCTTGTTCGAACTCCACGTAGGGTTTGTGAGAATTCACCATTTCAAATAAGTCTCGAGCTTTGATGTACTTGATAAATATATGAATAAATATCGACAATCAATAAAGTAAGTTGTTTTTTTCTGCTGACCAAAAGGAACCCATAGATAATTTGATAAAGTATCATTATGAATATGGCTGAAGTAATTCTAATAGAATCTCAGACTTATCTCAAAACCATCTCAAACGTCTTATGAACTACTCATAACTCGTGGGATGGTGCTAGTAAATTCACTAGTGAAAAAAATGCTGTGATACACGATTGTTGAATCTTTTTCAAAACATAGTAACGTTAGACATGTTGTTGTAACAGAAACAGAATTATTATTTCTGTTCTTTCAAAAAGAAATCGAACCTGATTTTATGCAACCAGGTAAAGGGAACAAACACCCCTTTATATATTACTCAGAGCTCAAGACTTCTTCCTGAACATGGTAAAACATTCTAATCCAAATACTACACTCAATACCCTGAGTCCAACCCTGGGTACTTACATTATTCACTTACTTGAGCTAAATCAAACCTCAACAACGATCACTGCGAAATACGATAATCAAAAGTTTTCGTGTTACTGTGGCTTGTCCTTTTTCGAGTATTTTGGGGTCGCTTATATCTTTGGAATTGCCAGATTTATTGGCATTGACCAAGGTATTTGCCTCTTCATGTAACTGGTGAGACTGAAGTTTGATGATAGAACAAAAGCAAAAAAACTCACTTCAAATTCTCCAGGCTGTCTCGTGAACATGGATTTCACTGGCTTATTGCTTATCAAAAAAATCTAGTTGAATTCTTACAAGAAAACCTTCATACATCTATATCCAAACAAGGAAGAATTGAGAGGTAAACTCAGTTATTCAAATATTATCCGAAGCCCAAAAGCACATAAGTGTAGCTCGAGAAAAAATTTCTGGAGAACTTTTCACATTTTTGAGAGCTTGGATGGTGCGAAAATTGCTGCCTAGTTGGCACTATGGCAATTTACTGTTGATTATTGGAACATTGGAGTTTTGTGAATTATGCCCTCCCAACGGTGATCCTACTCCCTACATTTGCTCAGAAAATCATCGGGACCAGCTTTCAACAAGGGGTATCAGAAGAAGGCCATCAGATGTTAAAACTGTGGTGAGAAGGGCCAGGTAGCTGTTTTCCACAAAATATGAAAATTCATGGTCAATTTCGGACACACAAAAATGAGGCCTTCTAAGAGTATGCTGGATGCAAGAGGGGAGAGTACAAGCTGTGGAAATTCATGTCTCTCGTATTGATGTTCTTTACCTTCGTATCTACACTGGCACCTTGAAAACTGACTCTTGGTGTACAACTCCGGTGCACGGTCCTATCAGAAGGTGGGCCAATTGGATTCCCCTTAATCAGGAGAATTTCATCCACTTCTTATTCAGTCAAAGCAGTTATGCCTTTCTTTCTTTGTGGGGGAAATTATAACTGGTCAGATTGAATTTTTTCCAAATGGAATCTTCGATGATGGTTGAGGTCAAACTTTGAAAATCAAAAAATTGTATTTATTATTATAACTCCTCAAAGAGCTGACAATAGGATAAAGAAGATATTTGACTTGATCAAGCAAGCTTATTGAGTTTCTTTTGAGTCGCAGTAATGAAAAAGACCAACTCAAGAAAGAAGCACAGACTTAACTCTCCCAGCCGCCAACTGTTCGAAACTTTACTTCCTTGCGTCAGCAGTAAAAAAAATTGTTAGATGAGTATACGTATACAAGCATCGTGTTGCTTCTCAGTAAATATCGAGACCAGCGCGATTTAGCTCACGGATTCAGAAGCCTCCCATACAGACGTCTTTCTGGCTCCCTGATCGTATTTTACCGAATCGCCAGAAACCTTGTGGACTTCACATATCCTTCTGTTCTAGTTTTGCCAAACAGAAAATTATTGTAAATAAAATTTATATTGTTTCTTATCAGTTCAGAATCAAAGAGCTGATATGTTACACTCGGGTTCGTTCAGTGAGTACGTATCATAGTTCAACCTCAAAAGTCAAATCTCTGTTTGGACGAACTCTTTTAGGGGAATTCAAAAATCCGATCAATCATTTATTATACTCTCAAGTTTCGTTGTTGGAAATGTTGAATTTTATTCAAATCCCTTTGAATATTATTCAGAGCTCAAGAATCCAGGAAAAATTCTTGACAACATGGTGGAAACATATCACTCCGAAGACCAGTCATAACGCTGAGATTAGTTCTGGGTGCTGATATGTGTTCAATTATTTGAGCTGAAGCAAACCTCAACAGGAAAAGCCTTTGAGTGATGAGTATGTCTGAAGGGAAACCCATTTGAGCCATCTGACCAGTCGGATTAGTCGAAGTTGAAATCCTTTTCAGAAAGGTTGGGAGAGTCCGGATTTTCAGATGCCCCTTTGAAACCTTCAACTTGAAACCAGAAAAAAACGGAGATCTCTCAAAAAGAATAATTGTGGGACCGACTATGAACGTTTCCATCGAGCTCCATCTATTTTGGCTGAGAAAAAGAGCGCTAGTTTCATGCACGGAAGTTGGAATTTGTCAAAGTAAGTGTTGAGTTGACTGATTTCAATGCTTTGTTGCTCAAAGACTCACTATAATTAGTGCTAGACTTTCTAGAATTGGTGATAATAAAATTAAAGGGTACTCAATAACTTACTGAAAACTGAAGAATTTGTAACAAATATATCAAGGCATTGCTATATTTCCACAATGAGTAAAGATTTTGTGTGTTTTGTCTGAGTTGTTGAGTGTCAGAGTTAACCACCTTCTTCTAAAAGGTTGTGGTTGAATACCTCGGACTGGTGATTGAAATCGTCTTATTTCGTGACATTGAAATCATCTCTGAGACATTGCAAGCAACTCAATGACGAACACTGCTTTGAACTAGTACTTCACAACAATACTTCCAGTTATAAGTCTGACTCGCGTATCATAGATGACTTGAACGATAAAGCCAAATTGCGTGTCTTTGTTTCTTCACAATGACTACTTTCATTGAAAACATTGGTACTGTTGAACTACCCTGTTTTTTTCGGAATATCCATGATAAATATTGAATAATAAAATGAAACATGATTCCTTCAACTACATTAATATTCTATATAGTCGAGCTATTCCAAGAATACTTGAGGACCAAGTGGTCTTCAAACAATTCATAATATCAAAGTCATGAGTTTCTAAACACTGGAGCAAAATGGCTTCTATCTATTCATGCTATATTGTCAATCGAAATCAGTGGCTCGAGTGATATTTTCTAAATCAAAAGAAGTCATTGTTTATAGGTAAGAGACTGCTGCTAGATAAAAGAAATGCATTCCTTCAGTCTTTGGGGGCAAAATTGATCATAATATGAGTACAATGCTCAAAACTATGTAGATTTTCCTCAAGCTATAAATCATGTCTATAAGGTAGCCAATCAAAATCCAAAAGGGAGTAACTCCCCCTTCATAAATTGCATTCTACTCTCCTTTCACATGCCATTTCTTTTTCCACTTGTCAACTTCACTCAATCCTATAACTTACTCCACTTGGTCATGCATACCAATCGAATACCCCACCTGACTACCTCACTTTTTTTTATAGTAGGTTAAGCATGTGGAAAACACAAAAATTGTTTCAAAATATGGAATACAGCTCCGTTGAAGCATTTGTTAGAGTCTCAACGTGACCAGTATCCTTTAAGAGGACAGGCTTAAAGCGACCAACTCCAATTGCAACTCAGCTTTTCTTTTGATATCGGATAAGATAATATCATTTTTACTTTGAAAAGAAACCTTTCTGAAAGAAGCTGATAGTCAGCTAAACCAGCAAGCACGCTGTTGAAGTTTGGTATGTCTTATCCGAACACTCATGATCAGTAACAAACTTCAACTAGATAATCTCAATAACATGATAGATGTTATCTCCGATTAAAGTAAAATATATATTCGAATTACCCAAGATTGTTTGGAAAATAAGCTGTGTTTGAATCATGATTCGGACTCTCGAAGCCAAGAGTCCTAGGCAACGAAACCAGATAGCGAGTCTACTAAGTCGCAGATTTGCTAGCATGGAATTCGATGGCTTGAGTTTCATTCCCAAATTCGATGGGAGTCATTGCAAAAAAGAGACTAGTTAATAAGAAATGGCTAGTTTCCGGCTGATATTCCAAGTTTTTTGACGAGGTGATCTATCTTGAAACTTCCGGATGGCTAGCGATAATTACGGGGAATGAGAAAATGAACATTGTGTGAAGTAATGTAATCAACAATGAACTTCAACAAGCAGTTTCACCAATCAGTGGGAGATGCAAACTGCAGTCAATACGTCTTGTGTGACATGAAGAGACTTTTCAGGTCAAAGTGGCTCATGGTTCAGTTGCAAATAGAGCTGAAAAAATAATGTTATTCATGTTATAGAGTACGGTATACATGTGATGACAATGTTCCTTTCCGTCACAATCTGTTCTCCTAGGATTTCTTAGTTGTTTTCACGTAAAGTAACCACCGGGTGAGATTCTCGTCTCTATTGCATCAAAGAGTTGAATTCCAATCATAGCGCAGGTTTCATTTCGATAATTTTGAAAGATCAAATGTCGTTATGAACTTGAGATAACTTGAGAAGAGTATTGATCTATTCTTTTTTCTTTTCAAAGAACTCGATTTTTTCCCAAGAACAGATTAGTCGGTCAAGTAATCAAGTGACTTTTCTGGATATGATAAAAGAGTTTTTGATGCTTACTGCCGTAGTGTATAGACTATACCCATCCAGCTCCACCTACCTACGCAAGGATAACATCCAAGATAGTTTAATGGTTAGAATTCTCGCTTGTCACGCGGGAGATCGGGGTTCAATTCCCCGTCTCGGAGTTTTTTTACAAAGTAAAAACCTTGTTTAAACTAATTTCTTTTTTAGCTTCCAGAGTGTTGAAGATTTATTTGCAGCGGGAATTTTTTCTTCTTTCGAAACTCAGTTACTTTTGCTACATCATGTGCCAGACTGCGACTAAAGAGCAAAATACTTCTTTGTTCCTGAAATGTGGTCCATTACGTGACATAGTTATTCACAATGCCCTTAACACCTAATTCTGATTGTAAAAATGGTATCGAATCTAGAGTAAGAGTTACATTGATTCTCATGTTTTGATTACTTGATGAATTATGCAGTAAATGCTGTACTTTCTTTAGATGCACTTATTCCCACTGTCATAAGGAGAAGCATGATTTTCTGGATTCAGTAGCGCGCATTCACGCTTGAACATGAGTCATTAGCTATGAGTCTTTCGTGAAAACATCTCATTTCGGGAACGATGATCAATAGCGTTCTATACTTTTTTTTTTGACCATGATAGTGAATTTCCACTAGGAAGATCCGATCCGCATAGAAGCAAGTTTCTCTCAAGACAATAAAGTTGCCAGACAACCTCCTTAATCATTATGATTCGACAGCACCTGAGTGAAAACCCAGATTCGAAATGACACTAAATGATTCTGTTGACTGAAAATATACCGTTTTATTACCCGACTGATTCTTTGACATTTGGAGAGAGTTGGGACTGCTAAGTTCAATTTAATGATGATCCAAGCGGAGTCATCCACGAGTGAATGAGTATCCAGTGCGTTAACTTAAACTGGTAACTCGAGATTTAGCAGGACTTCGATTCTTCTCATGTTTGAGCTTGGTCACGAAAAGTCTGAGATACTCAAAATTCATGTTTAAAAGCCTCTGAACAGCGATTGCAATGAAAGTAAGAGAAGCTTCGTCAGTGGTGAATCTTATTCAAGTCATAGAGACCTTGGACATGTTGTTAGTATCAGAGACAGACTTCTTATTCCTTATCTTCTGAAAAGAACTTGAATATAATCTTGTAAAACCAGGTAAAGGGAATAAACACCCCTTCAAATATTATTTGGAGCTCAAGAATCCAGGAAGAATTCTTCTCTTCAAATGTTATCTGGAGCTCAGGAATCCAGGGAGAATTCTTGACCACATGGTGGAAACATATCATTCCAAAGATCAGTCATAACGCTGAGTTTGGTTCTGGGTGCTGTTATGTGTTCATTAAGTTGAGCTAAAACGATTATCAACAACTGTCTGCTCGAGCGAATGAAATTATTTCAATTACCGAAGCTCAGGCAAAGACCAGTATTGTTGGGAATTGTACTTCCACAATGTTCATCTTCTCATGTTCTAGTTAAGTGGGGAAATCAAATGTAATGATGATCAGCCACATCTTTTAATATGACTGATCAGATTAACACAATATATAAGAAGGCCTTGTTTTCCAAAACTTCTTGGGATACGTTGACTATATAGATTTCTATTTAGTTGAAGAAGATACTTGTTATTTATATCTACAATGAATGTTCAGATAAGACTGGATGAACTCCAACAAGTATCTCTGTGTTGGTTGAATCTCCAAATGGACAGATTTTCCGATGTGCCAAAATGATTGACCAAGTGGAGACATCAAATGACTCAATCAAGTAGAGCGAGTTGAAATACGAGCATTGAAGGGATTGGTTTTTCTTCTGATTGAACCCAGCTAGTATACAGAAGATCTTATACAGTTTGAAATTATTTTTTTTTTAAATATGAGATGCTTCGATAAACTTCGGTGATAATGTTCACAACGCAACTTTGGAAGTTCAACACAATGCTTTTCGCAAGTCAGGTTTTGTATGAATACTAACACTCTATAGACTGCATCTGTTCACTAATTTCTTAACACTTCATCATTAATCATTTATTTTGAAACGCTCGTTCGAACGCGAAAGTCCTATCTAAAGATTCACGCACCCTTTATGCAGTTTCCGCTAACCGAAAGTGGTGGAGTAGTAAACCCCGAATGGCGATATATATGACTGCCAGATTGAACTCGATTGAGTGCACAACTGATGTCCTTTGATTTCACAACGTTACTGTGATGATTCATTGATTCGTATGATACAGCAATACACCAGTATTCGTTATTGCCCCCAAAATTTATAGATGGAAAAATACCCAGGAACAGAAACCTCTCAAAATTCATAAGCCGCAAGCACTTGATCTGGCTACTGCTGAATTACTATGGCTGTCTCGTTAACAGACTCAATAGCTCATCCAAGTATCTTGATATATCCTCCAACCAAAAAAAATTGTATATATTGTTTTTCAACTTGTTCAGGAGTGAGAAAAAGGCTATGATTATTTTTTGTTTTTTGAACTGTGCCAGACACACTGTATTGCTCACTTACATTGTTTCTAGACGAGAGTAATAGGTGATCTTGTTGGATCGAACCTCAACAGATTCTTTTCCTTATTGCCCCAAAGTTTACACGTTGTCAGCTGACGCCGAGAACATGGCATTGAAATTAGTTCAATTCAGGGAAAGACCGAGTGGAATCGTCCACTTGAGGTTATACCTGTGGCGTAAGCCTGGGTGAGTGTTATCGAGAGGGATTATAATGAGGGATGAAACCGGTGGGCTCATCCATATATCAGAGATTTCAGTTCTCTATTATGTGTGGGTCTGAGATGGCTCATGAATGGTCCTATGTAGTTGAGAACATATATGGAGATGCATTGATAAGCTATCAAGACCAACGATTCAACCTCAGAGGTTGAATCCATGGACGTGGTGTTCTGATCCGAATTCGAAGTCCATTTTCATGCCTTTGTTTTCACCCACAATGGTGAAATGCTCCAGGCCAGTTGCTTTGCTTGTAGTCACGGAAGCGTAGATATATCCTGTGTTTGTGCCCATCATTGTGACAGCGTCGAAAACGTGACCGACAGGGAACGCCTCGAGCGGAGCAGACTCCACGGAGATCCGCAGCGTTTGACTCAAGCTTTGTGCATGAGCCAGAACAGACAGTTGAAATCTTTTTGCACTTGGCTCGGGGTACGCTTGATCTTCCACAGCCTCGAGTGAAGAATGTTTTAGGATTGAATTACGAATCCGAAATTTCAATAACTGGCTATAGCTGTTACATATAACTGATCCTTGTACGCATAGAGAGTGCACACTGCAAACTATAATGTTCGAAAATCACTAGGTTGAACTAACTGGTTTCAACGGTTGAGATTTTTCAGCATAAAATGAATTTGTGGGCGTACCCACCTTCCGAATGCCTTTTGAGTATTTATTATGATTGAATTGAGTACCCAGTACCCAAAGCAAAACTCATAAAGTTGATTATCTTCAAACTTGTTTGACAAATCACGGGAGAGTTATTGAACTTTTCAAAGATAGAGAGATATTCTAGGTGGCATGTTTGTGATTTTTGGAAATTGGGAAGAGCGTTGTTCAAGTACAATCCTCGAACTTGCAATTGAATATCTAGGGCTCTTTCAATAATCTCTCATCTGACTTATAGGATTTCTGTGAATACGGTTCACTACTTCCAACAGGAGCATATACATTCAACTTTATGAAAAATGAAGGAGTAAATTGTTTTCGAATTGTAGGTAATGGAAGCCAAGACTATTCGCCCCGAACACCACTGTCTCAACCTCCAGTCTCACCTCTAGGAGCTGGCTTGTATCTCTAGCCAGTTGTTGAGGCTGATATAGCTCAATACAGTGGTCATAAAACCTAGAGTTCCTAATGTGATCTTTGAAATCTTCACTACGTTTCAAGTAATATATGAAGAAGAGGCAAGGCACCTTTGTCTTCTTCTCAGTTATATTGGTTCTTTGCAAAAGATCAAGAACTACATGGTCAGTCGCCGAAACTAACAATATGACTGAAAAATGTTTGTTTTTAATCAATGTTCAACCGCATTGGCCTGAACCATTTGACATATTTCCATTGAGGAAAGCGACTGAAGTTGGTGGCTCAAGTTCAAACTTCCACTGACTCTTGAGTGTGCTGATTGGACATGCGGCCTCAACTGCGCTTCTGCAAATGAAAACAACATGGGTGTGAGTTGTTTTGGTTGAACTCCTGACTGTTGAGGCTCAAATTAGCTCAATTAGGTTAACACATGTCCGCACCCAGAACTAAACTCAGCGTTATGACTGGTCTTTGGAGTGATATGTTTCCTCCATGTTGTCAAGAATTCTCCCTGGATTCTTGAGCTCCAAATAGTACTTCAAAGGGTGTTTATTCCCTTTACCTGGTTTTACAATATTATATTCAAGTTCTTTTCAGAGAATAAGGATACTGACAACATGTCTTATGTTCCTATGGTTTTGAAGAAGATTCAACAATTTCAACGAGCTCATAGATTCAATCATACTTTTCAGTCATGACTAACATCTAGCAAGTATAATAGAGAGAGCTGATGTCTAGTTTCTTTGTTTCGGTGAAGGACTCATCCTTGGAGCATAAGGATATCATGAATTGTTCTTGCAGGACGAGCCAACCTCTTATAGCCGCTTGGTCCAGCAATTGCATTCGCTGAAGGGGATCTGCTGGAGTCAGTTTTTGGGTTACAACCAGCAAGGCTGCTCTTAGATCCTCCAACAGCATAAAAACTCAAAAATTACTTTACAACAATGTGACTTCTCTTCCAGTTTATTCATCCATTGAGAATATAAGTTGGCTAACAAAATAACTTGCTGCTAGATGACAAGAAAAACCTGCAAAATATCGGCTAGTTTTTGATAAGCTGAGGTTATAGGAGTGATACTGACAACAGTAGATAATACAGCAACAAAGTGTTCAATATTCAAACTCACTCATCAACCTTGATGACCTTTGTTGGGGTTAGGTTTAGCTCAACCAAGTGAGCAGATGGTAGCAATCAGGGTTGAACTCATGGTTGTGTCCGTGGTCTTTGGAGTAAAAAGTTGCCATG
Source organism: Ogataea pini (assembly GCA_003707665.2). NCBI lineage: Eukaryota > Fungi > Ascomycota > Pichiomycetes > Pichiales > Pichiaceae > Ogataea > Ogataea pini. Next base: position 3,149 of record PPKL02000012.1, on the reverse strand, counting down.
TTGTCAAATTTTCAAGAAGCAATTCTGAGCTCTAAATAATATACAGAGGGATGTTTGTTTCCTTACTTAGTTTTACTGATTTATCATATTTAAGTTCCCTTTATAAGATAAGGACTAAAACATCTATCGGATACTAACAATGCTACTAATTTCCCTATGTTTTGAGCAAGATCCAACAGACTTCACCCCTGCAGACACTCCTAACAGGAGTTTTGGTTCAGACCTTTCCCTGAGTCTTTTCAAAAAGGTTGAGCGGTTTTTGGTCTCACTGGTGGTACGGCAAACATATTTTGACAATGTGGTGGAGTGCAAAAAGTTCAACGCTTCTATACCATCTGACCATTTACAATGGTGAATCTGCCACAAGAGATAATATTCCGTAATTCGAAATTTGTTGACCAGTAAGAATCGTGATGATTGCTTCGATTGATCCAATTAACATTGGATTGGAGAGAAAATCCCCAACCAGAATAATGTCACATTACTGCTCTGAATTAGCAGCTTATTGATGAAAAGACAGCACAGATAATGTGAAATCAAATATGATTACTTCAGAACTCCACTAATATTCTTGAAGTTGGCAATGGCCCCGGAAAAGATTTTTCCGTGATAACGTGAGTTCGTCTATCAGCATTGCCGTTAGTTTCAATTTCACCATGTCTATATTCCCCGTCTTGTGGCTGCAAATTTAGCTCTTGTGAAGAGCATTTGGTGACTTTTGAAAAAAAAATGTTAATTGCGTAAACCCGGAATCGAACCGGGGGCCCAACGATGGCAACGTTGGATTTTACCACTAAACCATTTACGCTTGCTGTTCTAATTCTGTGAAGTTGAGTTTCATGTTCCGAAGGAATATCATGGATTCCTCGCTAGCTATCCTGTACGATACATGCACTTCTTTCCCTCAAGGTCACCAACACGCGGCAGGACAACATCTCTGATTACACTTGCATTGTGATCCAAAATAGTCTCACAATTAAGACCTTTAATTAACTCCCTTGTTCCTGGCCAACTTTCTCTGAACATCCAAAAAATAGAGTTTTCTTTGCATCGTCAACGATTTGGTGCATAGAATGAGCAGGCTCAAAAAAAGTCTCCAAGAGCTCGAGAAGCAATTAGGATTTCTGTTCGGAAGCTTTGTGGCCATACTTCACAGGTTAGTTCAATCCAATGATCATGTGCCATCATGCAGTTTTAGATAAGGGCTGAGACTGTGGTCTCTGGGGTGAAGGGTTTTCATCATTCTGTCAGAGGTTCGGGGAGGTACTCTGGGGCTCCAAAATGTACATCTACTAGGCTGAATATCCACCGTGTTTTGCTTTTAATTATGAAATGCTGAATATCCACCATATCTTGCTCTTAATTATGAAATGCTGAATATTGTACTAAAGATGGATTACTCCTTACACTAGAGTTGACAGGTTTACTTCCCCGGTTGAATGCTAAAACTACAATTGCTAACGGGAAAATATTGGGATGTGAAGGGGTAGTTCCCGCGGTTCATCATTTGCTTGACTCATAAAAAACACTCAAAGAATAAATAAAACACATCCACTTAAATATGAATAAGCTATCCCTATGTATAGAATCTTGCTTAAAACCCTTAGGAACATTAGACATATTGATAGTCTCAGAGATAGAGTTTTTGTTACTTATCTTTTGAAAAGAACGTGACCATAATTCTTGTGAAACCAGGTAAAAGGAACGAACACCCTTTCAAATATTATTTATTTGGAGCTCAAAAATTCTCCTCAATTCTTGACAACATGGTGAAAACTTTTTATCCCAAAGATCACAGTCGTAACCCTGAGTTCAACCCTGGATGCTGACATGTGTGCAGTTAGTTTACCCAAATTGAATCTCAACAGCAATTTCCATATGAACTTGAGCATTTCAATTTCCATTCACGTATGTCAAACTCGGTCTTAGATGTAACCTGTTTAGGCTACACCAAATTCTACTCCACTTTAGGTCGGCAATACATTCAGTAGTATAAAACTTGAACTTGGGAGACCCTGGTTTGATAGCAGATGACGAAATATGTGGCCTTTCATTTTCATTGAAAATGTTTTAGGTTTGAGCCTGGGTTTTCAAGATTAATCTGAAGAATTTCTAGAAGAATTATTACATGCAACAAGATTCTGTCAATGCAACTTGTAGGACGTACAAAAGTCATTTCGAAAGTTCACATGAATGACAAAGAGTAGCAAACTAATGAGATCTATCTACAATGAAATTGAAACCCGAAACACTCGACTCCAGTCATTCGGTCTTGTTGTGAGTTGAAGAGGTTCTGTATTTTTATCACACTGGGTATAGCAGCAAAACGATAAAGGCGGTTTCTTGACCGAGCAAATTACGGCGGATGTTGTTTTACTTGTAGAGACTTAAAAGATAAACGTATAGAAAAAAAAAAAGCAGAGAAGCAACAAAGCTGGAGAGCCGCTACTTGAGGATATTATGGTATGGCTTTCCGCCGTAGTCACCTTTTGTCTTCAACAGATACTCGAAAGCAGAAACAAGAGTATTATTATCACCACAAATTATGGCGCCAAATGGCATGTCTCCTTCATTACAGGTCACCAAAATTAGATAAGGTTACTTAGTGTAAATGAAATGAAAGGTGACGATTGAGTCAAATCTTGAGATCGAATTCAAGCATCAACAACATATAAAGGGTTTGTTCTTTCCTATTTTTGGTACCTATATCAGCTTCTCGGTGTTGTATTTGTTGGAAATCGTACTCCCACAATGTTGATTTACCTTTGCTTTAATCAATTGAAATACTACTTAGATAATGATCAGTCACATCAAAGAATGACTGATCATTATTAACACAATATATAAGAAGGCCCTTTTTCCCAAAACTCCTTGGGATAAGTTGACTATATAGATTTTTATTTAGTCGAAGAAAATACTTATTATTTTATATTCACAATGAATGTTCAAATTAGACTGAATGAACTTCAACAGGTTATGAGTCCAAAACAGAAGTTGGTTAAAGTTCGGGGGTTCTTAGAAACAAGCTTTTCCCGGAAGTCGTGGTCCGAAAAGAGGAAATTCTTCTCTGATTGGAATCGGAATATCCAAGACCAATTCACGGTTGAGGAATTAATGTCCTACGTGATGTTGTACCATGCTGACTCCAA